>AIET01000277.1:0-305273 GCA_000292665.1 Helotiales sp. EF0021
TCTATCAACCTCTCTCCCGCATCCTTACCTCTCACCTTCTATTCTCATCCCGTTTCCCAGCTTGAGGCTTCAATAAACCCCCTTAGCGCGACGCGTCAAAAAAACGTGCCTTGCCAGAAAAACGTGGCATTTGCGCCATCGCAATAGCGTCGAACACTTAGATTTCTTCAACAGTTCAGCTGAAGAAAGTGGCTTACGATAGCGGGATGTTTTCTTTTTCTCCCGTTTTTCCCGAGCGAGGGGTCTAGTTATAGTACTGTCCCGCTTGCTGCTTTTGGAATGTGGTACTGAGACGGGAAAGGTACGGTAAAGGGGAGGAAAAGAGATCGATCTCTTGAAGCTTGATCGTCGTGATCGCTGGTATGTATACCGGTAGTTCTGAATTGGGAAGTCAGATGTGCCTGATGTGAAGAGGGGGTTTTTCCTTGTGTTCGTTTGGTTGTGTTTCATGTTTTGGGTTTGAGATGTAGCGCACTGCGGGATAGAAAGTTAGAATAGTTTCTAGAAGGAGAGGGCTAGCAGACAGGCAGATGGTTCATGATTCAGTTCTACATGCCGGAAGACGTGGACAGATATGTGCGTCTGCATAAGTGTACAGATTCAGTGAGCGTGGCGCATGAACCGGTTCGTCATGTCAAGTCTCTAATTGCACTATCGGGGAGGTAGTGACTCGTGGCGGGAGGAGGTAGATCATGGCTTAGATTTTGAGCAACGGTATTCGGATAACCAATTATTCTTCCAAGTAAGATTACGCCAATTCCTAGATCTATTGGAACCTGAGAAGATCACAGACCAGAAAGCTTTCTTAACCAAAACCTCATCCAACCCCATTCGATAGTCTCGAACCCCACCACTCCTTCCCACTACTCCTCACAAACACCAATCGGCCCTCTTCCAGGCCGATCACCCGTCACGCTAGATACATGTCAAAGCGTAGCTCGAGACATTTATTCTTCGCCCGTTCTAGCGTTTCCTTTTCGTCCATTAAAAGCTGTCATTAGCTGTCACTAGCTGTCATCCGTCTGTTGAGGGAGCTTTGTTATGGATCTAGTCCACTTCTATATGTCTATCGCGAGTGGCTTTGAGGCGAGGAGTCAATGTTTGTCTTGGATATCCTCCACTGACATCAGCCAGCTGCGTATTGAGTATGGCTCTCGTCCACATGCCGTAAGACAAATGCACTTAGGTGCAGGACTCAGATATCATTGGGGGCTGGGAAATAGGTTCTTGGGTTTGACTATTGGGGATGGAAGGTAAGTTCCAGTGGGTGGACCGTTGTTCATTACGTTAGAAATCTTGTATACCCTCCTGTCATGTTTCCAGCCTCGAGACCAGGTATCTCGAAGACAACATCCGTTTCTCCGAGTACAGTCGCTGATCTGAGCCCCGTTACAGATCATCTCCCCTCTAATCTACCAAAGATCCAGGCAAGCGGATCTCAGCTTGGCTTCCAGTGCCGAGAAGATCGAGGTTGATCTTGGTGGATCTATCCAATATCTGGTTCCGTGTGGAAGTACCGAAGCTCTGTCCTGCCCAAGATCCGGTCTCAGTATCTTCTAAAGGGTCCAGGAGCCTGGGTTCAGAAAATACCGGTTATTCTTGCCGTTCTGCTGCGGATCATAGAATAGGAAGTATGAGATACAGTAGGAAGGTATGGTTTCATAATACGAGCTAGAAGGTCTCAGGAATTCTGGCTATGGGATCGAAACCAGTCATGACATGGAAGGAAAATCTATATCAGCTTTGATATAGCATGTCGTTGGGAGTGCTCCAATGGCAGCTTCAACCCAGGTTAGAGGCTGATAAAGTGGTCGCGCCTCTGAATCATACTGCTATTTCTCATATTGGTATCTACATATGTCACCATGCATCTCGAAAGATCCTGAATCTGAAGTCCGCATGTACTACAGCATCACCCCTCTTGATCTCATGTACTTACGTCAATGTCATCGCACTTTCCTACCCCTCCACCGTCCGTCCTACCGTTGCTGAGCTTACCCTTCTCGGGTCACCCTCCGCTTCTCGGTCCTCGCTCCTTCCACCAATTTGTGCAGTTGGATCACGACTTCCGTCCTTCATCTCATCACAGATAAGCGACGTCAACCAAAAGCCACTTCTCCCAGAACAGGGCTTTATTCCATCCCATCCCCAGTCCCAGGCTCCCCACACCCCCAGAAGCGAAGCTTCAGCATTGTTTCAAGCCCCTGTTCATCCCGCTGTCTCAAGACCCCTCCCTCGTCAGGACACTTAGGGTGACCAGTGAGGAGGAAAGCATGGTTGTCAGGAATCGCGACGGATTGCGACGAGGTTCTTGAACCCATGGTTGACGATTTTTAAGTTTCGCGGGACGGAGGTTGCAGTACATGGACGTCCGTATTGCGGAGGTATTGTACTACTGAAGGATTCGCAAGAACTACCTAAAAGCGACACCGCGGACTGTTTAGGTACTTACTACCAGTAGAATCTACCGTTCCACTTCCCGAAGTGGGCGCTGGTCGTGATTTTTACTAACTACATAGAAGTCATTCAAGTAAAGATTTCTAATACCACAGCAGGACGTTCTTGTGTAACTATCGATGTCAGCCACCAGCTAGGACATACATCTGTGCGCACTCATTTCATCTCATCACCGCGCAGGAAAGGGATCGTGGATGATGATGATGCTGATGGCATTACAGATCTTACTATTGGTGAGCACGGACGTTGAGAGGTGGCATCTGATTACGGCGCGATCCGAGCGTGCATGGTGAGAGTGACCATTCAGCTGAGTTGTGCCTTCTTTTCTGTTCATGTCTTCAAAAAAATTCCTGTGTGATGATGAGATTGTTGTCTGAGGTTTGGGGATAGGGTTTCTGTCTGGACAGGATGTTGGATGAAGTATGAAGGCAGAATTCAAAGTAAGTAATGCGCTTCACGTACTGAACTTACTTCTCTCGCTTCCTTCACTTCTGCATTTTCCTGCTGCGCATTTCTACTACTGCCCCATAGTTTCTGAGCTCAGCCTTACACCATCGACCCTCTTCGCAGCAGGTCCAAACTCAAGTCAAGAGAATGATCCCATGATCTCCTTCAGGGTTCTCCACAAGACCACAACGCTTTGTTTGTCAGAGGGTGATCTCGATCTCCGTTGCGTTGATTAACAGTAGCCGTGCTCGCTGAATTGCCGCAATGGTGTTGTGATGCGGTCTTGAAAGAGTGGTACGCATAAAGGCGGTCAGTCTTGGTTGAGAAGATCAAAGGGTTCCGGGAGATCGAGGAGTTGCTCTTATGCCGCACTGGTGATCATTCCACATGTGACATCGAAAGCAAGTGCTGGCAACTTCTTGGATCTTTTCCTCCTGCAAGTCTGCTATCCCGTTGTCACATCTTCCTTTACGATCATGTGCTTATTCGAACCTTCGCTGTCCAAGCTTTCTGCATCTCATAGTTGATGGCTGTCATACCAGGCCTGTCAATTTCAAACGATCCTCTTCAGATCCTCAATCCTTCTAACCTTATCTTCCTGCGTCCCGCGAAACAAGACACCAATACTTGCGGTCCGATCCTTTTATCTGCAACGTTGCCTGCCATTCTCTCGTTCCATGCACGCATGTACATGCACATCTACCTTCCTCATCCATACTTTCCCCGGCCTTGCCTCGCACACATCTACAGATACAAACCGAAGTCGGGTCGGCAAAAGGCACGACTCAACAACAGGAAGCGCACATCAATCTCCCGTGCGTTCCAAGTGATTTGAATTCGAAAGGCACCGGATGCGCACCGGATCGCTGCTAAACAGTACTCATCTGTGCGCGGGATCTGAGCATACGCCGCTCGCCGAACCGGGCAGCACTATTTCTTCAACCAAGCCGGATGATCATCCAGACCAGACTCTCGGTGCTCGAACGTGGCGAGTGTGGGTGCTGAATGATGATGGTTGTCTGAGCGTGCAACCCTCTTTGGACTGTTAGGGGATGAAATTTAGGGGTATTGGAGATCGTAGGGGTTGTCCGTTGATGTGCGTGCTTTGATGTTTGTGTTGGATTGAGGGTTTGTCGAAACACCAACTTCTTTGACAGCTGATGGCGATTCATGTCGGTTATGACTAGAAGGGCAATGTTGTTGGGTTACTTGAGCTCAGTGTCTATACTGAAGGATCATTTCATGCACCGTGCTTTCTGTCAATAACTCAATGTGCCTGCGCCAACTATCTTAACCGAAGCGTAGAGTCATGATTACTGAGAATGACCACGCCTGACTCCCTTTCAGTACTAGTCCCCTGTGAAGCCTCTATCTCTCAGCCCATATCATTGTCAACTGTTCTCTTCGGTTGCACCAACGTCAAAGTCTTCTATCACAAGTAACAAGTATCCACACGAGGAACCAGACTCTTTGTGAAACACGCCTTACTCAGCCTTTCCGTCCAAACCCGTTCCCGTTCCTTATTCTTCGTTTCGGCTGTCAAGTCATTACTTCAAACTTTGTCCTTGCTTTTCAATATTGAGTCTTGACTTTCCGTTAATTTTTGCTTTTGCTCGGGAAGCCCGCCGCCGGTTTGAACGTTTGATGTACCGAGACATCTACTACATTCAACGTTACTATTTTCGTTCTTCCCCGAAGGCTAGAATGTTGGCTGATATTACTTTTTCCATCTTCTCAATCATCTATCTTCGTTCGATTTCTATCTTCGCTTGGGACTTGGGAGATGTGTAGAGAGTTATAAAGGTGAGATCAACGTGCCAAGGTTTACAAGGACCACCTCTCCGTTCGTGTCCATGACATGTATGCAATGGTGCGGATCGCTTATTTGAGATGTAAGTATCACTGGCACAAGGTACGTGAAAGGTCTGAGCTTGGTCTGTTCCCCACGTTTTGAAGCGTGGTGGATTAACTTTCTAGGCTAGACTTGCCTTTTCGAAAGCTGGAGAGAAAGTTTCTCGTTTGATACTTTTACTTTATGGAAGGAAGCACTAGGATGCGTGAAGCGAGTGCGCGGATCAAGGTACTGGCGCAGGAAATGTTATAGGAACAGAAGTGGTAACACTTGTAGGTGAGCGCGATGAGATGCGACGTGAATTCGATAGACTCGAAGGTTGGATGCATCCGTGCTAATGTTCTGGGAAACTAGACGGAAGCAGAAACAAAGCCACTGGATTAGATGCGGTCTGTGCCTACACATAATCGATTAAGGTTGAAAGTTTGGTATGAGCTAGCTCTAGCTTTGGCCGTGACATGAGTGTCCCCTTGTCTCCAAGCCTTCCAGCTAGGCTACTGGGCAGGGCAATATGAGCTCTCGAGGATCTCTCGATATTGTGGATATGTATTTCCCAAGACTCGGTAGCGAACTAGACGGGTAACCAATGCCGGACCGGGTTGGAAATAGCTGACGTGAGATATTGGTATGGGTTAAGGAACAAATGATAATCATCGTGATAGGGTGAAACGAAACATGTACCAAGTAAAGAATAAGCGATCATGTGGACGCATTGACGAAAGAATGAAACGAAACCTGTTTGTCTCGATTGGGTGTTGCGTAGCCCTATATTGTAACAATGTACCGGTACTCTATTTGTGCTATGAATAGCACTCATGATCTTCTCAACCTAAAGTGACCATCAACATGATCTAAGTAGCACGACCTTGCCGTTATTTGTCATATTACACGATTCCCACATGTCGTGATCCGGGTCAGAACACGAAATAACAAGAAAATTGGCATTCAATTTCATCGTGGTAGCGAAGGGTATACGATGTAATGTAATGTCCAAGAGACCACCTTTCCGAATTGGGGACAATTAGATTAATGTCTCGACGTGCAACAAATGCGTAGTCGAGCTAGTCAGCCCTGTGATGGGGTACAGCGAGGACGTCATCTACTGGAGGAGCTTCTAGACGTAGGTACGCCTGATTTGGATGCGAGAGAAGATAGAGGCACCGTTGTTGCTCTGTCGAGTGAGCTACAAGTCTTCGGATTCATGGTGTGAACTTCGAGGTCAGTGGTTGTGGACAAGGCACTCGTCAGGAATATTGTTCGTTGGACATCGTGGAAACATTCTCTTTCTCTGCGGCAACAAAAGCTGGATATCGTACCCCTCATGGCATTCCATTTCATAACCGTGACTTAGTTCTTTTCAGCCATGGCGAAGGTTTTCCAACTCAAGGGAAACATCATCCAATAAACTCATAAGATCCGCTGCCTCCGCTTCATCTGGCAAGTGCTTCACCAATGCGCTCAGCTGATTCGTCAAACCCGACAATGCTGAGTAGCTCGTGATATATCGCTTCATCATCCCACCTGCTGCTTTCGACAAAAGAGCAGCAGAGAGCTGAAGCATAGCGATCTGAAGCTCCAGGACTATAGGAACGGCTGTGGCTTTCGAAACCTTCATTGAAGCTGTCGTTGTGACAGCATTCATCCAAGCTTCTTGTGGAAATGGGGCTGACTGGTGATCCAAGACGGCCAAAAGGACTCTGACGATTTGTAACCCGCGATTTGCTTCTCCTAGAGAAGAGATACCCTTAGGGTCTTCCTGTTGTGTCACAGCACGTAGAACAGCTTGCAGATCTTCCAACACAACCTGCCAACCGTCTTGGTTGAGAAATGCGTCTGCGCCATCGTCGGTGAGTAAGATGCCCTCGAGAGCGAGCAGTATAGGATAACGAAAGTCCAGTGATCCTACAGCTGTCGACTTGTAAAGTTCAATCAGCATATCCATCATCCCAGTAGCCTCACTTCGTAGGTTATCATTCTCGTCTTCCCGAATCCATATAGCCATGGCCCGAATGCCAGCTAATACCAGTGGGTCTGTGTGAACCTGGTCTTTGATAGATTCCCATGTCAATGTCAGTCGTGTCCCCTCCGAGGTGGCAGAGGTCCCACTTCTAGCTTCAGGGTGAAGACCTGCAGCGCCAGCAATAGAGGCATCCCATCTGTCGCGAAGATATTCGATAGTCAAAGATATGGTTTCTGCAACATCTTTGCGAAGTTTAAGCAGCAAGTCGGGTGGCATGCTGATTACTGAAGTATTGACCTCTTCATCGAGGTTTCGGATGAGGAAAGCCACAAAACTTGAGACAATATCGAAAGCTGCTGCCAATCGTTGAGCTGTTGCCGGATACTGGGACGTATTGATTTGTGCCAATAAGGAAGGGAATGACGATCGAAGATCAATAAGCAGAAGGTTTATGAAGAGATAGGAAAATGGTTTGCTCTCGGATCCATCATGCTTCTCATCCTTGAATAACATCGCAGGGCATGTTGTCGGATATGCTTGCAAGAGTGCAGACGCCAGCTGTGTATAGGCTGCCCTGCCAGCTGAAGTTGGCTTACTAGATACTAACTTCCGCAGTATCTGAATGAGCGCTCCAAGCCAGCTTGGATTACTGGGCAGAATCTGCATTGCATAAGTATGAATCCTATATCGACAGGAGTTGACACTTACACCTGGCTCGAGCTTAGGGAGTAAGTTCGCTACAAAACTGAGAAACGTGACCCCATCTGTTCCTCTGAAGTTGACGATTAGCATAGGAAGTACCTGATCTATTCGTTTTTTGACGGTAGGTACTTCTGACGGTTCCAGAGCCGAATTCGTCCAAGTGAAAGAGAGAATATCCAATACAAGAGGGAATTGGCTAGCAGTTTCTGTCAATGGAGACGTATCTTCAACATGAAGCAGTTCCGAAGCTCCCTCAGGATGGCTGACAATGGTCAAAAGAGTTTGAAGAATAAGCTGCGTAATTTCAGGGGGGCTATATCAGTTTAGCTGATGTATGTCCAACCAGGGTGGAGGACAAACCTTTGACCCAAAGCCTTTATCAAGGGTGCTGTTCTTGCTGTTAGTCTTTTGTCTCTTCGGCATTCTTCTGGTAGAAGGATCGTAAATGTGTGGAGCACAGCTACCGCAAGGTCAACCATATCTTTCGAGTCTGCTTGGCTGAGCTTCTCATTCTGCCTTGCACGTAGCAATCTGTCCAGAAACTTGGGCGAGATAGCCTCCCATAATCCTCTCAAGACTTTTGAGTCCTGAGCAAGGTGTCCGTTGTCCAGGACGCTCTTTAGCATGGCCAGACCCACGAATCTTGAGGTATCGTCCTTTGCCTTGAGGAGGTCTTCCATTTTCTGCAGCGTGGCCGCTGGACCAGGAAGGAAACCGGCAGCCATACTCTCCGTAGCCATATTTTCGGTAGCCATAGTAAGTGTTTCAAGCTCTGGTGGCTCGAGAAGCTGAAAATTTCCTCGATCTGATGTTTTGATGTTCTTCGCAAAAATATGTCATGATTGTGAGGCAAGGCAGAATGTCGTCTGTCATCTCACCGCCTTCCTGAAACGTCCCCAGCCTCACTTCAGCCTCGAGCCCACAACGCATGTGAACAACAATGCGACATCTACCAGCAGATGTATGAGCATGGCGAGCGGATCCGCAGGCCAATACCTGCATACAGAAGAAGAGGGTTCATCATCCTCGTCGAGTCGAAGTCCGCCGAGACATGTAGCGATAGAAGACGACAGCGATAACGATGATCCTGTCGCAAACCACTCAAAAGACCAGACTTTACTTTCCGAGGATCCTCTCGAAGCCGACGATGGGGAGATAGTATCATTCAAGCGCAAGCAGAAACAGCCCGCGACTTCCCGATTCCTGTCTGTGTTCTCGGGAAATACTCCTACATCCAACAATTCCAGGCAGACCACACCATCCCCCAGAGCTGGAACACCAACATTCAACTCCAGTCGATCGCATGGTCTGAACACTATAGGTGGAAGTAGAGATGGCACAATCAGTAGTGGCACAAAAGATACCCCTTTGGACTGGTATGTGGAAGGGCCAGGCCGGAGGGTTGGATACCAGGACATGACAGCAATTGATTGGATTTTTGAATATACAAAGGAACGCCAGCGTCTGCGGATACTCTATTCGAGTGCCTCGGGGCTTCTTGGATATGCCCAGCAATTCTTGGATGCGAGTCAGGTCTGGGTGGTCCTGGTCATGACTGGATTGGCAGCTGGAATTGCTGCTGCTTCAATCGACATCGCTAGCGATTGGCTGGCAGATGTAAAGACTGGCTATTGTTCAGCAGGAGAAGATGGCGGACACTTTTACCTAAACAAATACTTTTGTTGCTATGGTTTCGATGGCTTCTCACAATGTAGGGACTGGGTACCCTGGAGTCAGGCACTTGATGTAACATCATCTGGGGGGATCTGGTTTATAGAATATTTCTTCTTTGTTCTTTTCTCAGTAGGTGTGGTCTCCAAGTATCGCGGCACACAGCTAATCTCCAATTTAGGTTATCTTTGCTATCACAGCGAGCCTTTTAGTCAGAGAATATGCATTGTATGCGAAGCATAGTGGTATACCAGAGATCAAGACGGTACTGGGAGGGTTTGTGATACGGAAATTTATGGGGACATGGACGTTGGTGATAAAGTCTCTGGGACTTGTAAGTCTTTAGTCTAGTCTAGGGAGGTCTGCAAACTGACGTACTCAGTGCCTTGCGGTAGCGTCTGGTATGTGGCTCGGAAAAGAAGGGCCTTTAGTGCATGTGGCATGCTGTTGTGCCAATCTGTTGATGAAGCTCTTCAGCAACATCAATGGCAATGAAGCTCGAAAACGTGAGGTTCTATCTGCTGCGGCTGCTGCAGGTATTTCAGTCGCCTTTGGATCCCCTATTGGTGGTGTATTGTTCAGTTTGGAAGTATGCTAGAGCACCATAGTCGACGTTTCAGGCACTGACGTATTGCAGCAACTTTCATATTACTTTCCTGACAAGACTATGTGGCAGAGTTTTGTTTGTGCCATGACAGCTGCAGTCATGCTACAAGCTTTTGATCCATTCCGCAGTGGCAAGCTTGTACTGTACCAAGTAACTTATAGTACAGGATGGCATGGGTTCGAGTTAGTTCCATTTGCTATGTTGGGGATATTTGGAGTACGTTCGTTCTTTCAGATGTTTGATCCATAGTTGCTGACTACTTCTAGGGTATCTATGGCGGGCTATTTATCAAGCTCAATATGAAGGTCGCCCAATGGAAAAAGGCTGCAACCTGGCTGCCCGGACCTGTCACTCAAGTGCTGATTGTGGCACTCCTCACGGCACTCATCAATTATCCCAACTTCTACATGCGAGCTCAATCATCCGAACTCGTTGAGTATCTCTTCGCAGAATGCTCGAAAGTCACAGACGACGTCTTTGGCCTCTGTAAAACTGGAGCAGCTACTGTCGGAACGATTTTCCTGCTCATATTCGCGGCAATTCTAGGATTCTTCTTGGCCTCGATTACTTTCGGGCTCCAAATCCCTGCCGGAATCATTCTGCCGTCAATGGCTGTTGGCGCTCTTTTTGGGAGAGCTGTCGGTATCATCATGGAGATTTGGGTTCACAATCACCCGAACTTCTTTGCATTCGAGAATTGCGAGCCGGATATGCCGTGTGTTACACCTGGCACTTATGCCATCATCGGTGCTGCCGCCGCACTTGGAGGCGTAACACGCATGACAGTCTCGATTGTCGTCATCATGTTTGAGCTGACGGGTGCACTTACATATGTGCTTCCTATTATGATTGCTGTCATGGTGAGCAAATGGGTAGGCGATGCTTTCGGCAAACGTGGCATTTATGAAAGCTGGATTCACTTCAACGAATACCCCTTCTTGGATAACAGCGAGGAGACTATCATTCCGGATGTGCCAGTCAGCCAGATTATGACCCGCATCGATGACCTGGTCGTCCTGACCGCAACTGGCCATACTATTGAGTCGCTCACCCAAATCCTGGCTACTCAGCCTTTCCGAGGGTTTCCCGTAATATCGGATCCACGAGAAGCTATATTTCTAGGCTATATCTCGAGAGCAGAACTCGAGTACAACCTAAGTACCTCGACCGCAGCGCCACGCTGCCTCCCACCGGAGACCGAAGCCTTTTTCTCCCATCAGCCGCTCGCAGATCCAAGAACAACGCTAGACCTGAGACCTTGGATGGACCAAACTCCCCTCACCCTACCTTCACGATCGAACCTTCTCTTGGTAGCGAATTACTTTCAAAAGCTCGGACTACGATATGTACTATTTAGCGATAGAGGTGTTCTACAAGGATTATTAACCAAGAAAGATGTATGGTATGTGCTCAATGGAGCAGAAGAGACAAGAAGGACAATGGGAGCAGATGATACCATGACAGGGCTTACAAGAGAGAGCGGACATGGCGAAGAACAGGGCTTGCTGGGTGCTGATAATGCTATGGATGCACCAATAAGTCCCGGGAGGGACGATGCACCGATATTATGACAAGATGGGTAGATATATGAGCGTTGAATACCTACAACCCAGCCCTTCTTCGGGAAATGTTGTGCATTCATTTCAAAGGCCTTGGAAATTCCTTGAGATAAGTGTTAATGTCTGCTTCTGCCTCCATGCTGCATATTTTGATATTCAAGCACCTTGTCTTTAAGCAGTTCTCACTTTTAGAGCTGACCATCATCAGAAGACTCTTTATTATTTTGGTATCTCCCTAGCTATGTTTCTTGCTATATGGATCATGTCATGCGTGGGTACCGTGGTTTGAAGTGGCAACTATGGTACCTAGACCGGCTAGGGATACCCCTAGTCCAAACCCCATATTGCGAATTGCTGGTACAAATGCTCTTGCTAGATTTATTCAATTCGTATTCAATTCCTAGGTACAAAGTTTTTCTGAGCTTGTCGATCCGCACTATGAATTTCAAATTTATTCACGCACTTTCTTTTTTTATACACTTTACGAAGCTGATGAGTGCTTTGCCCAAATTGAATGAACTCTTATCCTGGACCAGCTTCATATTTCAAAATGTCGAGGTGCGAGGGCGAGCAAGCGCTCCAGAGGTCAGAATTGGTCATTAAAGATGAAACTTCGATCCAGCAGTCGCCAATGAGAAGCCAAAGCCCCCAAGACTTATCCTCTATCTTGGATCAAATTTGCAATCAATTGAGACGTGTAACCATGGGGCGCACTTCAATCCTCACAATTTGCCGGAGAACGCTCCAATCCAGAGCCACCAGGTCCCAAACGATAGTCACTTAGCTCCTACCTATACATCTTAATATATCTCAACGAGCTCCAACACGCAAATTCTCATTTCAAATGACGATGATGGGACGGATGCCTTCATAGAGGCTCGAATCAAGACAGGTCTATGTAAAGCACAGTGGGATGAAACGTCTCTGCTGAGTGATCAAGATGTTGTGTACTATGGTAAGCTTCTGGCTGATGTCCAGGAACAAGAAAGGGCGAGAGAAGAGAGAGCAGGTGAAATGCTCGTTCACTTTCAGTAGCTCCAATCCAGCTCCGTACTCAGAATTTGATCTTCTTCTGAACTCACACAACAATCCGAATTTCTGTCCCAACATCCTGAAGATATGCCAACACTGCACCAATTGATTTAAGATTTGCTTAGGAGAAGTGATTGGTTACCAATATTGCGTACTCCAACATTCTTTAATATTGTACTTGTCTATTCATGGCAATAACTATACAGAAATCGAAGTAGAAGGCTTTCTATCAGAGACAAAATACCCAATTTACTGAAATATTTGTCCAGAGGCTCCAAGCGTTCAGGTTGTCTCGCCAAAAGCGAGTAAGTCCTGACCATACCTTGGGGCAAACCGTTCCAGTATTTGTGAAGACTAATGGACCTGCTTTACTACACTTATAATTTCCGAGATAGGGCAGAGCCCTCAGCATACGTGCAGACCTCTGGGAGATATCCTGATATCGTTTAAAAATCCTGGCGACTAGCGATGGTTCGCGGGAGCGCGGGAGCTATAACAAGGTCCCAGACTTCCACGATTCGGGCCTAAGAAAGACTAAGACTACCGGTATTATTATATTGTGAAAGAGACTATCTCACCACACTGGACAATTTTAAATAATTTCGCGGTTGCCGCTCGCAGTTCTGTAAGTTCCCATTTCCACGAAAGAAAACAAAACCTTCTCGACACCACGGCAACTTCCAAGCTTCGGCGAAACCACAACCAGCGATACTATGGCGCCTCCTCCAAATATTCTTCCATACTGGACATCCCAGAATCCTGGTTTTAGACGATTGTCAAATGGGAATACATTTCACCAACCAGTGCAGCAAGACATGGCGAGACTCAGCACGCTTGGAAGGCAGAATTCTGTCTCGCAAGCACCTTCACCACAAAATCAAGTCCTGAGTCATGGTGAAATATCTATGCAAAGAGGAAACGGAGACAATCACGGCGGCCAATATGTACCATCAAGCGTTCCCTCTGGACATCAATTTCCACAACGACAGCAGTTGCAACAACAACCGTATATGTTCCAGGCCCATAATGCTTACGTATCAAACCCTCAAACGCAAAGCGCCCCACCAGTCAGAGAGCCTATGCAAACGGAGGATCATTTGGACCATCTAGGATCTTCTGGGACAAGAGCAAGCCTATCACCATATACTCAGCCACGGCCTCAACCACTCTCCAGCACGTATGGAGGATATCATCAGCTTCAGAGTCTGCCTACTAAAAGTTTCTCAAGTACCAATCACCAAGGGAACAATTGGGTATATCCACGTATCCAAGTAGACGAACATGTGCGAGATAATTTACAATACCAGTATGTCGAAGGAGAACATATACAAAGTTCTCAGGGCTCTCACATCTCCTCAGCAAATCAGAGAGCGATGAGCCGGATTTCTGGAGCATCTCAAGTGTCACAAGCACCAATGAACAACTCGAACCCGTCAAGCAGCTCTCTTACGACGGGGATTTCTCCAAACTACAACGAAGTTGCTCAAACATTGATACATTTCAGTCAAAGAGCGGTAGTCAAGGGACGATCCACCACGAGTGCAAGCTCACAACAAACCATTCGAGAACAGCGAGCATCAGGCGATGAAATCACGAGAACTGAAGAAGACGGCAAAATTGTCCGTCCAACGTCGACTCTTTCACGTTTTCGTGTCTATAAAAAAAGACCAAATAGCAGGTCCCTAGTCTACCTCCCCGAAAGGATCGAAGCAACCCTGGAAATGGAGGGGGCTTGTGACTCACCACCTTTCCCGGGCCATGTTGAGGATGTGACACAAGAAGCACTTCCACATCTTTCTGCAGTAAATTGGACAAGTCAGCAAGCGGAGGAGCAGTTGGAGAGATGGAATGCTCGGCGGCGGATGGTTAATGGAAGCCCCACGAGTAGCATGAGTTTCATGAATCTGCTGAATTCAGACTGATGCATCTATCAAGATCGACGTCAAGTAAAGATTAATGCAAGTATTTGATGGCTGGCGGACTGTCATCCAGACAATTAGACGCTACAAGTCCTGGGAGGAAGTTGAATCGAGGAAATGTTTCACATTCGATGTTTACCAAGCGATGTACTATCAACAGTCCCGAGCGATGGACAACGCGAAGCTTTCGCTTTGCTTCCGCGCCAGATGATCTTTGGAATACCGGCAATGCGTCTGATTGGCAAGTCCAAGCCCGGTCCTCCAATCGTACTGCTATAACCCTCCCGATAATCGAACGAATGCTTTCTTCTCGGGACGTTTGAAGCAATTTTGGGTATAAAAGGTCTTTCATAATTAATCTTGGAATATCTCAAACCTTTCCCCACCGGGGAAAAACAGAATACCCAAATAATCTACTCCTAGCGTTGATACCGCCAAGCCTCTAGAAGCTTATGATTCTTTTCCCTGACTCTCCACGTCCACATACGTATCTTGCGCTCTACCATACGCTCACGGAATTGTAGCAGCTGGTGATCAGATACAGATGTCATCACCTTGGCTTCGCGATGCTCAAGGCTGCATAGGGACGTGGTCTATATCCTTTGCTGTCCACCGGCGTCTCGAATCCAAATCCATACATTGCAAGACCGGCCACCTTGTTGATGCTGCGGCAATATTGAATAGTATGAAGCAAAGAGCAGGAATATCGTGGTTCTAGGGTGGCTCCAGAGTTTTCTATTGCGTTGTTGTGAGAGAAGAGACAAGAACCTAGGAATCTAGTAGAGGCGTGGAGGGTGTTAAGGTGTGCTTGGACAATTCGGAGCGATTGATGTGGTGCACGGTGACTGGGCCAGGGCTTCATGTGTGGGGAGGGAAAAGTAAGAGATGAGATACTAACCTTCAATGACATCCTCAAAGCGGACATTATTCCCAAGGGCGTGAAACTTGATCGTTTTCCAAACTGCCAATTGACGCGCGAGCTCAAGACATCACCCTACTCACTTTTTTTGATGTCTGACACTGCTCAGACCACATACTAGGTCTCTGACCACTAAGAGAAGCTAGATTCTTTAGATTCCTCAGTGTGAGGTTGGGACTCCGACTAAGGGTCTAAACGATTGCGGAGCCACACGTTGAGCCACTTAGGAGCCTGGAAACCTTGTAGAAATTATCCCCCGAAGACTTCTAGTAAGGTGGTCCAAGCAGTGTCAATGTCAGACTCAAGCAAAAATTCAAGTAACTCGTCCTCGAGACGTATCTTGCAGATTCACGGAGAAACACCCAAAGGCGTAGAACGAATGCGAAGACGCGCCCAAATACCCTATTCTCCGAGGAACATGCAGGAAAGCTGACGCTGGTGAGAGCTACCGGCATATTGGCGCATTCGGTAAATTATCGCAGCGCATAGTTATTGGCTGGGCTGAATACAAAATTCCTTGGGCTTGCTGACTGCAGATCTATTGTGTGACGTGAGAAAGGGGCTTAACCGAGAAGCTTGTCAGATGCGAAGGCACGTTGCAACCAAATGACCTGGATTTTGCGACTGGTGGGGTGGTTATGACTAACCTGACTAATCGATGCGATGCCGAGATGCTGCATGTATGCTCGTATAGCTTTCGGCTGACCTGCATACTAGGTTCATCAGAAGCTGGAAACTGATCCGGGGGTCCTTGTCCACAAAGCATAATACCCTCTCGACAGATGCCAGCATCATCTATCTCGTCAAAAAGGCTATTGAGTACCACTTTGCCATGGCCTGAACTTGGACCTTAGCTATTGAGGCTTCATGCCAATTCTCGAAATGGTTGAGGCGGTTGAAAAGAGGCTATTGAAAGGGTAGATGTTTATTGAGATTGGTAATTGCTCCGTGGGGCATGGCAGGGTCTGCAGTTGTGGATGGTGTGGTTACTCCAGGAGGGGAAAGCTGCAGGACTAATTTCTCATTCATGGTGAGGAAGTTTGTGTTATTGGCAAAAGCTGACTGTATGTAGGAGCTCGGGCTCGGGAAGGGCGTGGATATTATAAAGTACAAATGTCGCCTCGAGCGGAGTAGTTCTTTCTTTATCTTCTCAAGTTGTGGTTTCTATTGTGTGCTATTGTCCTGTTTTCACTGGCCCTGCTTTATTCTTCAAGTGATAGCTTGTCACGTCTTTCACAATATGGCCTCCGCCGAAAAGGAAGAAGGGAAACACTTCAAAGTTATCATCGTAGGTGGTGGTATCGCTGGCCTCACCCTGGCGAACTCTCTCGAACGAGCAGACATCGACTATGTCCTTCTCGAAGCCCGGTCTAACATTGCACCTCAAGTAGGCGCAAGTATTGGTATCATGCCAAATGGATGTCGGATATTTGATCAACTGGGTATTGTGGACAAGATAAAGCCGTTCGGCGTGAGTCCCGAAGGAGATACTATTTGGACGAGGGGAAGGCAAGTTAATCATGCTATTATGGCAGGATTGCTTCAAGCTAGGTGCGTTGATGCTTGGGGAGAATATGAATTAAATGAATATTTGCTGATAATTGGGACAGGCACGGTTACAAGCCTCTCTTCATGGAACGCGAAATTGTGTTGAGGAAGATGTATGAGACGATTCAGGATAAGTCGAAGGTATTGACTGATCAGAGATGTTCTGGAATTGTACATGACGAAGAGGGAGTAACGGTCAAGTGTCAAAACGGGGTGGAGTACGAGGGTGATGTGGTCGTGGGGGCGGATGGAGTGCACAGTTTTGTAAGGAGTGAGATGAGGAAGTATGCTGATCTGAAGACGAAGGACCTGATGAAGAACGATATGAACAGTAAGAGAGCCTCCATGTTTTAAAGACCCAATGCTGATGATGGTTCGGAACAGGTATCTTTTCAGAATACTCCTGCATGTTTGGCATTTCAGGAGCTGTGCAGGGAATCAAGGAAAGCGATCTTCATCGAGCATACGACAAAGACCTCTCGTTCTTGATTATCGGTGGAATCGACACGACTTACTTTTTCGTATTCAAGAAACTACCCGATAAGTACTTTGCTCCCGACATACCTACGTTCTCAAAGTCAGATGGGAAAGAACTAGCAGAAAGCCTCAAAGATTATATCATTGGAGGTACGGGTGGGAGCACAACTTTCGGGGAGCTCTGGGAAAAGAGAAGGACTTATCGTCTGGTAGCACTGGAAGAGGCATGGAATGATGTATGGACATGGGGACGGTTTGCTTGCATTGGAGACTCGATACATAAAGTCACTCCAAATGCAGGTGCTGGAGGAAACGCAAGCATCGAGAGTGCTGCAGCATTGGCCAACAGTCTTTACGATCTTATCCACACGGATAAGTACGAAAAGACGGATTATGCTGCTGTAACTACCGCGCTGAAGAGCTTCCATGACGTGCGACGGCATCGCATGGAACAGATCACGAAAGAGGCAAATGGATTCACCAGGATTGAAGCATTCGCTACTTTCAAGGACAAATTTATGGCACTATACGTCTTGCCTAACATGGCGGACTTTTTGGTCGATAGCTGGAGCGCCATGATGGTTGGAGCTGTGAAGTTGAACTTCTTGCCGAGACCAGAAAAGAGTATAGGGAACAACATGATATTTCATCCCGAGCATGGATTTGGAAAGGGTGAGAGCATGTTGAGGAGAGTGGTTCTGGCCTTGCCGTTGTTGGGGATTTTCTGGATGGCAATCAGGCTGATGGGCGATTGTCAAGTAGAGATGAGACCCTTACTGCAAGATGCGGTGGCAAATGGTTGGATTGAGCATGAGTCTGGAGGAGTTCACGTTCGCGACGTTTTCACTGGCATGCAAGTTTTGGATGACTTGGTGAGACCGTATATCACGGTCATGACGCCGAGTATGGTTGGGCTGAGCCATCGTAAGTACTCACAGCCCTTTAAAATGGTTGCAGCTGACACATTCAAAACCATAGGTGTTCTTGAAGGCTCTGCGCAAGCTGTCAGTCTGCACTCACCAGATCGCTTGCAGATAATGGGCTTCCTTGCAGACAGGACGGCACTCGTAACGATTTGGCTGATCGAGAGCTCCAGACGAGCGAATTTCTTCACTCTGGCTACTGTGTGAGTACCCATCTGTCCATCACAAGTGATGCTGGAAACTTACTGACAATCTAAAAGTCCCATAATCTTCATGATCGCCGCGCAATCAGTCGGGACGGGTGTTGTCGCGCCAATATTCTGCTTCTTCCACTTCATCTTGACTCCACCTTCGATGCTACATGCGGCCGACAATCGCTTGGTTCGTACCTCTTACGCAAAGACCTTGGTCCCGGCCCTCATCCTCGGCTACCTCATACCAACATGCGGCATGTACTGGCCGACATCGTCTCTTTCCACGCTACAAGGGTGGTCATTCATCTGGCATTTCTTTCCCATCCTCGTTGTTGCATTTCATGCCATCTTTGCGAGGTGCGTCAAAGATACAACGAGTGTGGATAAGTACCAGAACGTTATGGCAGACCTACCATATCTTCGATTGGCGTATGCCTTGTCGGCGATGATGGCTGCGGGAGTGTATTGGTATACCTACGCTGTAACGCCTGTTCCATTTTTTGACCTCTTTTTCAAGGACATTACAGACTTTACAAATAAGGTGTATGGTCTTACGGAACTTACAGGGTTGTTATCGAGGTTTGACGAAGTGTTCACCTGTCTGGGTGCTGCTGCATGGACGTTGCTTTGCTTCAGAGATTTGAAGAGCGATGGAAGGTTAGATGTAGGATGGGGAAAGGTTTTGGCTGCGATGGTCGGGAGCACCTTAGCTATGGGACCAGGGGCAAGCTTAGCTTTGATGTGGTGGTGGAGAGAGGAGGTGTTGGCAAGGAAGATGGTCGAAGAGTGAGCAGGTCAAGCAAACGCTCAGGGTGAGGGACTCAGGTGGGAAAGCTGGAAGCGAACAAAAGCTTGGCAGAATTTGGGGTGTCACAACATCGATTTCAAACTGTTCGTCAAAGATAGCATGATAGATTAATTTTAAAGATGATAGTGCATAGAAATGAATTGCCGTCCAACAGGCTTTGGGCTCCTTTACTTTCGCGGCTGAGCTCCTTCGTCGGTGCTTTGGTGAGGGGCTTATAGACAAGATACGCTGTGAGAATCACTTTCGCAGCAGACATATGATACGAGTACAAAACAGACAGCGTTTACTATAACTCAACGCGCTTTATAGACCGTGATCACTACCTCTCGTATCATAGGTGAGATACTATTGCTGTTTCCACCCCTTCCTTCAAAGCCTTGCACGAAGAAACAAAACCCCAAGACTCGCGGCAATTATACTCCACCATCTTAGTCGCGTAGTCAGGACTGTCCGTCGCACATCCATCTCTAAGCAGGATAGTATCGAAGCCCATGTTAGAAGCATCTCGAAGAGACGCCAGAACACATTGGTCAATTTTCACCCCTGCGAATAAGAGAGTTGTGATGTTTCGCTCCCTTAAGAATCGAGTAAGAGGTGAGTCGCCTTCCCAGAAACCCGAGAATCGTGACTTGTGGAAACGCTTATCTGGCAGAAGCGTTTTCTGCGACCTTTCAAAGTCCATCTGTAAAGGTTTATGTAGGCCTGTATTCCACTGATCATGCATCAAGAGGCGTCCAGCAGGTGTTCTCGAACCGTCGGGGAACTTGGCGTCGCCGATATTATCGCCGACTGTGATTGACAATGGGTGCCCCTTACTAGCCTCGTTCTGTACATTGCAGATGGCCCGGCTGTCCTCCGTCTCGTCGAAAGCAAAGCCTCGAAAAATTGCAGGTGGCAGGACAGACAGCTCTTCATCCGAGATGCCCCAAGTGATATGAATGATTTGGATGCCAGCTTTGCGTGCTGCAGGGATGGCCTCAGATAAAAGCAACTCCTCCGCGTCATGGTCTAGTCCTCGAAGGCTGTTCATGCCATCTGAGAGAAAGTAATTCTGCATGTCGATGATGACGAGGGTAGTCTTCTCCGGATTAATTGTCACCGGCGCAGTCGAAGTCGAAATCTGGATCTTTCGTATAGCGGCTGGATCTTTGGGGCTACGTGGGCGTGTTAGATCGAAGCCTCTTTCCGGGTCGAAGAGCCAGAAGTTCGAGCTCGCGTTGCCAAACACGACACTTGATACTGAAGCTTTGTCGGGAGTCGAAGACAACAAGCCAGCCATAATGACTCGTAAAGTCGAGAGCCTCGTTTACGGCGATAAGTAAGGGCGCACAGCCGATGGATAGTCAGTGGCAGAATAGCAAGGACTGTTCGTGACAGAGTAATGTAGTTATGTTTCTGTTGGCAAACAAGACAGCAATGTGCTGTAGGTGGACTATGTCAATTTCAAGTGGGTCTAAATAACGTTAATAGGATAGAGCTCGAAGATCTGGCAAGGACCACGAATAGCTAACCCTCTTCCGACGTTTACCCTTGCGCGAGAAGGAGCATTTAGTAACGACTTGCATCTTTCCCAAAGTACTCACCTCATTTTCTAGCATGAAGATTTTCGAGTTTGTCTCTCATAGTCTCCAAAGCGTATTTCATGCATCCAGGGGTCCTCGTCAGCGATCTAGTACAGCCTTATACTCGATGCCGAACCCACAATGTCGCTGAACATTTCAACACTAGCTCGTAATAGCTACCTTACGAGAGCTAAGGTCACGCGAGCAAAATGCACCCAGTACCATGTTTCAAAGAGAGGTCGTTGCTAGTTAGTTCCACGCTAAGTCCCTTCAAGATTCAGTTCAGAACCAGTAGAAGTCCAAATTCACATACATATGAATTCACCTTCAAGTTCCGCATCTCTCTGCACTCAAACTCAACCTTTAACTTACTCAGTCAAACTTTATTCTCTCAAAGATTCCTTTCACATATCACGAACGTTCCCTTCTCATCGACAAGACCTTAGTCTCGCTCATTCCAGAGATGGAGGCACCTTCAATACCTTATTGTCTTTGCCATAGCTCCAGAGCTGAGCATGGCCGCGCACGGGTAGCAAGACTTCGAGAGGAACTCATTCAAGAAATACGCAATACTACTCCCGAAGCAACACCACCACCCTCACCGGAATCTCGTCGACGCAGTTTCCCAAGTCGACCTCACCAGCCTACAGAATCGAAAAAACGACAAACTCGACGCACCTGCTCTCATGGTCTGACTACATCATGTATAGACTGCAGCTTGCGGGAAGAACAACAATATCTTCAAAACTATATTTATAGGCTGCAAGGGATCCAACGCCCTGGAAACACATCAGCAGCAAGAGAGATCTCTTGTCTACAAGAAAGGTTGGCCTTAATCTCAAAAGAAATAGAGCAAAGACAACGGACACATCTTCCTGATGAGCCCTTACCAGTATATACCAGAGAGGATAAGAATCCGCCACCGCCGTATTCTCAGCTTGATTGATGGTGCGAAGTGGAGGAGTGGTATCTGCATGAGAAATGGCGTTTTTGTAGTCTGAAATATTCTGGATGGATGCCAATCTGGGTCAAGGTTCTCTGGTGTACAAAACTGTATATATCCAGCTAATGTATATTATATTGTTGCTGTCAAAACTTAGAGGAATCAAAAAATTGGTTGTCGAGGTTGCCGAAACGTGCTTTCTAACAATGCCAAAAATAGCCGAAAATTCCAAAGTAATCTTCACGCAGTATATTCCACCTAGAGGTACCATACTTGAAAGGATGTGATACCTTGATGGGTGCACTAGTGTGTATGAGGAATGATCATTTCAGACATTCATGGTACCCAGATTTTGAAGTCGTTTGACTAGCTTCGACTATCAGTTTGCATTTGAATACACGCTTGTATGATTTCTAGCTATAATACAGCCTTATAGCATTTACTACTTTGCGAGGTTTCATTCATTTTCGTCGACTCGTTTCGCTCTTTCCAACCCAAAGGTCCGACAGGTGAACTACTGCGAGATTCAAGACAATCCGAACATTTCCGCAGTAAATTCGACCCTCGCAGCCAAAATGAAGGGATCCTCACTACCGAAGACCATTGGGAACACTGCTGTATCTGACCTCTACCCTCGAATCTCGAGATTTCAGCCCTTCCAGATACAGCAGCCGTCAGCACCTCGAACATCGCAAATTCTAGGACCATCTACCCAGACACCAGAAGGAAATACCTGCACACAAGCTCCTCCCACCCCAGACTGCCCAGAGGATACCAACCAGCAAAATATATGTCTACACAACCTCCGGTATCCCTATACCCCAGAAATATCGGGGTTTCCACCTCTATGCTCCATCTGTGCATATTCATTCTCTTTCTTAGACGAAGATAAAGCAGAAGAGGAAATACCAGAAATAGAATATCAATCGACTCAAATACGCATCATGGAGCACAGAAACCAAGGAGACATATGTCCTCACAACTTCCGCTATCCCAACACACCAGAACCGGAAGGAGGTCTTCCACTTGTATGCGTCAACTGTACTTTCCTCATGTCTTCTCTAGACAACCTTGATGAACAAGAGCCAGTACAAGAGCCACTTCATCCACCCCCTCCCCACAATTTCCATCGACAACTACTCCAAGCCTCCGCAACAGAGTACCAAGCACGCACACCATCCATCTGTGAACACAATATAACTCATCTAGACATCTACCCACCCCCATGGTCTGACCTAGAAGCCGTTCTAAGACAACAACCCACGTGCTGGATATGTGCTTGGTATAGAGCCTACGACGTGCTTACTCAATGGTGGAGTATAGAGACGCAGGATATTTTCGGACGGTGTATGCAGCTTGCCGAAGCGCAGAGAGCTTACCGCGAGTTGGCGGAGGAGGAGGAGGAGTTGGAGAGGAGGGAGAGATGGGGGGCTCCACCTGCGTATTGGCAGGTAGAAGAGGATCCGCCTCCGCCTTATTCTTTTGCAGGGGTTTACGTATAGGTATTTGCGTATACTTGGATGGTTGGAAGATTGTCGGTGGTGAGAGACTTGCTTGGATAGATTGATTTGGAAGAGGTAGTAAGGTATGGATGACCAGAAGGAGAGATTGTGGGGTGTCGTGTGATATGAATTAGAGGGTAGACTTGAGGACTTGCTGTACTTGAGTACTCGCTGAAAACTAGAAGCTCGACTAATAAGCAGACTTAGAGATAGACAGGAATTTAAGCTGTAATTTACAAAGCGGCATAATAAAACAGCAAAGCGAGGCATACGAATTAACGTTCAAAGAAATAAATTAAAAACTAAAAACAACTATATAACTCGAATCATCGATTGCCAGATGCCAGCCCCCAATTCCCAATTCCGAACTCCAAACTCAGCAAAGTCTCAGACCCATTTCCAACTCTTTTCATACGAAGCAATTCTCAATCCACTCTACCCAGCTCCAATCTCTTCTCATCAACAATTATAACTCAAATAAACACCCCTCAACCCCGCCCCATTCAAGTTATTCACATAATTTGTCCACTCCACACTCATCGGGCTCGTAACCCCATCCGCATACTCAAACACGAACCCCAGCCCTCCTCCCGCTACATTTCCTCCAGCAACAGTGGGACAGGCTTCGCTGTTGATGACAGCTGACATACCGGGTGTGACGGTGACGGTTCCCCAGAGGGAGCCTTTGAGTGGTTTGATAGAGTTCCATGTTATGGAGGTTGGGAGAGGGAACGAGATGGTGTAGATGTTTAAGGTTTGGGGGGAGCCGTTCCATGTCGCTGCTTTGAGTTAGTAACTGTTCTAATGCCCTCTTACTTCCTGAAAGACGTGATGGAAGACTCACGGAAT
This sequence comes from Helotiales sp. EF0021, assembly GCA_000292665.1. Classification (NCBI taxonomy): domain Eukaryota; kingdom Fungi; phylum Ascomycota; class Leotiomycetes; order Helotiales; species Helotiales sp. EF0021. The sequence continues at coordinate 23,932 of AIET01000277.1, forward strand.
GTATAATCACTAGGAAACGTAATCCCCAATGTACATCCATACGCTCCTACCGGTCCAACAAATCCGACTAACTCAGAGATACGATCTTCTACTTTACCAGTAGCTCCGTTGACATCCTGATAAAGGAGGAAGTCTTGAGATTCTCGACCTGTGTTGGCATATGGTGTATCAGGATCGTTTTCGTGGAGTTGGACTACATATTGAGGGAGGGATACTGAGCCACAGACTCGTTTGTCGAGGGTTGGTTCGGAGACCGGGAGAGCGGTGGTGAGACCGAGGATGGTGGCGAGTGTTAGGATGGTTGTTGGAAGCATGATGCTTAGACCTCGTAGCAGTTCGATCGTTTTGATGGTGTTGATTGATGATTTGAAGAAAGATATTCGAAACTTAATATTTGATACAAGTTTGATGTTCTGATTCAGGAACAGGAATATATAGCTGAGACATGAGGTAAGGTTTTATATTTAAACGTATAGAAGTGGGCAGGCGATGATGGGAAAGGCATTTGAGAAACGCGAGATTTGAGCTTATTTCTGGATTAAAGTTACGGAATGGATACCCCTCTTGCAGCGGCTATGCAAGTCATGAGATCTTTGGGACGAAGGGCTGATGGTGGAAGGAGCACCGAGGTTGGGAGATTGTGGGGTGATGGCGGTGGCTGCTGATGTTCCTGCAGGAACATGGCGATTGCCACTAACATAACTGTGTGACATTTTCGTGAACCTCATGCTTTTCTCAGAGCGATTGTTTGCAGCTCGTATATGCGATCGTTCGGCCTGCTCGTTGTGTTTGTGATTCGTGGTTGGTACTTGCCATGCCACAACGATAACTTGTCGTAACGGATGGATGAGCCGATGTCTCGTAAGCAACAAGCAGTATACCGCTGAAAATTGGCGGAAAGCATTTGAGTGAGAATACTTGATGGTTGCATCTGATTTTGCACCGAGATGGTCCTAGGTGGGCAATATCGAGACGACGGATTGTGGCAACTAAGCAAAAAGTTACACGGGTATACGCCAATATCTCTTCTCGCCCATTTACTCCTAGACCGCTGCACGGTAGCATTTGACGCACAGGAAAAGAAAGGAAGAAATGATCTCTCGATCAGAAGCAATGCATTGAATATCATGGTAATAAATCAAAGTCATGATCATGCTGTCCTTGCAAGTAATTATACCCATCAGGAACCCAGTCCACACATGGCACTAGGTTTCCCCAGTTGATCTTATCCTTCAAACTCTCCGGCAGCAGAACTTTCTGCTCCGTCCTATACCAAGCCGGAAAATGAATGGTAACGAGCATGACCCTCACATCATCCGTCCTGTTCGGAATACCAGCATGCCAAAGCCGCAAATCTCTGATAATCAGACTCCCTTTCGGCAAAACAGGTTGGATCGGAGGACTTATTTTCCTCCTGTCCTCCAACATGCCCTTCGGTATAACGCTCCCACTCTTCTCAACCTCAGCCCTCCAGCTTGTGTCGAGGTGGCTACCCAACCACATCTCTGTAGACCCGTGTTCGGGATCAACATCAATCAGATTGACATTGATACAGAGCCCGAATGGCATCTTCGGGAAGTCAAAATGTACATCTACATGTACAGGTTGTCTCTTCTCTGCCTTGAAAGCTGTGTTCGCGCTCTGGAATCGCAGACGTGGATTCGGTCCTAGCATGCATTCGGTGATAGCAGTTGCGAACGGATTCGCGATAATATCGTCGAAGACATAGTCTTTGTCTACCACAGCGTCCTGCTGGATATTGCCAGTGCCCTTCCCAAAGTTGTGGTGCGTCTCTGTTCGTGCATAGAGCTCTTTGGCTTCGGTAACCATGCGATCGTTCAGGGCATCGAGATGTGCAATCGAGATGGCATTGTTGAGAACGAGAACGCCATCGCGGTGGAGGGCTTCGAGAGCTTCTTGCAGATGATGGGAAGTTAACGTCTTGCTTTCGAGCTCTTCAGGAGAGAGGATTATCGATGTGAGCTTCGGAGGAGGGGTTTGATGGGTATTGATTGAACCCATTGTGCTTCGTGTCTGCGGCATTGTAGGATGCCTTCGGCGGACTCTATATCCTCAACTTCTCCCCACCTTTGAAGCATTTCGACGGGGGACATCGAGCCGTTTGTCGTCGGGTTGACTGATAAGACGAGCGACGTTCTGCGAAAGATGGAGTCGGAGAAGCTTATCTGCGTTTGCCGGGTGCTTGATGCTTTTAGCCTGGTCCGAGGGAGGCGAGGGAGGAGAGATTGATATTGGCAAGAGCTACATTCTTCCGGAAACAATTAATATCGCATTCTAAGCTTTTCGGCCTTTTCTTCAACGACGTTCCTTTGCGCATTGCGAAAGACAACGATAATCCAAGAGAACGATGGGAGTGTTATTGGCCTGGACGTTGAAGCTCTGGCGAGATCCGGCGCGGTAACGCGTTTCCAACAATTTCGCGCCCTCGACTTTTCAAGCCTCATCTTCAGCAGGCTTTGCCATATTCTGCACACTCACAGACTGATGTGACACCCCGGGAACACCAAGAAGGCGTTGTTCATGTAGCACACTGAAAAGTTTCGGACATTCTCCCTTGGAAGCAACTTGCTCTCCTAGTCGTCTGGGACGAGAGACGAGCTTCGAATGATTGTTGGATTACTGGAGCCCATGATATACTTGTCACACCTTTGCTGGGGCCTGTTGGCACATATATGGATCTCCTTTCAGACACAGATTTCGAATCAGGGCGCAGGTATCTTTCAGCACGGTGTATCAGTGGCTTCGTCGACCCATCAGGTCCCAATTCTGAGAGAGACAGACGGCCGCGAGAAAGCTCAATTGTCCAACCTCAGTTACGGGCACAGTCAGATTGGAGTGCCTGAAGTTTCCGAAGAAGGGGTTGCTCCGAGAGGATCAATACTTTCCTGTGCTGCAATGCAGCATGGAGAGTAAGCCAGAACTGTCAGCAAGCCTGAATCTTCTACCGCTGTCACATCATCCCGTACACTGGTGATCATGGCCACCACTGGTTCATCGCGCTGATGTACGGCTGGAGCTCTGTTCTTGTCCGAGACAGAATAACGCCCATCGGTTTGGACATTTGCAGGGCGGTACACGTCGCCAGCCATTGGGTCGTTGGGGCTGAGATTGCATCACACCAACTCGAAGAGACTCTCGTGGCTGCATACCAAAAACAATATGCACGTAGCCCTTTCAGACTCCAGCGTGTCGATCCTCAACTCAGTCGCAACAGCATCGCATCTTATCCGTTTCCATTCAACCGGAGCATCTTACGACCCGGCATCAGAGATGACCGTCTGTCGTGATGTCGCATAGGGACATTGCTGCAGTTTGGTCGACTCTTCACGGCAGGGCAGACATCGACAATATTCTGCAAGAATTGATCGGTCGCTACTTCCTGGACGTCTCCGACCACATATCAGACCGAGCCTCACTTCGTACCACCGCTTTCGGCCATATCGTCGCGCTACGAACAATTTTCGACTTACAGCGAACTTACCAACAGTCACCAGACCTGAGTTTCGAATCGAGGAGCTCTCTTCTGGATCCGAACATCCTGTTCACGGCAATCAAACATGTTCTAGACGTCAAGATCTCTGCGTTCTCCGCGCATGATGGCCTTCCAGATCACGACGTATACTGTAGCTTCATCGGCCAAACTCTGGTATCGGGGATCCGTGCTCTTCATCTCCAGAATAGACGACTGTCTCCTTCTGAACACGAAGCAGTCATAGCAAAATTTGACGAAGCTTGGGGCAAGGAGACACTCCCAGGCGTCGATCATTTCTCTCTCAACCTGTTATGCCATAGAATGTTGACAGAGCTTTCGAACGGCACGCAAAATCATACACTTTCAAGTCCCGCTTGTGGGCTTCTGCAGTTGCCAGATTTCTTTTATGGGCTTGTAGGTTAACCATTGAGAGAGACAGAGTGCGTCAAAGCTGATTATTCCAGTATCCTTTAGACAGCATTGATGCTTTCGTCGATGCCGCCAAAGCGGCCGTCACAACATGGAGAACCTCAGCAGACTGGTTCTACTGCACGTTGGCTCTCTACGATATCTGCTGGGGTACCGTGGCAGCTATCATTCAACTGTGCATGGATGATCAGCTATGCAAAGACTCTGGTGAGAGTATAATCACGGCAGACACTGCACGGTTGACACTAGCCCCTCGATTTAAGATATTAAATCAACTCTTCAAAGATTCAAAGGCACTACCGCCCCCAGGCGAATTAGAGTGGGCTTACGAACAAAGTCAAACCATTCTATGCATGAATATTAGGACAACTTGCTTCGGACGGAAATGCGCTTGCCTTGGTCAATATTCGCAAACTGTACAAGAGCTGGTAAGCGTCTTCCATCACCCCCCGACCTACATGAGATATTGACATGCTTGGAATTAGTGGACGCAGCATATTTCACCAGGAGCTTCAGAGAGTATAGCTAGGCATCTGAAAAGAGTCTCAACAACAGAGAGCCAACTTATGCTCGAGTCTCTGCGTTCATATTTAGAGGCTCGTCATATCGTCCTTCCTGATGTCGGCGTACTCACAGAAGAAAAGTTGAAAGAACGACGCAGGTTTCTAAGGGCCAAAACCAACACGACGACCAAGAGGCCGAGCTTGACGAGGTCGCCACCACGAGCTGGAAGGACAATAGCATCTCGACGACAAGAGTCATCAACATTATCACGCCAGAACAGAGTCACAGAATCCACAATTCACGAACTGCCAGGCATGGTACACACGCTTGATCCAGTCTTGGAAGACACTCTCTCACGTACTGGCTCTAATACTATTCGAAAATACTATGGCTCTCCTATCAGGAATATTGACATGCGTAGCGCGAGCATGTCAAGTGGGCTCATTCCCTCACCACCTGCTACAACTTATCACGGATCTTCCACATCCCCTTCCTTTTTCTCGGAAACCCTGTCCCGACCCTCATCTAGGACCATCAGTCCTGTTCCATTCCCAACCCAAAGCGAAACTACAGATCTTCCCGAAGTTGTTCTACCCCCGAGGTCAAAATTGACGAGCCAAACCCCTCCCGAGTCAACAGCATCTAGGTCAACGCGATCAGACGCTAGCTCTAAAGTACTTCAACAACCTTCAAGATGGCCCTTCAGATCACGCCGAAGCGCAGCCAAAGGAGCTTTCAAGGTTCCTTCTGCGAAATTCTTCGCGTCTGGCAGGGCTTTATTGCTCTGGAATGAAAGCGGAGCTTGCTCCTATGATCTCGAGGACATGCTCTCTCTTTCATGTTATGCTATCACTCCTGGCGATGCTCTGATTGCAGCTGGAGGCACTCACAAAGTTGGAGTTGTAATCAGGGAAGGTCCCGTATGTCGCCAATTTTATCATATATCCTCTTTGAAGCTGACAATTAGTAGCTGATCCTTCTCCGTGTGTTTCAAGGTACAAACCACACCCCGATACATGAGATGGAGTTGGAGGAGGCTCCCTTTGCCATGGCTGTATCGCGCAACGATCGCTATCTAGCTTTGAAGTTCGGAGGCTATGTTCAGATTCTCGACACCACCAGCGGGCAATTTTACCATCATAAATTACCCCCTCGAAATGCTCGAAGTGGACCAAATGACAATCTTGTAAATTTCTCGACTGATTGTACTTCATTTGTAGCGAGCACAAGATTCGAGCCAGAGAAAGTGGTAACTTATTTCTGCGAATGCAAGAATCCAGCAAATGGAGATTTCGTTGAGAGCAGTGCTCCTTTTGTAAGTTTTACGAGTCACTCTTACCATGTTTCTTCAAACAGAGCGCATCTTTTTGCGAACCTTCTGGGATATTTGGGGTTTTACTAACGATCAAACAGGGCTTGGTGGGCGACGAAGGCCTCTCATCCATTCTCTACTCAGAGAGATCTGCGTTCTTGACTACCTTTACAGAAAAAGGCTATCCAACCTATCTCGCACTACTCAATGGTCGAGCCTCAAGCCGCATCATGCGCGACAAAAATCAATCAGTTGGTACTCGTATCCACTCCGCCGCGATTGATGCTACAGGCCAGAATTTGATCCTACTGAACGACCGTAATGATCTCTTCTGGATAGAAACTCCATTCAGCAAAGAACGGCCCCCAAATAAGGTGGCTACCATCAAGCGCGAGAAGTCGGTAAGACGCGAAGTCGAGGTAGCAATGGGTAGTGAGGGGGAGGCGCATGTGTTCTGGATTCACAGAGGAAAAGGACTATTGGTAAGAGTAGGCAGGAACGGTGGCAAAGGCAAACCGCAGGAATTGGATGTTGATCTCGATCATTTGTTGGAGGGAGATTGAGTCCGGGTGAGCGACGTAGCATCGCACTCATGCTGAACATTAAAGACTGTACGCGTCTTTTTTACATGCACGAGCTTCATGCGGTGCTTCAGGACTGAGGAAAAGATCATCAAGTCCAAGGTCGATTCTGGAAGCTCTGTGTCAGTACCCCGCCTCGTGCACGTCTCTCTACCTATCATGCATGGGGATGCAGAAAACTGCAGAAGCTGCAGAAGAGCTGCAGAAAAGTTTCCCAAAAGCGTATGTCCTAGACCCAGTAGCCTGTCCCGACTCGTATGCTCCTTCTCATGAGGCTCTAAGGTGTCTAAGGCGGCCGACCTGAATGTAATACAAGAAGGATCTCCACGCCCGATAGCTGAGTGACGTGAGGCTTCGTAGCGCTCGGCACTCCGAGACACTTTCAGCCATCTTTGCACACCTGGACTTCTCAGCCCAAGTTGCCCTTAGATTCGAAAGGTTTCGAACTGGAACAATAGATATGGACGTCCTCTATTCAGTAGGCGCCCTACCTTCCCACACATCCCCAATCATCGACCTTGAAAATCATACCCAGGCTCCGCCCCCGCCATTTTCAAGAAGAAGAAACCCAGCAATTCCTGGTCCAAATTCCTCCTACAATCTGATAGGTAATGCCCCACGGCAAGCCAGGCTGGTGGCGTTCAATCCTGCAGCCAGGGTATCACTCAAGTAAGACAACGTCGGACAGCTCGCCGAGCTGAGCAACGCTCACTGCAGGCCAACACCACAAAGGAACATGTGCAGCACTGCATATAATGAGTCAGGGCTGTGCTTACGCCACGCTCTTCCTTTTGTCTATCGGTGAGATTGACCGGGCATTGGGACTGGTTGAGGCTGAGATTCTTGCAATATTGGTACGAGGGATTGGGGGGAGGTGGGAGCTGGGAGCTGGAGGGGTGTGGTCATATGCAGAGGTGCTGCACACTTCCTGTGAGAGGATTACAGAGCCAAAGTTGGCTTGCGATATTCGTGATTTCTGTCACCCACACTTCATTTCTGTGTTTTGGTCTTTGATTTGTGTTCCGTATCGCTGGGCCTTTTGAAAAGAAAGCTGGATCATTGTGATTATCTGCCGTTAGGTAAGTGGGAAGTTCTCGGAGACTTCTTCCTTTCCCCTCTCTCTCATGCCGTCTTCGGAGTGCGTTGCTCTGGAGCAATGCACTCTCACGACATGTCGACCTACTTTCCAAATCCTCTTCAGAAAATCATACTGATTGTGAGGTCTTGATCAATAGGCCCAATGGCCAGCAATACGGCGTTGCGAGGTGGAGCTCTGGAGAAGGATGAGGAGGAGGAGTCATCTCCAGGGACAGGGACTATGTCTGCCATCTCTGTCACTGAGAAGAAGAGGAGTAGAAGTCATGCTTCGAACGAACTTCGGTATGTGATGTTCATGTCATAATTGTCTGTAATCTTGTTAATTATCAGCACAGACGGTCGTTGAACGAGCGTCATGTCAATATGATAGCCTTCTCCGCAACTATTGGGATTGGAATGTTCCTTCAGTCCGGCAAGGTTATGTATTTGATCGGGCCTGGAGGCGCTGTTCTGGCATACTTGATAATGGGAAGTTTGTTGTGGTCTGCGAATGCGAGTCTGGGAGAGTTGACAGCGCTTTTCCCCGTCAAAGGTCCGATCATCGATTTCCCAGGACGGTATCTTGATGAGAGTGTTGGCTTTGCTGTTGGTTGGATGGCTTGGTAAGTCTCCTCGTCCCACTAGGAGGTGCAATGAAATGGAGATTAAGAGAGCTGATCAGGTATAGGTTCGCATATATCAATCTTACAGCAACTGAAGTCTCAACCTTGGCGTCGGCATTCAAGTTCCAGTACGATCCTGCGTACCTGAAATCCGTCAACTATCCATACGATACACTGGAATGGAAATTCGGCCTCGAAACGGATCCCGCGATTTGGGTTGGCTTAGGGTTACTCGTGATCCTGTTCATCAATCTCCTTCCCGTCCGAGCTTATGGAGAGATCGAATACGTCTTTGGCTGTATCAAGCTAGTGGTTATCACAGGCATAATTCTCATGCAAGTAATCCTCAATGCAAAGAACTCCCATGGAAATACGGACAAAGGCGCTTTTACGTATTACAAAGCGCCATACGGATTCTTTTCAAATCAATCAGCGACAGATCCTCAAGGCAACAGAACTTACACCTTTTCAGGAGGCACTGGCCATCTAGTCGGGATGTGGTCAGCTATGAACACCATATTCTTCTCACTCCAAGGATTCTTCACCGTCTCTGTCACAGCAGCAGAAAACAAAGACGTCGCCAAGGACGAAACGATCAAACTCGCAACCCGGAAAATCGCGCTTCGAGTCATCATCCTCTATACCCTTGTCGTATTCACAGTCGGCCTTAACGTCCCGTATACAGACCCCAACCTCACAGATAAAACCATCAGTTCTATTCGTCGAGGACAGAATTCTCCTGTTATTATTGCTTGTGTGCGGAATGGGGTGAAAGGATGGCCGCATTTCTTTAATGCTTTTTATATCTTTTCTGCACTGTCGTGTGGTGTCAATGGGCTGTATATCAGTTCGAGGTTGTTGCACGCACTTGCGAGTATTCGGAATGTTTGGCCTGCTACCGGGTGGGGATATAAGATTAAGGTACGGCTAGAGAAGACGAATAGTAAAGGTGTACCCATCAACGCGGTTCTCTTGAGCTGGCTTTTCGCATTCCTAGGATTCTTGGCAGTAAAGCCTGAACCTGCAAAGGTATATTCTCTCCCCTTCATTCAGGTACAAATACTCACACACATCCAGCTCCTCGGCCGCCTAGCAATCTTCTCAACCTGCTCCATGCTAATAGTCTACATCTGCACATCCGCCTCCTTCCTCTCCTTCAAACGCTTAACCCTAACCGGCCTCTCCGACGAATCCCTCCAAATCTCCACCCCAGAAGGCTCCTTCCTAAACCGCAACGCCTCAGACTACCCCTACAAATCCCACGGCCAATGGCTCCGCTCCGCCTACGCCATCCTAGGCTGTAGTCTCCTCGCTCTCTTCAACGGTTGGAGATCCTTTCTAAACCCTTTCTCTCATGCGGATTTCCTGGCGGCGTATATGGCGATTCCGATTTTCATGGTTATTGTGGGATTGTATCATTTGAAGGATGAGCAGGAGTGGAGGCCTTGGAGGTGGGGGTTGAGGAGGACGATGGATGTCGGGAATCCGGTGGGGACGAGGGAGAAGGATGCAGAGAGGAGGAAGGGGAGGTTTCATAGGGGTGATAGGAGTGTGATCTTTAGTGGGAATAATGCGAGGGCGTTTGTGGAGTGGGTTTGGGTTTGGATGAAATAGGGTGGTATTGGAGAAGAGGGGTTGATACCTGTTTGATTTTTGGGTTGGGATGTGGTGATGGATTTGGTCTGTCGATCGCCTGATGCTATTACCTCAGAGGTTATTGAGTTCCCTCTGCGATAAGAAGTTTAGTGGTGCAAAGCACGAGGCATAATCAAAAACATATTCCTCCTTTTATGGAAGACCAAACCACGTGATTGTTTTGCCCCTCGCTTACCCCGCCATCCCCCCTTAACATACAAAATCACTGAAGGCTTCCTTCCGTTCTGTATGTTGATTCGATTCACACTAAGCCATGGTATGATTTGTTCTACTTCAAGAGCAGCTGGTTAGACTTCATACATTTAACACTTCCAGTCTCTTGTTTTGCTGAAATTTGCAGTATAGGTTAAGGACAATGAGTATACTGGATTATTAAGGCTATGTGAACGTTATCAACCATATATTTATGTGGCCAGCTGTGGGTATCTATCCATAACAAATGAAGCAGTCATTACAACTCATCTTCTACTTCCCTCACACAACACCAGAATGCCCCGCCTCTCTCGCAACATTCATAAACACCTCCTCCAACGTCGGTCCCGTAATAGTATAATCCTCAACCATTTTCGCCCTTTCACCCACTCTCGAACCACCGACAACTGCCTCATCACTCTGAACGATCTCACCCTTCAACCCCTCCATTATCCCCATCATACGTCCCAACTCCCTCCTCTCATGAGGAACCCTCCATCCTACTTGTCCACAAGAATCCATATACCCACTTACCTTTCCCCCAAACACCTGTTTCACAACCACTTCCAGTTCCTCTCTACTTACACCCGCTGCTCTGACGGCGCGGATATTATACGCGCCGCCGTAGGAAGTTTGGAGAGTTGATAAGGTGCCTGTGGCTAGCATCTTGGTTCCTACGATGGCGACGTTTGTTGCTAGTGCTTCCGCTTCTTCCATACTATGCGTGGTAAGTAAGATTGCCCGATTAGCTGAGATGGATTTTAGTGCTGTCCAGAGAATACGTTTCGCGCCTGCATCTTGACCGGTTGATGGTTCATCCAACAACAAAACGCGAGGATTGCCGAGGAGTGCGATAGCAACGGATAATTTGCGACGAGTTCCTCCACTTAAAGCTTTGACTGAGACGTCATCGTATGCAGTGATGTTCAGGGCTGCAAGGACTCTGTCGACGTTTCCGGAGACGTTCTTGAGACCTTTGACTGTGGCGTAGAAGGTCAGTGTTTGTCGGACTGTAAGATTGTCTATCGCGTCGTCTTGAGGGCAGACTCCCATGTTTAGCCTTGCCTTGTGAGGGTGTTTGAGAACATCGACGCCATCGAGAGTGATGCTTCCGTAATTGGGCTTGAGTTCACCACGGATCATGTTGATTACAGTGGTCTTTCCGGCTCCATTTCCACCGAGTAGAGCGAGAGTCTGATTTGCTGCGATGTCGAAGGAGACGTTCTCCACGGCAAAGACTTTCCCAAAGTATTTGGAGATGCTCGACACATCTAGAATGGGGCCTCCTGGCCTTGAAGAAGCGGCGACGCCTTTCTCGTGCCCATCAGAGCTTGCTGCAGGTTGAGAAGCTGCTTCCACAATGTAATGTAGTCGTGATGGAACACCACGGTTAGTGATGTTTCTACGAACCCAATCGGCGCTTCCGTACTCATAGATATACAAAACCAAGAGCAAGAAAATGATCTGGATGAGAAGATTGGTATAGACCGATCCATAACGAATGTAGGCAAATGGCTGGGATACATCTGCATTGGCGTATTTGCCGCAGAGAACCTCGAAGGTGTTGGTGGCCACGAATAGTGCCCTGATTAAGTTGGCGCCAGGCGACGTCAATCCGAGTCCATATTGAAGGGCTGAGTAAGTTGAGTGCAGGTTTGCGGAATCGCCGAAAGATTGATTCATCACGTATGCCACGACATACAGGACGAATAGCAGAAGATGTACTCCAGCCGCGATAGCAAATGCTGCCTTCTTGAGGAACAAGGACATCAGATACGTTCCAAGGTAAGTCGCAATGCCGAATAGGATGAAAACACCAAGAATATAACTGGGCTCGTAGTATAACTTGGTCAAACCAGGAGCGATATACAAAACTGCCCACACAAATATCGATTGGACGAGGATGAACTGCATATCGAACAACAGATAACCAACCCATAGAGCAAAGGGCGAGACTCCATTGCAGTATTGAAGAGCTCGAACTCGGTTTACCTTCTCGAAGGTGGGGTATATGACTGCGATACTGGCTGAAGCAATAAATGATAAGGCGATGAGTATCGAGATGGGCAAAGAAAAGAAGTTGACATTATTCTCAGCGTGGACCATCGTTCGAAGAGATGCCGTTGAGATTCTTGAGGTTCCAGTCGTGGCGGTAGCATTGCTGATGCGATTTGTAATTACACTGAAAGCAGCCATCCCAATTCCGATCATGGAGTCGTAGTCTTCGGTGGAGTAGAACAGAGTAGCTGACTGTGGGCTCGCTGCGAAAATCCCAAAACCCGAGTAACCATAGGACGAATAATTGGTGATCCCAGCAACGAGAAAAGCTGTATCGTTGACAATAGTTCGATTGGTTAACTCTATGTTGGTTCGGCACGTGCTGTTCTTGCACGAAGAACCACTCTGGTCGAATACTTGGATATTGGCAAAAGATGATGTGTATAGAGAATCTTGAACGGGTCCAGAGAAAGCCGACTCAGGGCCAATAAATGATGTTGGAGCACCGGAATATGTGTAGAGTCCTGGGGCGTAGTAGGATAACAGAGGGGCAAAATGAGTAGGAGACGATGGAGAGTCTTGACTTTGAGAGCCATTGCGAAGCAAAACCTCGTTTGTTTCACAGGTTTGCAACGGCGCGAAATCGTAATGGAATTTGGCTAGTGCCGAAGCGATTACGACAGGAATTATCAGGTTGATGCCATAGGAGATCCAGCCGGCCTTTTGTCGGAGCAGAACGTGTCGCTTTTTGAAGAGCGTCCAGACTTGACGTGCCAAACCGATGGAATGGCCGACATCCAGATCAATATCTTGAGCATGCTCTTCCTCGAGGGCGTTGATCTTTTCATCGACAACGGTATCTGAGTGCTGTTCTCCGACCATACCGTCACCACCACTATCATGGATAGCAGTATTTGACTCCGAAGTGACCTTCAAAAATACTTGTTCGAGAGTTGGAAACACGACATCATAGGTGCTGTCCTCAGAGAGAGCCTCAAGTTCCAGTATCTTTCTCGTGGCTTCGGCCGAGTTCTTTGTTCGCCATGTCAGATTTTCATATTCGTCCAAAGATCCGCTACGGATGATATAGTCGTCTCCGAAGCGAGCTTTCAGTGATGTGCTAGGGCCTTCACAGACAAGCTTGCCCTTGTAGACGATCGCGATATGGTCGGCCAAGACATCAGCCTGTTAGGAAGTTAGCTACGGTATACTGGTGAGAGAGTGATTATCCTACCTCGTCCAAGAAATGTGTTGTCATCAGCACAGTACGACGAGTATGACCTTTCTGGACGATGTTCCAGATATTGCGGCGAGACAGCGGGTCGAGTCCGCTTGACGCTTCGTCGATGCAGCACACCTTAGATGAGCCTACGAATGCAATCGCGAGTTGTAGCTTCCTCATTTGGCCACCACTCAATGTTTTGGCTCGAGCTTGTGTCTTCTCGATCAAGTCGCACTCGGCAATTACATCGTCATCATCAGCTACATCAGTGATGAAAGCAGCAGTCTTGAGCTTTCGCCAGATTTTGATATGTTCATCAACTGTAAGAGTATCCCAGAAGACCTGTCGAAGTTAGTGAGGGGCTAGGCCAACACGCCCTGAAATAACTTACATTCTGCTGTGGACAAATTCCGAAGACCACACCGGCCTCGTTGATTTCCAGGCGAGAACCAGCATCCATACTCGTCATACCAGAGACACATTTCAGTGTAGTCGATTTACCACCGCCATTGGGTCCAAGTAGAAAGGTGACCGAGCCTTGCTTTACTTCCAGATCCAAATCGTTGATGGCGACAAGAGTTTTTCCCTTTCTTGAGAATGGCCAGTACCATCGTCTCTTTCCGAAGTAGGTCTTTGTGAGCCCTGTGCATCGGAGAGAGACATCGCTGCCAGCATCAATACGATCGAACTTTCTGCTCACGCCCCAGAGCTTGCGCTCTACTAAGCATGTGCCTGCTGAATAGAGGACGATCTGGAGTATGAAGAAGATGATATAAAGGTAACCATTCATCTTCTGCAACCGATAGGATTCTTGAAATTGACTTGTAATGAGGGGTTCTGGTGCTAGTGAGAAAGCTTTGAGGTTGTACTCTCTTAGAGCAACATCCCCAATGAAGTTAGCCCAACTGCACGGCGGGAATACCAACGAGAGGCCTGTTATCTCTCCAACTGGCGGGATTTCTTTAAGGGAGGCATCTAAGGTCACCAGTGCCAACGCGAAAAAGAGTGTAGATGTGTACAGCCCAGCCAGTTGCGCTTTGCCGAAGAATGATGCAACAAAATGAGCTGAGCAGATCGTGGAGGCACCAGCGAGTAAGGTGATGAAGAGGAACAGAATGTCTGAAGTCTTCTTGAACAGAACTTGGGTCAAGATGATGGAACAAGCCAGGAGACCGGGGAAGTAGACGAGGTAGAATGACAAGTATGTTGACAAGATCCTCGGCGTGGTGGAAACTCCTTGAGCTGTCATGAGCTCTGACATAGAACTCTCTCTCTCACTGGCCACGGTGGTTGCGAGATGATAGACTACCCCTATCAATATCAGGATGAATATTGGTGCCATGAACTGCGCGACGAGGGACAGCCATCTTGGACCATTCGCATTGGTGGCGGGGTTTTCTCGCTGGATGTAGCTGTTTGGACCAAAGGGGCCACTGAACGGCTGCAGACCTGGCTTTGTGTTGACGGAGAAGTTGCCAATGTGCGCATCAATTGCCCACTGTAAAGGAAGTAGGTGTCGAGCCAAGATGTTTTCATCTGTCCGGTAATTGCTATAACCGTATGAGTTGGTAATGCTATCGTCAAGAGCGATGCTATAATCTACGTTCGTATCGTTGGAGGACAAGAATATGACTGCGGCATAGCAGTTACTTGAGCCCTGAGTAGATTGCTTGCAGAGGTCGAAAAGATCATCGACGTTGGCAGTATCGTGTATCTCGACATTTTGCATTCCAGGTAACTGTGAGATTCCTCTGACCACGGGGTCAAATGTATCATTGGAGATGCCATTCCGGACGAAGACAAGCTTGTTTGTTGAAGTTGTGCTCATAGCATCCGCAAGATCTCGGAGAGGTGTGGGAGAAGTCGCGATGCCATAATTGCTCGATTGGTCGTGATAGGTGGTTGTACCAAGGTGGATGAGGAAGCTGAAGATCAAAGCCACAGCCAGAGGGAACAGCAGAGCTCTTAGGAGTGTTGATACCGGAGCTTTCGAGAAAAGTAGGAGGTTCTTGCGGACAAGGGTGATAGTTTGCAAGTATATCCTTTTGAATCGAGGTTGTGTGGTGGTAGGAGCCATCGCTGAAGCGTGTTCCAGAAGGTCTAATTGAGCATGTCTCTATTAACAACTTTGAGAGGTCTTGATTGTCTCGAAGGATGTGTCTTTCTGAAGAAGGTTTCGAAGGCACAAGATGTCTTTTAGAAGTGCGACTTGAACCTTGATAGTTGGGTGGGGAAATTCGTTGGTTTTAGTGTTGGTGCGTTGTCCAAGCCGCAGTGAATGACCGTCAAACAAAAAGAGTGATGTCGATTTGTTTCAAATGGGTCTTTGGCTGCATCCGTCTTCGCTTTTCTGTTTCTCTGGTTGATGTGTTGATGTGACCTTGGCCGAGCTTGGGTCATGACATGTATTTCGTGATGGGAAGTGGCAGCGAAGTGAAACGAGCTACATCCCGTGGAGGACATCACATCGTGTCCCAAATGAAGGCCTCACATGGAGGTTTCTCGACAATAACGCCCCTGATTCATGTCGAAGAACGGCGTAGCAAGGCTGCCATGGAATTGACCAGTAAAGGAAAGGATTCTGGTAGTAAAACCGTATTCAGCCTTCGGAGGAGGCTGTGTTAGATAGTCTGCACAAGTGCTGCCAAGCAAATTTGACATCAATGAAGGACGTGCATATCCCCAGAAAACACACAAATGGTTTGGAAGATACCACAAATGTTCCTAGCCCTAAGCGTCGGCAGCAATTATAGAACACTTTTTGTTGTTACAGGAGGCGAAGTGGAAGCCATGCCCTGACCTGCATGCAGCACAAGACCACGACTGCACGAGTATCCCCCATGTACATATGGTAACGAGCACAGACCAACGTGCCGTCACGACTGGCCAGTGATCAGATCAAGCTAATTGAACAATATCCACAAGTGGTAGAACTGGGCTCATGGAATCCTTCGGTATTCGACCGCGAGTGAGTGTAAGTCGAGATCATGTGACTTGACAATCCTTCGTCGCTCATCTGGGCAGTCTGAGGCTGAGCAGACGATCACTGACGATCTTTCACACAATGCTTGCCTGGCTCGCCAGGTCTAAGGTTGACATAGCCTTCTAGTTCCTGCTGGGCTAAGAACCATAATGAGACGACATGGTGAACGTCGTGACCTCACCTTACCACCAAGTGGTGAGGTATCTGAGCATCGAGTGAGCATCGGACACTGCTCCAGAAATGGACATATCGTCGTGCTCCAGTTGCTGTCTTGTCTACAGTTTTATGTCAACTGCATCGAGTTGGTTCTCGTATCATTGGAGGGCTGTGCATGCGGCGTATCTGCTCTAGGCAGCAGAATAATGTCTCTGCATAGTCGCGACCATGTATGTGACCACATCGGCAGTTGGCTGAGGAAGGGCTCGAGATTATTGGTGTCGTCAAGTGTCGAGCCATGGGAGAAGGAGAGGGGTCGGAAGGATGCATGTCATGTTGCAACATTGAGACGCCTTGTATACGGCAAACTCCAAGAACGCATTGGACGCTTGGGCCACTACATCGCCAGACCAGCATGTGTTTGTTTGCTACAATGCATTGCCTAGCAAGCTCGTCATTCCCTCCTCCGTGCACCTTCAATTGATGCCGTATGCAGCCTCACAGCTCGCACCCTCTGATCTCGTATCCCCTTTCCCGGTCATCACCTGGCCACTTTCTCGCAAGCAGGCTATCACCTACAACGGTATCTCCTGCAAGAACCCGACCAATACAGCCAATTGTTCCCCTCCTGAAGCTTTTCTCGATATTGCCGCTACTTCTGTGTTCCACTGCTGCCTGACTGAAGATTCTTCTCTAAATTCAGAATGTGCTTTGTCAAGACGACTTCTGTTTATGTTGTTATTTCGAGAAATTGCTTTCACCTGTGACGCAACATAATGAATGGTATTTTGTGTCCGCTCGATTCGGCAGAGAGGGGTGAGGCCTCCAACAGCGCTGGCGAGGAAAGTCCCACTCGGGAAAAAGACAAGGATCACGGTATTTGTCGCCCCTAGAACCATATGTAGGGCATTTCTGACACGGAAACGAACAGGCAAAGTCTTGTCAAGCATTCAACATTTCTATCACGGTCTCCGCAGATTTTGCGGCTCGGTTACTATCAGTAGGGAGGTCTCAGCCAAGCAGGAGCGTGAAATTGATGTCCGAACTTGTAAGAGAAGGGCCCTTTCAATTCATCTTGCTTCAGAGCTAACTTAAACTAGTGGACCAGTGCCCCGAAGGTTATCCGCGTCTAGCTGCGTTTCTGGACTGTGACGAGAACTTCATGTTGTACCGACGCTTTGGGTATCTCCAAGCTCGAGTCCTGCTTCACAAACAAAATGAACTACGGGGGCTTGAGTGGGAGCTTGACAAGATTGACGTGATTGACCAGAAGCGTGATCAGGCTATTCTCAGATCTCGCCAAAAGGACGCAAATAGGACTGACACAAGAAAGAACTTGATAACTGAGATAGAAATGAAGCTGAAGGAATATGGGAAGTACCCAAGCCTAACTCAACTGCTCAAAAGCTAATGTGTTATAGCTCATTTGTTGCTTATGTCCCGAGATCTTGCGGCTTTAAACAAGCCTCCGCGTCGAGATTATATGAGCGTCAAAAGCTATTTCGACGAAGAGGCTCCTCTATGCGACGTTGAGAGCTACATATACTGCAGGGAAGACATTGTAACTCTCAAATCTGGACATGAGAGCACGTGGCTGGATGCAATCATTGAAGGCATTGTGCAGAGGTTCTCCTGCAGAGTAACACGGGTAAGCTTGTCCGCGGTATCAGCCCTTCTACGGTAAAGATTCTAATTCTGACATCTAGTACCTTTTCCGTACTCCGGTATGTTACTTCTCCATAACCAACAAGTCAGGCAAATTCTCACCAAGATTAGGATCTCCAGAAAAAGACCAATCCCAAAGAAACTGGCATCAATCTTTATAGTCGAGAGCGCATTGGCTTTGTTGTTTCCTTGATTATATTGGCCTCAATTCTGGCTCTTCTGATTTTTCCCGTCTATCTCCTACTAAATCTGACACAAGGATCTCAGACGGCGTCCTCGACAGCTGTTATAATTACAATCCTTACCGTTTTTACATTGTTATTCTCCTTGGCACTGTCCAAATTTACAAGCGCAAAGGACAAGAGCTTCTAGCGGCAGCAGCAGCGTAAGTTTGTGCAATGTGCTATTTAGAGAGGTTGCTGACATTGGTATAGGTACTGCGCTGTTTTGGTAGTATTCGTTGGCAATGTTGGACATCAGATTCCTCCTGCCCCTGACTTTGAGGAAGGAAGTGAATGCAGAGCTAGCTTTGAGAGAATATTGTAAGAAATATATGTATTTGAGTCACTGCAGCTTTTAACATGGAATGAAGCGAGGGAACTTCTGCAAGGTACACACTGGTTGGCATTGAATAGAATCTGAAATGATACAGATGGGAAAGCACCGATACTTTTTTGTGGCCACATCAACGACTATTGTACACTCTGACTTCTCTATGTGGGTT
Organism: Helotiales sp. EF0021; assembly: GCA_000292665.1. Lineage (NCBI taxonomy): Eukaryota > Fungi > Ascomycota > Leotiomycetes > Helotiales > Helotiales sp. EF0021. The sequence continues at coordinate 42,547 of AIET01000277.1, forward strand.
TTCCTAACAGCTGGCTCTTGCCAGAAGCCCTTTCTCGCCAACCACAAATATTCTTTGATCCCTCTTGCTCTTGACCTCGTACATCCAACCATAATCACTGTCGTACAACGTGCATTTGATGATCTTCACCTTCTCTGGAAGATGGCTGTCATAGTTCTCGACTTCTGCTTCCGTGTCGTTCTCGAACTCTTGTTTCGGCTATTCATCCGTCAGAAATTGTGCTATCCTCATATTGTCATCGATTTCATGGCTTACATGCTTAGACTCCTTGATACCAGGCTCGCGTGAGGCCATAGTCAGTATCTTTGTATGTGATACTGTAGCACTGATAGCAAATCTGACTACTTGGCGTGCGGCTTAGTAGGCTGCGAGATGGCTCGAGGAGATATGGAGTGTCAACGACTGGTATGTTGAGTTCGCGAAACATTTTCATCATGTGTATAGCCTATTCAGTCGTCTTGGTACGTATGACTGGATGATGCAAGTTGTGAATCACCTCGCGTTGATTTCGGATTGAATGAATAGGTACCAATGCCTGGCAGCATCGAGACCCCATTGTATGCTGAAACATTCTTTTTCTCGACGATATATTTCACGAATATCGTTACCTCAATTCTACCATCACCACGATAACAACGGCCTCTTGCTTTACAGCCCCGATTACTAGCTGGATTTTGGGATTAGAAGTTGGATCTCGCAAACGGGAGTTGGCATCTGGGTATCGGCAAATTTGAATTACAAAACTATTTTACTTTTGATGGTTTCTCATTTCTCCTTTCATCTTTCATTATCTTGTTTGCTTGAATTTGTTACCATTTGAAGTTTGCCTATACCCATGATTCTCGAAGAGAACTCTCATCTCATCTCATCTGTAAGGTAAGGATTATAAGCTACTATGTTCCCTTTCAATTCATGGTTGGCGGCAAGTTATTGAGCGATAATCTGAGAAGCTGTTATGAGTTGCTGGAAATCTCGAAGTAGGCCTATGTGATTATCACTTTCCTTCCCACCAATTCCATGACCAGTACCTTGGAGATTGGAGATTCGTTCCGGTCTGAGATGATGCGGGAGATGATGGCTGCTATTTGCTTTGGGTAGATGGTGGATAGCCAGGTGCGTTTGAATCTTGAGATTTGTTTCTCGTACTCGGAGAGTTCGTTGCTTTCATCGAGTTGATTGGGAGGGTGTCTGTTGGATTGATCGTCTCTAGAAACGGGTAAGATGCACTTCTGAAAGCCATGTTTTCTGCAGTCTTTCAACCTTGCTGAGACGAGTCAAGTATATATAGTATAGATAGAAAACCACTGGAGGGTATTATTATCACTTGATTAATGAAAAGTCTGTGTTGTATTGCTAGTACTAGGATTGGATACTTTATTTGTCGACTTGTACAACGAGCCATCTTAATAAAGACTCCGCCGAAAGCAAGCATGCTCGAGGTTGCACAATTCTGTAGATTAACAGACACAATGGAATTGCAGATGTATCTCCCTACCCTAAGCCTCTCTTACAAGCCGTGCTCCCTTTACCTTCGAGGATACCTTGAAGACTGTACTGATGCTTCAGGGGCTCGGTTCCATAGGCCACTGTAAGCGACAGCTTCGAAGCACTCGTGGCATTTCCCTTGACAGTCAGCAAAAATACTTTATTGTTACAGGAATCTTTTAATCAAAAGGTACTTTATATCGGTGATGGATATAACATAATGTGGATAAATAAAGTCGTAGAATTTTCAGCGAATTGGAGCTTCCGGCCCACTGAAAGTTTAGGTGCCCCACCCCAATTCCAGGCTGCAACATAAACATAAACAATGTTCTCGACCTGCTCAATCTTTATCAATCTTTCCAATTGTTGCAGTCTTGTGTGATACAATTCCTCCATAATGGAACCTCTTCGCTCTGCCTTTGAGTCCTGCAGTTTCCCGGCGTCCAATGTCTCGGAAATCACAACAGAAGCTCAAACACAAGCAGCCACGACCCCGCCATCTCCCCTCGACGCGACGCCAAGTCAATTGACATCCTTCACTCTCTTTCCCCTCCTTCCCTTCGAATTGCGCATGAAGATATGGTCCTACCTCCTCACAACTCCTCGAGTTGTCTCCATATCCTGCCAAAAAGGCCATCGTGATGTCGAGCGTCGCATCACTGAATACTTCGTCGCGCATACCCCTCATCCTCTACTGCACGTCTGCAGCGAATCGCGAAACGAAACTATACACACCTTCCAGTACTGTCCTCTCTTCAAGACGGAGCCTGGCTTCGGTAAACCTATCAGTGATAGGTGTATATATGTCAATTTCGATTACGAGACTATAAAATGTGCTGCTTCCGTTTTGGAGTATATGGGAAAACAAGAGCTGATAGGGATTAAGCGGATGATATTGGAGGTTGGGGATGCAGCGTATTTTGGACACTTTCATATGGATACGATTAAGAAAATGGTCAATTTGGAGGAGTTGGGGTTGTTGGCGGGTGAGGAGCCGAGTAGCAGTTGGATGGGAATAGGGTATGAGGGGACGGTTGGTAGGTTGACAAGGGATCTAGAGGTGGAGAGGTATTCGGATCCGGGGTGGAGGAGGCCGAGGGTTAGAATCTTGAAGGACAAGGATGGGACCGAGTTGAGTGTGGTTGAGGGCGGTGCTTTGATTGAAGGGTGGAAGGAAGGGGATGAGTACCCGGAACATTTGAGGCCGTGAGCATTTGCTGTTGGTTTATGTTCGATGTTATGTTATGCTTTACTGGAAGTACTTTTTGCTCGTGAGACTTCTGCATACTGTTGTTACTACGCTTATTGGTTCATATGCCATGGAATCTGCTGGCCCGTGGTCGTCCGAGATTGCGAATTGTGTCGACGGACGCAAATTGTTGATTGTTGGATTAAGCATCGTTACATCCTACCATACAGTACCGAAAACCAGGTTGCTTGAGCGGTCCACTTTCAAGGACTTGGCATTCCTGGTCGAAGACCACTTGCTGGATTCAGTCACGGCTCCCAATCCCGCATAAACCGGATTAGGATAATGCTGAGCTCCAGCTTCTGTTGGTTCTTTCCGTCCTCATATTATTCCCGTCCACTTCCAATACCAAGAAAGCCATTCTAGGAAAATGCTGTTTCAAGTGGCTGACAATAGCGTATATCATTCTAACTCTTGCGAGTATTTATCTATATGTTCATGAGTTCCCTCGATACAAGGATATCTCGATTAGACCCGCAGATCTACAAGCTCATCGTTCTTCTCCCGCTGTACTACTTTAATCTTCATCATTACCACTTTCTCAATATTGGTCATCGACGAGAGGCGTTCAAAGTCGTTACTTCCGTCCACAGCACACGTCCCGCGCTATCACACGGACCTTCCAGCCACAGGTAACTTTCAAGTACCTTCGAGACTTCATTCCATTCAAACAGATGCATTGCCTTCGAAACTGCAGCGAGCGCTTGCACGTACCACGATCTGTTATTCGTTTCGCATGCCGCTGTCCCACCCAAAACCATGATCCAGATCAGGGCTTTCTGTGCAGACTGCCAATGAGAGTCATGTCTTGACTTCTCTAGCACACCTCTCAACGTGCACGCAAGACGATTGAAGATTCCTGTTAGTGGAGGAAGTGGAAACGTCACAGCCACGCTGTAGATCATGGTAGCCAGACGAATGGACTCGTATAGGTCCTTACTTCCTACCTCTTCGTCTGTCAGGTAATCGCCTGATGGTAAAGACATAAGCTGATGCTGTACAGCATTCCTTCTGTCTATGAACTGGGTCCAGTCCACGAGCGGCTTTACAGCTCGGCAGTGGCAGTCAATGATGATAGTTAGGTCAACAATAGTCTGTATCACACTCAAAGCTGATTCATTCAGTGCCAGCGGCACCAGAACCCGAAATCCATGGCCGAGTCTTTGAAGCGGTACTTTCAAGATTTCCGGTATGTATATATCGTCCGAGCTCATGATTCTTCTTAGTAACGGCCAATGTGGCTTCTTGAGAGATTGTGTTGCCAGTAGGGTATCTGAGCTACCAAAAATTTAGCGTCAAACAAGGCAATCTCAGGTCTCCGACAGACTCACAATGACAGAACCTCGGCCAGTCCTTCCAGCTCAATCTTCTCCAGCCCACCCCTCCTTGCGATCAACGACCTCATTGCGCTGGTGTGCGCCGACAGATGCGAAATGCTTCCATAAACATCCAACCACTGGCAACTCGCTAATGGAGAATTGAACGGACTTCTCTCATTCTCCTTCGCGACATTCGCTACAGTCTCAACCTCGTTCGCAGACAATGTCAGTATCGCCAGTATTATATCATCCAACGGTATCTGTTCTGCATTCTTCAACTCTTCCTTCAGCAACCGCATGGTCTGAACTTTGTGGAATAGTCGGACGGGATTATCGAAGTTTAAACGTGGAGAGCGAAGGACGTCCATGTGCACTTGCGCACCGAACAACATAGCGTGGAGGACAAGCGGTCGCTCGTTTGTCTTCGAAAGCCAGGCAGAGACCAAGCTGGATATAGTCCCACTTTCTCCTCGTGGTCGGAACCCGGGCCACAGCACTTGGATTGCTGGCAAGTCAGTCAGTACTGGAGAGAGGAGTGGGGGAGACTCATTACAGTGGTCCATCAGCTCTGGGTAATGAGAGATGTTCTTGACGGCTGCAGGATATGTTTGGAATGGGTCTACTCGACCTGCTCCAAGGACACTGCTTGGACTCGTCCTCGCAGCGAACATCTGCGACTTCGTCACCGCAGCAGGCACGGTCTGGCCTACATTCCCAACGATCGACCCCTCATCGCCATTACTGCTGTCGCTACTTGAACTCGACGGCGACCCTACCAGCCACGATAACTCTGAATACGAGATTCCACCTGGCCATCGCTTCGTCGGCCCTGTCGGGATCTCTTGTGCGACCACACCTTCCACCGAAAATGTTGGCTCCGAGTCTTGCTCCACAGTAGTTTCTTTCGAATTTCCTCTGCGCTTTGTTGTGTCTTCTCCTATTCTTTCAGACTTCTGCCGCCTTCGAAAACTCTTCATAGCTGTCGAGCGCACGACCTTCTGATTTCTCTGTCTCTCCTCCGCAGTCTCCGCGTTCATACTGACGAACTGCAAACTCACCGTCTTTCCCTCCCTCTTCCCGGCATCCTTGTCGCTACCTGTCCCAGTCTCCTCCATCATGGCGTTCTTTGTTCCTGGTCATTCCATCGTCCTTGGATATTCGTGTGGAAGGCATATCTCTCGTCGGAAATTTCGTCGCAAGGCGAACTGGGCTGATATGTATCAATACTTATGTAAGAACCAGATCCCGCGATTCGGAGTTCTAGGTCGTCACGCCTTTGTCAGCTTACAGGGCTATGATTTACTGGGGAACGAGGGAGCATGAGTGGTTGTGTCGCAGTGTATTTGCTGGGGTAGTTGACTATTTCAAGGGTGTCTTCAGGGTGGTATGTCGCGTGGGGGCACAATTTGTGTAGCTGTAAACAAGGGTGTGTTCATTCAACATTTTATACTTTTGAGCCAGTACAGTTTATGAAAATTTGAAAGCTGTTTGGAGAGCAAGGATGGACACGATGGCCACCACAAGGTTGTTGAGGAAGTTGTGGCTTCCTTCTATGTGTCAATGCTTGTACACGGTATCTAAGTTTACCCCACCATTTCCAAATCTGGCAGCAGATGAACGTTTTTAAACTTTTCGCTTTGGCCCGCGCTCGTTCAACGAGGGTAAGCTTAAGGCCTTTTTGATGAGCGATGGCACCTCACAAACTCTATCTTAATCAAACAACAACCTCCACTTCCTCCTAAACCAAGGCGCAACCTCCCAAGCTCTTACATCCCATGGTTTCTCGCCCGCGTACCTGGACCCAGCTCTACAGCAAAACAAGCCATCTTTGAAGATATCCCTTTTCAATTCCATTAAATCGAACATTCTCAATCCACCGCTCAAGTTTCCATACATCAATGCCCTTGCTCTGAACCGCGGGAAGGGAAGGAGGTCTAGATACGGATGATGCGGTATCAAGATCTGTGGTAATGTAGGTTGTAAATGGATCGGTATCCAGGCTTTTCTCGCTTCAGCTAGTAAGAGGTGAGGAGAAGAGGAGATGGTAGCGAGGGGGTTGTAGAATGGTGAGTGCAAGGTGAGGAGGTCTTGGGCATGGAGACCGATGCAGAGGGCGTTGTGGAAGTAGGCACGGAGAGTGGATGTTAGGGAGCAGTGGACGTAGTTTCGAAGGGGGTCAGGGAGGGTGGGGATGAGGTGGCCGTAGATGAATATTGCGGTTGAGGAGACTATGTTTCCGAGGCCCGGGATTTGAGTCCATGGTTCGGTGTTTGAAGGAATGATGTGAGTGGGAGCTTGGGTGTTGACGTGTGAGTATGGTACATTGCTTGCTGGTCCTTGTTCCAGTTGAGGGTGGTAGAAGCTTGGTGAGGTAAATGTAAGCTGGTTGAAAGACCTGAAGGTTGTTGGAGGGTCTTGATCTGTTAAGGAAGTCTTCAGGAGACTGGAAACAGATGTGTCATCAAGGACTCGATGACCTGGAACTTGGAATAAGGTGCTATCTTCAAAGCCACGTGCGTTCAACAACATGTCCGAATCCAGACCCGGGAAGTGGAAGGTGGAAGGCGTCGACAGCGGGAGGATCTCATCGAAGCTCAACCCACTACCTACGGCGGTCTCATTCGTCAAGTTGTCGAGACTTAGAGGCCAAGCTTTGACTGGTGGGAAATTGGTCTCATCCAAGGGTACATGGTCGTTAGCTTGGGCCTGAGCTTCTGTTCTTGGGGTCCCGATACTATTGTGATGCAGCCTCTCGCTTGCTTCTGAATCATCACGAGACTGACGAGGTCTCAAATGAGGATAATTTGGTGGAAGATCATGTCTTTGGTTATTCTGAACTCGTTGTCTTTGTCTTTGACCTACAAGATGGGGTCAGTCATGGACCGAGAAGTGAAGTGAGACTTGGATATCATCGGATCAACCTACGATACAGCTTCTGAGCAGTACGATTCTGCTCCTTTCGCGATGCGGTTATGATACGCTTTCTTCTTGGTTGTCCATTCAATATCTGTTGTCCTTCAGAAGCACTCATTCTCGTACGATGTTTGTCACTCGGGACGGAAATAATCCTTAAGTCCTTCGGCATGAAGTTGGTTGTTCAAAGATGGTGAAGGAGACTTCTGGATGCTGGAAGTAAGCCAGAGATCCAGCGATACAACGCATGTACTAGAAGCCGAGTCTGATGGTTGCCAAGTTTTTAAGTGTGAGGTGAGTACTGGGAAGGGTGGATGGTTGGCTTGTAATATTGGCTTATGCTTTTTGGCCAATTAAATAGCTCTATTAAGCGACCCCGCCATGCCCTCCCTCCATATGGAAACCAAGTGTAAGCCATCTTCAACTAACTCCGACGAGCATGACGCCTCCGAATCACTTATAGATATTCAACGGAAATTAGAGAACCGTATTTTGATTTCCGAAGTGTAAGCCAGTTCAATTATCTGAAGAGCAGCTGACCACCCTACCAGCTTGTGTTTTCCGAAAATATTAAATGGTCGCGTCTTATTCTGTCTGTTTTCTTCTTCTACTATATTTGGTTTATTTGATAGAATTTACTTGTTTAAAAGTCTACGGCAATTACTCATTTTCATCATGTCTTCATCCAAGAAGATTATCGTTGTAGTTGGCGCCACAGGAAACCAAGGCTCGTCAGTAGCCCACACCTTTCTCAACCTTCCAAACTGGCATGTCCGATGCTTGACTCGCAATCCCTCTTCACCTGCCTCTCAAGCATTATCTGCGCTTGGAGCCGAAGTGGTACAAGCCGAACTCACAGGTCCCGCAAGCCTCACAAATGCATTTGCAAACGCCAACGCAATATTTTTGAACACTGATTTCTGGGAGACGTACCGTGCCGCAGAACATACACCAACACCTGGGAAGACAAGCAGCGAGATAGCTTTTGAAAGAGAGGTCTTGTGCGGCAATAATGCTGCCCATGCAGCAGCAGCGGTGCCAACCTTGGAGCGCTTCATTTACTCAGCTCTACCGCCCATGAAGAAGGTCTCCAAGGGCAAGTACTGCCACTCACATCACGTCAATGCCAAGGAATCAATGGTCGACTACATCATGGAGGATGAGCCTGGGTTGGCGAAGAAGACATCTTTCATCTACCTTGGTGCTTACAATACCAATGCGATGCTAACTCCGACATTTGACGCCGCCAGTGGCAAGTACGCTTTCTACTTGCCGTTCTCATTGGAGATCAGAATGCCGATCATTGACCCCAAAGAGTCAACTGGTGCTTTTGTACGAGCACTGATTGAGGATGAAGATGCTGGTAAGACACGGTTGATTGCAGAAAAGCACTAGCTGACAGAAGTGACAGGTACTCACCTTCTCGCCTATGATTCTGACAGTTACCTGACCATGGGAGAAATTGTCGAAGTTTGATCAAGGGCAAGTGGACAAGACGCTAGTCATGTAGAGATCCCCATTGATATCATGGTCTCAAAGTTCGGTCTTCCCACCGAATTGCTCGACGCTCCTGCGGCGATCAAAGAATATGGTTACAAAGGAGGAGTCGACGGGATGATTGAGCCTTACCAGTTGAAGAAGAAGGTCGTTACAAGATCTTTCGAAGAGTGGCTAAATGGAAGAGATTGGAAGGAGGTTCTAGATGGTCTAAAGGCGGGCAAGACTCCCTTCAGAGCTTCACAGGCTTAAGGCATCTACTGCTGATGGCCGTTGTGGATGAAATTGGAAGTGTAATGGCGAGGCGAAGAGTGTTCGCGGGGCCGTTCCATATGGCAATAATCATGTACTTAGACCTTTTGCAAAACCTTACATGCACTATCTACCACTTCAGATCGAATTACAAGGTTTTATTTGAGCTCGTACTCGTCGCCATGTCGTAGCTTTGAAGTAATGAATGAGGAGGATACATCACATACTCGCCAAATATTCTCAGGAGTAACGCACCATATCTGCAGCCTTCGGGAGAGAACTCAAACGAAGTCTCCCATGTCATCTTGAACTGCTTATTGATCTTCCAGGTGCAGACGACATCTGCAAGGAGTGCGAGTGCATGAGATGAACCTGCACTCCACTAGCTTGAGCAGGGCCGGGTAGGGAGTCGGTCAGCTATCACATCACAAAGCAGTCTTTTGTTCAAAATTTCTGTGAGCAATTGGATTGCATCTTTAATACCTTGGCTTCTATTATACCCCAGATTCCGCAAAAGATGTGAGACCTCACTCCCGAATCCCGCAGCTTGCAGAAAGATCGGTTCAGTGATGACGATGTTCACATAAGCTCGCAGATCCTCCGCATTTTTGGCTCCTTCTGCAATGTATCTGAAGTGACATTTCAGGCTTGAGCACGTCATCCATTGAAGCTTCTGACGTGCATCCGCTTTCGAATTCGAGTTGATCACGAAGGTATAGTAGAGTTATTTCGCACATCCTTGTCCAGCTAATATTATTAGCTCTTTTGGGAGACACTTATATAGGTATAGCAGCCTACTATCTAGCCAATCCAAGCCTGTTTTCAGCTGGCTTATTAGCGCTAGTAATTATGTATCGTTCTTGTTTCAACAAGAGGACCTTATAATTGGGACTCCAGATTCTTTCTAACCATTAATAGCAAAGGCGTGGAAAATCTGAGGCTAATAGACGCGCAGACAAGAAAGAAACGAGAAACAGGGATGTGCGAAACGACTCTAGTCTTCAGACTCTTGAGATCAATGAAGGCGTTGGGACTCGGCAACGGACAAAGTCTCCGCTCTTGACAGTCCCGATTTTGGACAGCCGAGCCGGCAGAGCTGGGATTATGTAGACGGACATTACCGAGGACGCAGGAATGGACGAGACCTATCCTCTACAAGACTGCAACGTGTTGCCATGAGTCTGAAGGACATTTCGCAAGAACCTCATGTATAAACCATTATAGCCATGCAAAATCAAATGGTAGCATAACTAGATGTGGAAGGAGAGTGTAAAGCTTGTGAAGAGATAGTTTGGTCACGATTCGTAAAAGCATCTCAGAATACAATGCAGAATTATGCTTTCATCGGTTCAAGCCACCATTCCATTTCATGTCCTAGTTCAGTTGATCAAGTGGCTATCAGTCTGGCTCAGGCTTTCAACGCTCGATCCCAATTAGCCACGACATACCCGTGCGATACAGACATTGTTTCCAACATTCACTGGTGTGACAGTGTTGATGATGGAATTGTGCCAGAAGTATCATCCTGATTCAAAGCAGATGTCGACAGTGAAGATGTTAGCCAACCGAGTGCTCAACCTTTTGAATCTTGCGGTCTGGGACTGGATGACCTGCATAGTCCCTAACATCACTTTCACCGACTCGTTAATCGCCTGTCGGCGACTTTCGCTAAAGATCTCTGTGTTACACCGCTCTCCCAAGGAATGCTTTTGTGCAACAGTGATACAACTTGAAGGAAGCGCCACGAGCTGCATACAAAATCCAGATTTGGGCTCTCCAGCCCCAGCACGGCTCAGATGGGCGAGCCACCAATGATGATTTGAAATAGACAGCAAATTGGATATGTGGTTTCGAATTAGGCTGCATCCCACGTTTCTTCCACCCAGATTTCTGCAAGATAACCCAACAACCATTGTAGTCCATGAGCTATGCGCATTCGACGGTCACCTCAACTGAGAAACCTGTGTAACCATCAGAACTCGGTGATCTGAAAGTCGAAGCCACCTCCAGACACCTGCTGTTTTTGGACACCTGCTTCCATAACGGAACGGCAACCGCGCTTTGCGCGCTCTCCGGACCGTCAACCTTTTCTGTAAATCTCCAGCTCTCGCTCCTCAACATTATCCCAGGATATGGTTCCGTTGTCAGAACGAAACACTGCAGATATTTTGAGCCTGTATCCGGTATCCGATGTATCCCAACAGTCATGCAGTCCGTCCTGCTGGGAACGCTTCTCTGTGGAACCACGCCCACAGCGCGAAGATGGATACTACGGTCACTTCTTTTATTTCCAAAGTAATTGCCGTAAGCGCCCACGAGGGCTATCGTCAAGCTCTGTTGCAGGTCAGGCCTTGCTGCAGAAATATTGCTGGACGGTAATCATTCTCCACGAGTAAGATCGACAACTTCTGCAACTGCACTCTAGGTTTCCCATGCTCATGCATACCCCAGTCCACCAAATCATCCGAAATAAAAGGATATGATTGAAGAACGGTAGTCCCGTGACCTTTACCTGATGCGGCAAGGTTAAAAAGCAATCTGGATGGCTTCATATATCGTTCCCGAGTGCTCGGAACCCAATAGGAATTGATGGGATCGATCCATCAACCAACTCCATGGAGCTTCCTGCAGCGACCCATGACCAGACAAGATGTGAGGAGTGGGTTCGTAAAATATGACAGCGCCGAATTGTGCGAAAATTAATTCATACACCGTGGTGAGTGGTAAGACTGGAGACTTGTCTTCGACTTTGTGTACTGTTTCTAGCTTCCCGAATTTGAAGTCAGCAATCCTGGATATTCTGCGTTGGAGATCGCTCATGGCAATTTTTGGGGCAAGATATGAACGTTCTCGTTATGAGTTCGACGGAATTCTATTATAGGTGTGGGAGATCCACATCTTCATGTCAGGCTTCTTCAGTCAAGGGTGCCCACGCAGAAATCGTGCTCCTTTTGCAAGTTTCCAACATACTCAAACCCGGAACTCCAGCCTTGCTCGTGACCATTGGCTATGCTGAAGGATGGGAGAGTGATCCCTGCGTTCAGCAGCTCCTTTTGCTGTCGAGGCTAGCTGTCAATTGTAACGTTGATATCCCTTTCCTTCGGCATCATGGCTGGATCCGCATCGACACGGCATCTTCGATTCCTGAATGATTTGTGATGGACCAGTAATGCGGCTAAATGTTGATCGCTTCCGCCAATATGGTCGAGATCCTTGCCCCAGGCGAAAGTTGTCTCCCATAGCCCATTCCAGAGGCAGGACTCACTTGCTGGCCTCGCTTGTTCTTGTCCAGTACCCAGAATGCCCAATGTGAACAAGATGGACTGGAGTCCCCAAGTTTTGGACTGAGTCCGTCAGGTGTATATCAGTGGGCGAAACCCACGGTTCCGAGAGGAGTCCTGTTTTACCCGCTCACTGCTCAGTCGCCAACTCAGCCCCTCCATAATCCAACACCACATTATCATCACTTTCCTCAATTCTTCACCGTCTTTCATCATACCTCACTTCCACGAAGAGCAGCTTCTGTGGAGTCTTCTTCAAGTCTTGACCTCTCTTTTGGTCGTATTACTGAAGTCCTTTTGTCAGGCCCGCGAAAGGCCGTACTCAGACACTTCGAACTCATCGTGAGCTCACGTTGGAAGATGAGACAAGAGTGGTGTGACGGCAGAGCGAGACAAAACAGCAGTATCGACAACAACTTTTCCACCATGGCAGCAAGAATAAGTCGCATGGACATCAACGCCATGTTGAATCCAGAGAACATTGATATGCAAGAGCGTGGAAATCTCGGGACTCAGACACTTCGACCGACTTCATTGTCGTTGCATCTTCATATGAAGCCTGAAACCTTTGAGTTTGGACAGATTTGGTATCACTCTCTACCAACACCTGCTACCAGCCCCATCCATCATCACAATACAATGGTAGAATCATTGTACAACGCTCAGTATAGCCACCTTCCCTCCTTGACGGCTCAGGTGCCTGACGACTACCCTTCACCACCACTATCAACAGCTTCCTACTCTCCATCGCCCTTGAGCAATTCACAGCCGTCAACTGTTTATGCTCCACGGTACCACAGACCAAGACAGCTCGATGCGCTACAACCGACAACCTCGCAATGCTACACACCGAGACCGGCAAGAGGTTATCAAGCCGGGCAACGGTCCCCTCATCAGCGAGGCCATCAGGCGAGTCGCAAAGAGCGAGAGAACCTTCATCGAGTCTCCAACGTACCAACTTCTTCAACATGTCTTCCTACAAATGCAACATCCAAGAAACAAACTCATTACAGCAATGAGCCTTACAGAGCCGAGCATGTGTACTTCATGCGCTACAACAACATCGACTTAGCCCGTGGTTGGGACAAAGTCAGAGCAGCCTTCATCCATCAATTCCCAAACGAGAGGAGAGTCAACCTTAGCAAGGACGGTTTGAGTAGTCGAAAGTATCGCAATGACTTCTTGCCGAGGATCGACGAAGACGGGAACTTGGTGTACGATGCCACCGGCAAACTCCTCGAGACCGAAATGAAGGTGCGTCTGAAAGATGTCGGAGAGAGTAGACCATGGTCCTTCGTCGAAAGACATCCTTGGGCGGCGTTGAAATATGACTGGGTGTTGCAAGCGCACAAGCAGGAGGCTGCAAGAATCATTGAGAAGATCGAGCGGAAGAGCCCGGCGGAGTATACTCGTGAGTTGTCCTTGTCCTTTGCGTATCATTGAAGTAGTATGCTAATTCTTCGATAGGCAAGGAGCAGTATGCCGTTGCTATTCGTGCAAAGGAAAGAAAGGAGGCAGCTTCAAACCGTTCTAGGCAAACCGGATTGCTTACCCCTCCAACCTCCGATGATGATATGAACATGGTCGAAGCGGCAGATGACTCCGAGACCGAAGAACTGTATCAGGAAGCACGGTCGGGATCCGAGGCAGTCAGGAGATACCATTACTAGATCGAAGGTTACATAAAGGGTGTCTCTTTGCGTCAGGTGTTGACGGATGGGTGGAATGATGGGCCTTCATCCTGGGTGGCATAATTTGATGATACCCATTTTGTAAATGTGCTCTGCGTATCGTCGTATTTGGTATTGGTTATTCGTGGTCTGTAGTCTGAAATGTTGTGTAGGGTCTTGATGGTGTTATGGAATGAAATTATGAGTCCGCATTTGAGATACATATTATTCATAGAGTCGGTTCTCAGATCATGAACAGGTCCTTCTGATAACCAACATATACTCAAGTACTCTTTGTGGTCGTGCTCACTTTGTGATGTTCTGGCTTCAATTTTACGAGTATGCACAGTCTATCTCCAGTGCCACAGATATCAATGTCCTGTCTGGGAAATAGTCATCAACAACGTTGGGGAGGATGGTCTTGGACCATATATTTGTGGTGGAAAACTTGAAAATCAAATGGACTACCCGGAGCAGACCATCAAGCACCAAATCTGAAAGCATGAACAAAGCTAGAGAAGACCTGCAAAGACAGCAAACTCCATGGTCCAATGCTAAACCAGATCTTCGGTCAAATAAGAACAAGCTCTTCAACAGCAACCCCTCTTTCTCTTAGAAATTCCGGAGTCATGCTCGGATCATAAGCAGTCGTCTCTCCAGTCTCCACATTCTCGAACCATTGCTCTCTCATATCCTCAAGCTTCTCAGCTTCTACGTCTTGTGCATCATCTCCATATCTGTACCTCCAAGCTGGTGGAAGAGGAGACATTCGAGGATCTTTCTGAGTACGAAACTCTCTATTCGTGAAGACCGTATAATCGGTGCTATCTAAATTCTTAATTCTCGAGCTCTAACTAGGATGGAGTGGACCTAGTAGGACTTTAGCGTTCATGGAACCAGGAACATAACAATGCCCAACAACGCGAAAGCAAGTCTTTCCAGAAGTCATGTCCGGTCGTAGGATCAAAGGCAATTCGCAACCTAGAATGACAGCTACGCAGTCTCCAAGCTTAGCAAATTGAGGTCCAATACCAAAGTTGCCATCTGCTGAGCTAAAACATAATCGTTCTGTGGGCGTCTGTCTGACGTAGCCTGATATTATTGATCTAGATTGATCATCGACGCTCGCTGGATCTACCAGAAAGGCTTCAACCTCCTCCAAACTTGGATAATTCTTCGCCACTGACGATTGCATCTTAGCCGCCCAGCCCCCAACAATCATCTCCATAAACAACTCATCAGTGCCCGTTTCTTCCTTCGCTCTGACTCCCACTATTATCAGATTTCTCCACGAATTACAAAGTTCTCTGATTTCTGCTTCTGTCGCAAGCGGCCCCACTGGTGGAGTGACATAGCTGAGACTTCCAACCAAAACACCATAAATACCAAGACGGCTTCCATTTTGGCGGTTATAGAAAGCTTTGGACATGTCAGAAGATCGACGACCTAAGAAGGTTGTTGGTTGGCGGCGCGTCCAATCAGGGACCCACGATGGAAGCTCGATTTCCGTGGATGTTTGGGACATTTCGCAAAAGGTGAAAATATTAGCATCTAGCTGATGCAACCACGCTTCCGCAAAATTTGTGTACACTAATTTCACACCCAAAGAATAATCGGGAACAATCATCTTGCTTTGCTTTGGGTATAGCTGACTGCGGATAGCATATAGACGGTCCCGAGGATCACTGCAAGAAAGTTTCGATGTTAGATCCAGCATATCAGTGATGGAATAGGCGCTGGGATTACAGCCTCGGATGATGAATGGCCAGATACCATCGCGGAATATGGCTGCAAGGTCGAGATGATCGATGCGTTGATCTAGATACACAGACGCTGCTCGGATCCATCTAAAGCCAAGAGCCGCTGTCTTCCAGTCAAGATAGTCTCTGCCGACTACGATACTGGCTGTACTAGCAAGAGCAACCTCTTGGAAAACTGGATGATTATCAGCACTGTCTGTGTTGAATCACAGTAATTACAAAGACCTTAGAGAGCCATCCTGAAAGCACATGGTAATGTCATTTTGTTTGCTTATCTTGAAGCAACCCCAAGTTCATGTGGCAATGATTCATAGAAATAAGCTCACCCAAAGTCTCGACCACCATTTTCGAGTGAGAAGATATTGAATAGCAAGTAAATGATCCGAATGAGAAAGAACGGTTTCTACGTCATTGAAGGCATCTGCAAAACCTCCCTCTGTCTCGTCTATGTATTTTTGCTCTGGTAAATGAGTAGTAGACTCCATAATCCGCTTTAAAGTTTGCAAAGCAAGACCACTATTCATACTACTAGGTCCAAGCCAAATGATGACTTCTCGAGCGTTTCTGTAGATGGAGCCCATCTCCAAGACTTCTACACTACGCTCTGCCTCGTCATCTTGGTTGATGCAAATCGCATCGATCCATAAAATTCTTGGCTTGTCCAGATATCGAAGGTTCTGAAGAGCGACGAAGAGGTTGTGAGCAATGCCAAGGGTGTATTGGGCCGCGTCCTCTTGGCATTCTTCCGGCTGAGAATGAGCATGAACGTTGGCCAGATTCCGGTTTTGATTTTGCGAAAGGTTTGGATTATCTGATGCAGCAGTGGTGGGCAGTTGAACAAGGACAGAATGGGTCCTATCCGGACAGTCCCATGTATATGAGAGAGCCTCATATTGCGGCTTTGATGAAGTCATTGCGTGGAATACCTCGATCTTGATATCGGCACCGTCCAGACCAGGCTGTAGCCTCACCAATCGAATCTTCTTGTAGCCTCGTGGCAAAGGCCTGTACCGATATTTTTCCATCGAGAATTTGAAAGTAGAGATGAATAAGTCACTCAAAAGTTCGGATGACCGGTGGCATGAGATTGTAGGTGAATGTAAAGGTAGATGAATGAAGAAGATGAAGGTGTGAAGGACTCGATGTTCGTGCAACAGCAAAGCAAGCTCAGCCCCCCAATTGCACGTGCTGTTGGAAACACGCATAGCCTAAATCAACATGCAGCAGGCCCAACACAGTCCTTCGTAAAATTTTCGACCAGTAGTTCAATATGACACAATGCAATGTAAGACCGGGCACGATGAACCAACCAAACTCGAAACGCAGGGGCCCACCGGGGTGACTTTTACCAATCATCAATTTAAGGTGTTGAATTGATCCATGGCTGCTTAATAACCAGTATGCTGTAGCAATTCGGAGAAGGCTGAGAGCTTGAGGGCCAGGGAGTTGCAAAGTGAGGTGTGTCGAAGGAGCTTAGACTAACACGTTGGGGCTAAATGAATGCTTTTAGGTGCGTCTAGTGGAATCCACATCAAAGGCACACCGAACACATCAAACTTACTAAGATTCTCACTAGCACGTTCAAGGCAAGGGATATCATCTTTTTCTAGGTATCTTTCTTTCAATTGCTTTGCTGAATTCAATTCGATATGAACACCTCAACACCATTGTTATGACGACGCATGCGATCTTTGCCTTTAACATTCCCTGCTTGCTTGCTTGCATGACCAGAAAGAGAAATAAAAAAAGAGAAGATCGCTAATTTCCGCCTAGAAACAGAATGTGCAAGAGCTTCCCATCACTCAAAGAGTTGAATGCTGTTTCAGAATTTGGGAAAATCATGTCATTCCTTTCATCATGACCATGCATCTTCCCCCATATTTATCTTCTCCGTGCTCCATATGATAACGCTCGCTTGTATGACTGAAGATCTAGTAACACTAGCTGGGACCAGTGAAACGAGGAAACCTTTGCTGAACACCTAAATACCAATCTGGACGCAGATCTAACTCAGTCAAGAGCAGAAAGTCTGCAAGAAATCCAAGTGCAGGTTTCTGAAACACTAAAGGTCAAGAAGTTTGCGAGAGATCCAGGAGATCCAGGAGCAGATCTCTACATTCTGGAGCGGAAAATAAGCTTGCGTGGACATAGAACGGGTAAGCGAAAGGTGTATAGGCGTGAATGTGATTGTGATTGTAGTTTTCTCCCTCGGTGATTTTTGATACGTGGTAACTTCGAGAGTAGTGACAACTTTCTTTGAGGTGATGAGATAGAGCATGACAGACGGTGTGACTGTGTGAGGATTGGAGAGACAGAAGACCGACAGGGCAACTGCGATTGGGTGTGATGAGGAGAAATGGAGGACAAGTGCGAGTATTGGGTATCGGGGATACAGAAACTGGACTTCAGACAAGATCCAGTGTCTGTGATGGAGCGTTTCCCCACCATCAAAGAATTAGGCACTTTGAGTGCTTCTTCTTAGGAGTTGGGGGTTCAAGAGCCGCAACAATCGCCTGGCTGGGTGTTAGTCCACTCTTGGCACAAATTATGCGACTGCAAAGGGTACGTACCTCATCAAATACATCCTTAAGCTTGTATTGAGTCAGAGCACTACACTCCACATATTTCACTGCGCCCAATTCTTTCGCCATTCTCTCACCATCCTCACGCCTGACCGGTGTCATCTTCTGCTTTCCAAGTTTGTCCCGAACACTCTGGTCTTCCCTCAAATCGGTTTGGGTACCAACAATCAAGCACGGAACGCCAGGGCAATGGTGGTGAACTTCAGGGAACCATTTCTCGCGGACGTTTTCGAACGAGGCGGGCGACGTGACAGAGAAGCAGACTAGGAAGACATCGGTTTGTGGGTATGAGAGCGGTCGTAGTCGATCATAATCTTCTTGCCCAGCTGTATCAAAGAGTCCCAGTGTGTAAGGTTCATCGCCAATCCTGCCGAGCAATATCAGCAAGTGAAAAAGCCCTACTGCAGAAGTGACTAGTTAGGGCAGCATGCCAGATCGAGACTGTCAGAGCCGCGTTGGAGGAACTCACATCACCGTAACAGCGTAATTATCGAAGACAGTAGGCACATATTCCGAAGGGAACTTGTTGGTTGTGTAGGATATGAGAAGACATGTCTTGCCAACGGCACCGTCACCAACGACCACGCACCTAGAGGGAGAACATGTTAGCTATTTATTCTTGGTGAAGCAATTCCTCGATCTGTGTTCGCTACTAGCGTCGCAACTTTGGGGGTGTGTAGATCGGGCAAGAAAACAAACTTGACAGGTGTAGGAGCAACGAGTATAGTCATCCTCTCGGCTTTGGAGAGATGCCTAATAGAAGCACCTTTATTCCAAGAAGACTTCTTGAAAGAGGATTTATCGGGGGAGGAACTCTTAGGAGCTTTCTCTGACTTAATTGTTGCGACGACCATGATTCCTACTGCGACCGACCGCTTCGGAAACGATCAGACAACTTTTTTGCGGATTCGGTGGAGGTGGTGATTGTTGGATTCGGCCCGCGGATGGGAACGAGACGTGGTAGTCGAGAAGGAGTCGATCGCGAAGGAGGTAGTGGGAATGTCGAATTGGGGGCACAGGCAGAGGAGGAGTGGAAGCCGATAAAGCTGGACGATGGTTCGGATCCGGAAAATCTATGGCGCCGGGTTGATGAATTTAGCAGCAAGACAGTCGAAGCCTGTTACTATTATCTCCCTAACTCGAATACGATTGCTTTGGTGATGAAGACCCACGACTGGAACTCGATGTCGACTCGAAGTTAATCAGGTTGGCGATGTTCTGCAGCGGCTCGGGAGCAGGGAGAGAAATGGGTGGGAGGCAGCGGCGATTATCGCAAGGATGGGGATACCAGTCGCGGCGGATCAGACAGATGGTGATTCAGGAGGACAGGAAAGGGCAGTCGAGCCTCGATTACGGCAGTGTTTGGCGTCGCTCTCGTCTGCGGAAGGTCGTGAAACGACGAATGAAGGAAACACCGCAGCCGACAACTAAGAGATGTGATTGGGGATGCGAAGGATCAGGCCCGCAGAAGATGGATGGGGAAAGGAACGACTGGGTTGTCTACCGAATTCGTAATGGTTTATGTACGCGGAGAGACGATGAAATTGAAGATATATTGTTCCACAACCAAGCAGCAAGAGACCTATTTGAACTGGACTGAAAGGGCGGACTGCATCAGTTACACTGCAGAAAAGCATCCCCTTTTCATTCCCCCTCTTCTTGTCCTTCCATACTTCAGCTTCACCTTCTTCTGCATCCACATCGACCAGGGTTCCCAGCAGCGCTCCCGGATGGCTTGAAAACCATACCTAGGTAAAGTCGCATCGCGTGGCATAACGAGATATCAAATCACACATTGCAGAGCCTACTGGAGGCTATTTCTATTTGCAACTAAAGCTGCCTATGGACAAGAGGAGATTGATGTACCAAGCAACAATAGTCTGTACGCACAGATACAGGCGCGTCGTGTGGAAGAACGCCCATCAATCACGACTATTCCACGACTTCTTGGCGGCTACAGCCCACCAGCTTACAATCATCTGCAACCACTCGTCCTTCTTCCCAGGATATCTCCTAGATTACATCCAGTCTAGACAAACCGCCGCAATGACCTCCTCACGGCAACTTTCCGAGGAAATAGACGGTCTGCTCGAGCAGTATCTCTCGCTCCTCGACCAATACACATCTCTACGTAGCCAGCTTGGGGATCTGCAAAGATCGGTAGGCACAACCACTTCCCCTCCTTCTATCCCAGCCTCTGATCAACGCTCCTCTTCGTCATACCCGCCTTATTCTCCAATTTTCCGTAGACTTGAAGTTTAACATCCAGTCTTACCGGTGACCCGAGTAGTGCAAAGTCCAGTCAAGAGTGTGTGCTAATATTCATGGTGGAATAGAGTCAGCAACACCTCGCGAGAGCTAAATTTCATGCACCAAATGGAGTCAGATATGGAGAGGAGATGTATGATGGGCGGATGCAGGCGGTGCGAAGATGTGCCATTACATTAGACCCGGACTCTGGGACCGGCATTAAGACCATAAAGATTGGAGAACAGGAGGTCAAGAATCTGGATGAAGAAATAGGAGATATAGAATCTACGGACCAACCTAGCCCGGACAACACCACGTCTGAGACAGAAACAAATACGGAGGGAAAGAAGAAACCAACAATGAGAGATCCAATACGCATGTTCGGCCTCCTCACACCCTCCGCTCTTCGACAAGCACAATCCGACTCTATACAAATAATAGAGAACATCATACCACAGATCTGCCAGCTCAACGCTGAGATGATGGAGGTTGAAATCAAGATCCGGAGAGCAAGGAAGTTTAGAGCGAAAGCTGAAGAGAAGGAGATAAAGGAGACTGTTGCTGGGATCGAGAGAGTTGCTATTGAGGCATGAGTTGAGGGTTCTAGTAGGAGAATAACAGAGATTTTGACGGTGATAATGTCGTACATTTGTGTGGATATTTTGCAGAAGCATATTGAGCACATCTCAAGAACTTTGTTCTCAGATTCTGCCAGTGGTAATGTGCCATACATGCTGGGACATCGTGAAGTGTTCCAAAACATCCTGGATATAGAGCACTTGCAGTCACATTGTATCACGAGATGCTGGGACATCAAAGATCATGAAGTCAAGTCGAGATTGTTTCCATTTTGGCTCAAGCAAATCAACGCAAAGGTAAAGCCATGCTGCTATGCTACCACCAATTCCATGCTCAAACGCCAGATCAGAATGTCCCGCAAAGCCAGTGACTTCCTAATACTCGAAATCATCATCCACAGCAGGACCCTTGTTCTTCGTCACGCTTTCCTGCTTGCGGTACATCTCTACCACCTGCCTACTACTCGTCGCCATATCAGGCTTCTTATCATCTCTGATTCTAATGAACCTCGGGAATCGAAGCGAAACACCCTTCTCACCCTCCAGTCCATCCTTGCTTCCCGCCTTGTATCTCGGAGACAGCGTCAAATCAGCAGTCTTCACCTCCCAAACATATTTCGGCTCAAACCAAACATTAGGTTGATGGGCATTACCCGCTGAATGAGAGTAGAATGGCTTAGGGCGATCAATGACGATGGCTGATAATTGGGTATGAAGTTCCTCGAGGACAGCTTCGGAGAAGCCGGTTCCGATGTTACAGACTGTCTCGTATTGTTCGGAGGAATTGTTGTAACAAGCCAACAGGAATGCACCGTACACACTTGTACGCTTGCCTTTTCCGTAGTAAGCTCCTAGAACAACTAAATCGAGAGAATCGCCGATGCCGGAGAGGTAATCTTTTTTGATCTTTAACCAGTTGCGAGAGCGCTTGCTGGGTTCATAACCCGATTCTGCACCGTCGAGCATCTTTACCATGAGGCCTTCGCAGGAAGCCTTCATGGATTCGTCGAGGAACAATTGGATCTCATCGATTTCTTGGCCGTTCATAGATGTAGCGAATGCGAACTCTCCTTCTATTGGTGTGAACGCCTCATGTAGCAGAGCTCGTCGTTCAGACAAGGCTTTGCCAACAACAGGCTCGCCGTTGAGGAATAAGAGATCGAAGGCAAAGACGCAGACTTTAATCTTGACATCCTCGATCTTAACATCCTTCTTCTTGCGGGTCATGAGTTGTTGGAAAGGAAGCACTTTCTTTTCGACCATGTCCCATGCTACAGTTTCGCAATCGAGGACGAAAGATTTGGTATCAGATTTGACCCAGGTGGGTAGCTTGGCGAGAATATCGGGGTACTTCTTGGAAAGATCTTCGGAGTTGCGGGAGAAGATGGCTGCGAGTCCTCCGGTATTAGTATTTGCGGCAGCAGAAGGAGGACCAGCGTATTGTTGCTCTGAATCCTTGGCGACGTAGTGGATTTGGGCTCTCTCTCCGTCATACTTGTACTCGCAGGTGAAAGTTTGGTTCTCGAAACGATCCAGTACTTCGGTGATAGATTTGGTGGGTTTGGCCAACATAGGTTTTAGAGGAATGCCTGGTTGGAGCTTGCAATGGTCTTGTAGCTTAAAGATGCCAAACTCAAGCATCTTGGGGATGATGATGCCGTAATCAGGAATCTCACTGCCAGACGTTAGCTCAAGTAACATCACAAAACATACTACCCTTACCTATAGACCTCCTTCAGGATAGACTCGCCCTTTGCAAGCTGCTCCGTGCTTGGTACCTTGCCAGACCCCTTATCCTCAACCTCGTGGCATACCATTGCTTGAGCCAGGGAGACAATGACTGTCCTTTCTGCAAGACCAAGACGCAGCTTGCCCTCAAGGAATCGAATCAAGAACTTGGCCTCACTTGGACCACCCTTGTCCTTTGTGATATCGACCTTTCCGGATCTGTGACCATCTGCTGCCGATAGCAACTTCTTGATAGTATCAACCTTACGCTGTTGAGCTCCATTACCTGAGATCGTCGCGACATCCATCAAACCCTTATGAACAGCTTTGATAGTCAAAGCCTTGGGCTTAAACATAGTAGGCTGATTTGCTCGAGACTTGACAGCAACCAAACCTAGATCACCAGTCTCCTGCTGATCTTGCTTAATTACGTGCAGACTTCGGCCAGTGCTTTCACCAATGGCCTTCATGATTAGCGACTCGCCAATTCCCAACTCAATACCAGAATAATCAGCTGCGAGCTTGTTGATCATCAGCAAAATGGTAGGTAGCAGATCACCGGGCGTTAATCGAAGGACTTGGCGAAGGAAGAGCGAGCAATGCGACTGGATGATGAGTCTCTTCGAAGTCATCTCGATGAGCGAAAATGTTGTGCAGAGAGCAGCATAAGGAACCGGGTCTCCAGCCTTCCAGTCAGGATACGGATCCTTTGCCTTCGACTTGAGAGTAGTCTGGACCTTCTCTCGAGCCTTGGCAGCAAGTTCGGGCTTTTCGTCCTCCTCCTCATCTTCCTCTTCTAAGTCCTCTTCGACCTCTGAGGCAACTGCGGAATGTGTCGAGTTTCTTCGCGCCAAAGCTTTCTTTGGAGGAGAGCTGGCCTCCGCCTCCGCAGCCGGACTGCCAGCGGACGATGGAACATCCTCATCAGCAGCAGGCTTTGCGACGCGTCGTGGACGCTTCACAACAGGTTCTTCGTCTTCATCATCGTCATCCTCCCTGACTGGTGTCTTCTTCGCCTTCTGGTTCTTCTCTACTTTGACTTCAGCTTTCTTCTCCTTCTTGACTTCAGGCTTCTTTGTATCTGATCGTGATCTCTTCTTCGTATCCTTTCCAGGCTTGACATTCTCTTTTGAGTCCTCTTGCTTAATCTTTGGCTTGACTTCTGAATCTGAATCACGGTCTTTCATTTCGACATCGTCCTCATCTTTGGTCTCAACTTCTGGCTTGGCTTTCTCCTTTTTGGCGTGTCCGTCCGGAGATTCGTCATCCTTGTTGGTTGATTGTGCAGGTTTGGAGGAAAAGGCAAGCTTTGATTGCTTGTTTGGGGTCTTTGAGCCATTGGGATTGCCAAAGAACTTGCTGTTTGAGGCAATGTGTGTCAGCAAAAAGGAAAAAATATGTTTAGGTAAGCCAGGACGGACTTTATGGACGTCTGTGGATCTTTGACATACCCCAGAGTAGCTTGTTTGGGAGGCATTGTGCAGAACGACTTAATGAACGACTTCTGAGTAAGTACGCAAAGTGATCTAAGGACTCTAGGAGACGCCACAATTGCCAGGCGAATGAGCAGATGTGATTGTCAAACCCAATTCGGCGGGTCTACTGGTCTTTAGAAGTCAGTGGATGTTCTCTCAAGGTAGAGGTGAGTTGGGGGAAGAGCTCATAAGAGTCCATACACATTAGAGGGCCAGCTTACATGGGATCACAGTATGTTGTGACGAAAATCAGGCCCACGCCTACAAGATGACAATAAGCCTCGCGTAATATAGGGGCGTAGTATCGTAGTCGAAACAAAAGCTGGATTTGTAGTCTTCCTTGGGAGTGACGATGGAGTCTTAACGGCTGCTGATGCTTGAGAAATACTCAAGAACTTGTGGATCATAATAATGAGAGGTATGTCGGCAGCGTCTTCCAGGTCGTTCTTGTCGTCGAGGTGAATCGTCTCAGAAAATTGTCGAAGTCAACTCGTCGTGGACCCTCGAAGTTGAAATTCTAGATAGCGACTTTTGACTGTCTTGTCCTAGTCACAAGACCTCGTGATTATGGTGCTGGGAGGTAAACTTGGCGTGACCCGAGCATATGGAGAATCGAATCTTGATTGGTAGGCTTGCTCTTCAATTGGCGGATATCATATGGTGTCGTTTCTCTCTTGACGAAGTCCAGAACGCCACAGGGATCCTCTTTGATGATAGACCTTGTGACGAAGGCGGACAGAAAGAGGAAGAGGAAGAGACAGCTCGAATGCCTGGGTGTATCCTTGAAGAAGGATGGACAGGATAGTGTGTCGTTTCGTTTTGGCTGGTATTTCTATCTCGTCGAAGTCGACAGCGCCACCAGTGTCGTCTTGGATCCGCAGACAATAAACCTCGTGATTAGTGATCAGGAAGAAAAACGGACAATCCGAAACATAGGGTCGTGATTGATGGCCGTATTCATCAGAAAAGAAGGACAATTCGTGATGATGCGTGGATGTTTTGTTGCAGAAGGTGGATGTTGTGAGAAGGGAACGATGCCATCAACTCAGCACAAATATGAGTGGCTCCGCTTTTCCACGATAGCCCCTAGCTGTACTAGTGCAAAGGTAATTAACAGAACTAGAACACCAACAGTAGAAAACAACGACCGCTGGCACGTATTACAACAACACCGGATTATTGCAGAACAACTTTGTTCTGGCTTGAAGGTCGCGTCGCGTCGAGTCGAAGAGAAACACGGGCTCTCGCGTTAATCGATTTTCGGGCCGTCCTTTTCCCGGCTAGATCCACCTCGTCTCAAAATAATGCCAAACCTTTTCAGGTGAGTCAGGGCGGTGAGATGAGTCTTCCACATATTCCCCCACCAGAAATCTGAAGCCCCTCCTCAATACAGTTGACAGACCCAGTACGCGACAATGGCAGCGATTCAAGAACTCGCAGAGCGATCAAAGATGCAGACTATTTACATTGACACTGATACTGGAGCAGATGATGCGACGGCATCTGGCACTGAGGAGAAACCTTACAAGTCTTTGGCCTATGCTTTCATTCAACACGGTGGCAGCGAAGGAAACCAATATCAATCGAGGGCTTCCACCACTGGCCCGGTCAGCGCAGATGGGGATCCAGCTGAGAGATTAATATGGAAGGAGCCTGCAAAGAGTGCGGTGAAAAAGGCCCAAGGCGCCCTCGATGCGCACAAGAAGAAGCTGGTGAAGCAACAACAGGTGGCAGCTCAAGAGCAGGAGAAGGAGCAGGCGCGGCTCAAGACATTGGAGGAGGCCAAGCAAATCGTCATCACCGAAGATCCATCTCTTCCGAAAGCTGTCAAGATCACAATTGGCAACAAGAACGTTGAGCTGGGCGAAGGCGATGTCAAGGGTACTCGAGTCAAGGTCTCTGGACGAATCCACCGACTACGACAACAGAAGCAAGCTACATTCATGACTTTGATTGATGGATATGGACACCTACAGTGCGTCCTCTCGGGGAACCTCACGAAAACCTACGAGGCACTCCTTTTCGCCCAAGGCACCTCCTTGACCCTTTTTGGTGAAATGCGAAAGGTTCTAGCCGGTCAATCGGCCCCAGACAGCCGTGAACTTCACGTCGACTACTTCAAGGTCATTGGCAGAAGTCCTTCTGATGTGGATGCTATCACCAACAGAGTGTCTGCCCAGCAAGACCCATGGGAGTCTGCTATGCTCGACAGTCGCCATCTCGTCCTCCGAGGAGACACGGCTTCGTCAGTCATGAAGGTACGATCAGCTGTTGAGTGGGCTTTCGCGAAGGCATACAAGGAGCTATATTTCACGAAGATCAGTCCTCCAGCATTCGTCCAGACACAAGTTGAGGGAGGTTCTACACTATTCGAGCTGGATTATTATGGGGAGAAAACATATCTGACTCAATCGTCCCAACTGTACCTCGAAACCGGCATTCCCAGTCTTGGTAACGTCTACTGCATCGAGAAATCTTTCCGAGCAGAGAAGTCCTTGACCCGTCGTCACTTGTCTGAATATACCCACGTCGAAGCCGAATTGGACTTTATTGACTTTGAGGATCTGCTGGACCACTTGGAGGAAATGATCAGCCGAGTTATCACCACTATTCTGGATGACAAGGAGATTGCTGGCTATATCAAGGAGCTCAACCCTGAGTTCCAACCTCCCACACGACCATTCAAGAGAATGCGATATTCTGATGCGATCGACTGGCTCAACGCCCAAGATCCTCCTATCCTCAACGAAGATGGCCAGCCCCATAAGTTCGGAGATGATATTGCAGAGGCAGCTGAGCGAAGGATGACTGATATTATCAACCTACCTATCTTCCTGACCCATTTTCCAGTCGAGATCAAGGCGTTTTACATGAAGAAGGATCCAGCTGATTTGAGAGTCACGGAATCAGTCGATGTTTTGATGCCAGGTGTTGGTGAGATTGTTGGTGGATCAATGAGAATGGAGGGTTATGAGGAGTTGATGGAGGCATATAAGCGTGAGGGTATTTCTCCCAAGGAATATTACTGGTACACCGAGCAAAGAAAGTAAGTCTATCCCATCTCAGGACAAGAGATGGTAAGCTGACCACATCTAGATACGGTACATCTCCTCACGGTGGATATGGACTTGGACTGGAGCGCTTCATCGCCTGGATTTGCAAGCAACACAGTGTCAGAACTTGTTGTCTGTATCCACGCTTCATGGGCCGTTGCAAGCCTTGATCTCATCCAGGTCCTATTCGAGCTTTACATGCGGGAGGAATCATTTGTTGGCCGATTTTGGTCTTGGTTTCATTTGTTGCTGAGCGAGATCAATAGATTTCCTTGCTTACTGAATGGTTGGAGCAATGGTTGATGATGATGGGGTTAATGAGTTGATGATTTGAGACGCAGATTTCATGTTCAGGACCTAGATAATGAATATGTTCATGGCCACTCGCGACTTCTTGAAATGAGGAGATATACCCAAATCAGATACCGGTAATTGTAGTTCATGATAACTTCATTGTTGTATTCAACTGGCAATCATGCTCGATATAGCATCCATTGAATCAAAGCAAAGTTGGGAAAGTATATATCCTTCTGCTTGTCGCTTGACAACAGCAAAGGAATGAAATCATCACTGAATTATCAAATATATGACCAATCAATCTGCTCACCTCCTCCTCATGAGCACACGCATCACAATCCTAGAAGATCACACCCATCCATCCATAGAATCTCTCATGGCATTTATATATGACATTGCAAATCCCGAAGGCAGTGCTTGATATGAGGCTGAGTCTCCAACCCTGCGGTCCATAGTGGATTGGAGGGTTGCAGATGCTGTGGCGATCCAGCGGGGCACAAAGAAGACGTGATCTCGAAAAGGGGTTTCCTCCTCTTCGAGCTTTTTGATGAGCTTTTCGATGGACCAGTGTCGCATCGCACGGTGTCATTTTTCCATTCGCTGAATTAGTTCCCATCTCAGTGTAATGATGCAATATATCGAAGAAGTACCATCTGTTCTTATCTCACCACTCCCAATTAAACGTCACATCTCCCTCACTCCTCGATTCTTCCAGGAATACAGTGCGCGTTTGACCCTTCTTCTACCCATGTCCCCGTCTCGCCAGTCAGACCACCCTTCCAAAAAGCTTCCATGCAGCAACAGCAGTGGAGGAAGCGGAAACGTCAACAGGGTCCAGGGATAGGTGGTGTACAGGTAAGCGTACTTCTGTAACAAGCGCTTTATTTCAGGAACGGTTTTTGGGGGATTTGTGTGGCGGTGCCGGGGGCGAGGAGGGTTACTGGGTTGATGACGGGGTTGATGATGGGATTTTGAAACGGGGAGGGGGTTGTGCTGTGGGTGGAGAGCGAGGAGGGTATGTCTGAGGTCATGGAAAGGGGATGGAAGGGCAAGAAGGGATGAGAAAAGAGGGTGTTAAGAGGCTTGGTTACTTGATCGACGGAGATCTTTTTGATGAGAATAGCATTTGGCTTGTGATTTAAGTCAATTGGCCTCGGGTGGTTGCTGTAATTGATGGATTGGTTTGGAGAAAGAGAGGTTGAGGTCATTTGCATGATAAAAGTCCGACTAGTGATACGAAAAGACGTGTCGATGGGTTTAGCGAGTACTTTTCAGATGAAATCTCTAACTTAACGTTGTCTCAATCGTTCGGATGAGATTGAGGTTCGTTGAGTATTTCGCACAGAGGAAGGCGTGAGACTGTCGTTTGCGATGGGAGGAGTATCCGATGTATGTATGAGGTTGAATGGTGGAGGATCGTTTTGAAGTTCTTAGCCTAGCTAGTCATGACATTTCTTGCAAGCTTGTTGAAGTCTATTTGTACCGTCAATATGGGATTGTGGTACCTACAGGCATCATATATAAATATTCCGTGGTGGTGCAACCATGAGAACAACAGTACTCGAAATCTTTCACCCCAATATGGCGTTTGTATCCAACAGTTCATTGGTAGTACATCGTCATCTGTACACCGTACCTGCATTGGTCCTGCATATCCGCGCAAGCTAGAATTTCAGGGCGGTTCGGCCAGCGACTCAGAAACATTGACAGGTCTGAAGAAAGCTCTTCATCTGAACAATATCGTGGGTCGTGACTCTGACGTGATCTGTGATACATAGGATGAGGCAGATATGGATGCAGAGTAGTGGTTCTCTCGGATGTAGAATTCGCGAGGTCTGGCGAAATCTTCAAAAATTGACAGCTCTGAACACACGATGATGCTTTGATGATACATCGCCAAAAACTGGAGGCTGAAGCTGCGTTGCAGAGACTACTCAGGTCTGAACTTGGCGGCAGTTTGGAAACTTGACAGCTGTATCGTCGTCCGTGTCCTTGTTCCAGCCCTCTGTTGATGACAGAGTGGCCGTTGTGAATATGTCGAATTCACGATTTCGTGGTTCGAGTAAAGCAGAAAATATATGAAGATAAACTCGTTTCCCCGCGAACTCAAGGTAAGACTGTATAGCTCTTCTATCACCGTATTAAGATTAATATAACCATATAAACCAAACTTCACATCTTCAGTGCCATGCGCCTCCACTATTCTCATTGGCTGCACCCAAAATACCCCCATCGGCTCTGGGTGCGCATCCCTGCTGGGGGCTTTTCCGCGTTCAGCATAGTGGCATTAGTTTGATTTGATGCACCGAATTGGGAGGCCGACCTCCCCTGGGTCTTGTCTCGATCTTCATTATCTTCTCCTCGCTCCCCATCTCACATCCTCCCCTTCCCTTCCTCTCTCTCGATTCCTTAAAAGCCTCTTTTTTGGTTCTTTGACCAAATCTCACACTCTTTTCTTCTACTTCTACCCATACCTTTTATACCGACATTCGCTGAACCTTTTGCGTCCCTTTCATCCAGCTCTTTGTTCATTTCGAGCTTTTGGACCACTTCACATTTCAGCTTCCAGCAGACCCTCCATTGTCATCGACCGACTCCATTCCTCGCAGACTCCTACTGTCAGTCTTCGGATCTCGAGATCTCTCACCAATGTTCGCTGCTTCGATATCGATTTGAACCGTACTTGTATCCATACCTCAATACTTAATTCATACAAGCAGACTTGTTTTATCAAACCCTTCTCTGAACACCTGTCCATATTCGACGTATAATCGACCCTCGAATCGTACGAACTCCTGCCAATTCAGCTCCTATATTCATTCGAGTCCACTGCTCCTGCTCGAACGACGTGTCCTTCGAATCAGCGATACTTTCGATCCTACAATATCCACACCTACGTGCCTTATTCAGGCACTTTTAATCCTTCAAAACGGCTGTACTATCATCTCTCGCGCGGGACAATTTTGTCCTGCAACCTCATCTTCTCGGGATGCAGGAAAGTCAAGTTAACAACCAGAATGGTCCTGGTGCTGCCACGGCCAGCAGATTCCCTGGACATGCCTCGAAACCTTCGAACAGCGATACCGGGTTCTCCCACGGAGCATACAGCTCGAACCAGTTCTCAATGGGTGGATATGGGGACAGACATCCACGTCGAGCGAACATTCCTTCGATCAACACCCAGTCCATGAACCAGCAAGGTCAGAACGATATGCAAACACCTGGTACCGGGTTCGATATGCAATTCACTCCCTTGCTACCATCCCAATTGCTTCTTGGATCCCCATTCCAACCCGGAACGCCTGCCGCATTTGCCAGCCCCCAATTCCAAAATTACGCCACGTTCCAGCACCAGCAGAACAACCAACAGCAACAGCAGCAACAACAGCAGCAGCCACAGCAAAATATGGGCACGCCTTTGTCTCCTGGCATGTACCAGACCCTTGTCTCACCATCCACGTATGGAGCGCCACAATTCTACAATCCTCAATCTCCAACGGGTGGCTTTGCAACGATGAACAATCAAATGCAACAGATGTCAATCCAGCCCTCGTCCCCTGTTCAGATGTCTCCTGGCCTTGTTTCGGGTACGAGCAGGACCGTTTACTTGGGAAACATCCCTCCCGAGACTTCGGCAGAGGAGATCCTCGGCCATGTGCGTAGTGGACAAATCGAGTCAGTCAGACTTCTGCCAGACAAGAACTGTGCTTTCATTTCCTTCTTGGACGGAAGCTCAGCCACTCACTTTCATTCCGATGCTATCTTGAAGAAACTTTCGATCCGCGGACAAGATATCAAGGTCGGATGGGGAAAGCCATCGCAGGTACCAACCTCTGTTGCTCTCGCTGTCCAGCAATCCGGTGCATCGAGAAATGTCTACTTGGGAAACTTGGAGGAGAATGTTACTGAGGACGAGTTGCGTGAGGATTTGAGCAAGTTCGGCCCAATCGACACTGTCAAAATTGTCCGTGAAAAGGCAATTGGCTTTGTTCATTTCTTGTCGATCGGCAACGCAATCAAGGCTGTTTCCCAGCTTCCTCAGGAGCCAAAATGGCAGTCACCCCGCCGTGTGTATTATGGAAAGGATCGATGTGCATATGTCTCGAAGACACAACAGCAAAATGCCGCCCAGTACCTTGGTATCGCCCCAGGATACGCCCATGTGCTCAACGGAGCTGACCGCGACCTCATCTCCAATGCTTTGGCACAACAATCAGTCGCTGCTGCCGCAGTCGCAACCACTGCTGGAGGAATCAACAACCTTGGCAACCGCACTGTTTACTTGGGAAACATTCATCCCGAAACCACAATTGAAGAAATTTGTAATGTTGTCAGAGGTGGACTTTTACACCACATTCGATATATACCCGACAAGCATATCTGTTTTGTCACCTTTATTGACCCAACTTCTGCTGCTTCTTTCTACGCTTTGAGCAATCTGCAGGGCTTAATGATTCACAACAGGAGGTTGAAGATTGGATGGGGAAAGCATTCTGGTGCTCTTCCAGCTGCCATTGCTCTTGCTGTGAGTGGCGGTGCCTCGAGGAACGTTTATATTGGAAACTTGGACGAGTCGTGGAGTGAGGAGAGGCTGAGACAGGACTTCTCTGAGTATGGTGAGATTGAGCTGGTCAACACTCTTCGAGAGAAGAGCTGTGCGTTCGTCAACTTCACCAACATCGCAAATGCTATCAAGGCCATTGAGGCTGTTCGTGGCAAGGATGATTACAGACGATTCAAGGTCAACTTTGGTAAGGATAGATGTGGTAACCCACCTCGTCAAGTCCAACAAGGGCAAGGAGGTCAACAATCTCCTCGTAACGATGGTGTCAACTCGCCACCACCAAACAGCGGTGGTCTCCAACCTAGCCAGAATGGAAGCTCACCAACTGGATCTCAAGCACCTGGTTCCGCGAATGGTGCCAGCTTTTCAACTGCGCCAACACCTTCGACCATCTTGAACGCTGGTAGTAACAACCCTTTGACGATGTACTTGAACCAAGTCTCCCAGCAAGCTCAAGCCAAC
Organism: Helotiales sp. EF0021; assembly: GCA_000292665.1. NCBI lineage: Eukaryota > Fungi > Ascomycota > Leotiomycetes > Helotiales > Helotiales sp. EF0021. The sequence continues at coordinate 74,962 of AIET01000277.1, forward strand.
CAGCAACAACAGCTTGACCCTTACGCCGTTGCTCAGCTCCAGCAACAACAGCAACAGGTGTTGCAAGCTCAGCAAGCCGCTCTGTACAACAACTCGCCAAACATCGACGCTCTTGACATCCCACAGACCAACCAAGGAATGGGTCACCAACAGTCAGCCAGCATCAGCGGTGCAAACGGCTTCCAGAACTCATCCAGTGGTGCACCCACCATGAACGGTCTCTTGGCCCCAGCACGTGGACAACACAACCGCGCTGTCAGCTTGCCAGTATTCGCCCAGCAAATCAACGGCCAGTTCCAGGAGCAAAACGGCATGGGTAACGGCGAACAACAGAGACGGGGACACCAATACCAGAGTTCCTTTTCTGGTCTAGGTAACGGAAATGGAGCATTCGGCAACAACTACGGACTCGCGATCCAGGACGGAGGTATGAACATGAACGGGCTCAATGGATGGGCCGAGGAGGAAGTTGTTGGAAATTAAGGGGTCGAGATTGAAGGAGATTGGAGATTGGAGATTTGAAAACCTGCATGGATATTGTGTTGTAATACTTCCTTCATGTGTTTGCTTTTTTCATACTTTGGAGCTTATTTCTTTGGTCTTTCTCGGTTGTTGTCAGAGAGAGATATAGCTGCACCTGCTTTGCCCTGATTTTCTCTGTTATCTGTTTGCTGGGTTCTAGGTGCAAGAGCAAAGCATATGTGAAGCCTCGTGTTCCGGGCTTGTGGAAGTGATGTGGAGGTGGCTGAGATCTATGGTTGTCACATTGTGGTGAGGTGGTGGAGTGCAGAGATGTACTAGTAGAGTAGGAGTCAATTGGATATGGTCACCTGTTGGAACACAGTCTTCTCAAATTGTTGTGAATTGCTGCTTCTGGGTAAATTGCTGTAAATGGATCAGCCCTCTTCCATCAGATCATTACGGATTAGTTCACTTTCAGAAACAGAAACGACTTGTATCCTCAATGTCAGAAACCCTCATATACTTTGGAAGACCCACTCCATTTCACATAACTGTCATTCATTACTGACCTAATGCCAAATCCTTGCTTATCCTTACTAATACAATGAAGAAGAAAGGAATGCCATTATCCCACGCCGTTCATATCTCATGCTCATCACTCTTTCGTGGCTCCATTCGAGTAGAGTTGAGATCGAGATCAACCTTAGTCCGCTTACTCGCAAGTAGTAACCTTGTACTCAACGGTATCATTTCCTGTCTTCCAGACCTTTGGCTTGAAGTCCATGTAGACGAGCTAAATGAAAATGTGAGCTTGCTTTCTTATGTTCTCCCACCAACGAAGATTGATCCCAAGCACCACGAAATATCAACATCACAATCTCCTTCCCAGTTTCCTCCCACTCCTCAAAATCAAAATCAAAATGAAATAAAACTCACCTCCCCCTTCTCAGGAGTCCACTCCCCATTCGTATCTCTGTAGTAAACCAACTCTCCACTTCCCGCATCCCTAACCTCAACAGTGGTATGAGACACACTGCCCTCAGTCGACCACTCGATGTTGTAGCATGTGGATTTTGTTACGAGGAAGGGCTTTGTGCAGCGTTGGTTTTGGTCGGAATCGAGGCATTTCTCTACTGCGTAGTCGAGGACTTTGCCGGATGAGACTTCGGATGCTGTGGGGGGTGTTAGTTGGGGTGTTGTGAGGAAGTTAGAGGTTGAGGGTTTGGGGGCAGGAGGAAGTGTGGTGATGGGGAGTTGAGATGGATTGATTGTTGGTGGTGAAAATGAAGATGATGGAGAAAGGAAAAAGGACGTACGCTTGGTAAGAGTTCCAGTCAAAGCCATACCGGCAGTGAGGAGGGATTGAGCTGTTGGGATGTACATGATTGCTAGGTACTTTGGTAAAGTTGGTCGGTGTAGTGTAAAGTTGAAGTTGATGGTAATCAATTGTGGATGAAATTGATGAGGAGAAATGGTTTACTTTGTATTCAAGTGGATCTTACGAAGGAGAGCTGCCTTGAGCTACTTTAGCTCTGACAAACGAGGTAGTGACGATGCGTGGCTGGCGATGACGAGGTTGCATTAGCTCCACGTGATGTATCTTCAATTCTCTATGAACAAGACTCAGAGGGCGAGAGAGGGATGAGACAGGGATCTCATCACAGATTATACAACGATGAGTCGAGATGAATGAAGTTCATTTTGTAGTTTCCAAAACATGTTGCAACTCTTGCCATTCGCCTTTCGTCAACTTGGAGAAATCTTGGCACAATGACATCATAGAGGCGGAAAGGAGTACATGTTTTCACTCATTGAACACTGGAAGGTTTAAGAGGTGAAAAGCCAGAGTTTTAGAGAAGAAGCACCTTTAAATTGTCTGTCTTCTTATCATTACCCCAGATTCCGCTGATGATACCTCGTTGTCGATCCACTGCCCCTGAATGTTCCTGCATTAGCGAGCTCAGAGGTGGCGTCAACCAATCAGCAGTTGGCAATTGAATGGGATCTATTACTATGCTGTTGTGAGATTGTGTTAAAGGGTATCATATGGATGAAGAATCAAGAAGGCTTTATTGCCATTACTCAAAAACTAGAGTTCTAGGAGACAATTATAACATTAAGATACAGAACAATCTGCCTTGGGAATCCAACGATCCTTCGTAAATCATGTCATAATGGTGCTTCCACCTCTGAAACCAATTGCAAAAAGAAAGAAAGAGCATTATTCCTCATGTACCAAGGCTTTCTCGTCCTATAGAAGAATGGATGTAGAGTATCACTGCACAAGGCAGTACATACCTTTGAACTCCTTCTTATTCCGTCACATAACCTGCTGTAATTCACATGGATATCCTCAAAAGGCTGTGGTCGAGAGAAAAGCCATGATTATGCAAACGAGAAAGAAGTATACAGTTAAGATCTTTGAAGTTGTGTGTGTGTGGATTTCCTTGTTGTCTTTGAAGGCTAGCTATAGCTTCGCTTCGTTACAGTAGATATCTCGGACCCGAAGCTTGACTCCAGCGCCACGATCTCAACCTCCGCGCTTCCTTTCCTACAATCTCAGTCTGCATCTGGAGCTCGGCTCGAGAACTCTCGCAATACGTTCAAGATGGCACCATTGTTGCTGCGTGCTGCAGTAGTGTAGGCATTTTCACCATGCGAATCTTTCTTCGACGGATCAGCGCCCCTACTCAGTAGGAAACGCACCACCTCTTCACCTCCCTTATTGTGCTTCGCCGCGTAGCAGAGTGGAGTGCCTTGGTGATCGGCCCATCGTTCCTTCGTGTCCAGAGCGTTGACATCAAGTCCAAGAGTGTCAACAAGATACTCCACCATGGCCATATGTGCGGGATCGCCACTGTATGCTGCTGCCACGGCGCGATGCAATGTACGAGGACCCAGCTCAGCACCACGTGAGTGGAGGAGCTTGAACTTGGAAAGTGATCCACATGCAGCGAGCTCAAGCAGAGGTGGGTTTTCTAATGGATGGGTGTACAGTCCTGTGACTTTTGCGCCGTGGCCGAGACACCACCATACGAGGTCCTCCCTATAGCAGATGCGTTGGAGGAGATATTTGCCGGCACCAACAGCACCACTATTTGCGGGCTCGATCTGGTTGATGTCCCATCCGTGGTCGAGGAGGATCTGGAACAGCTCGATTGATGGAGAACCTGACGCAATGAAAGGATGGATCGAATCGAGGGGAGCCTTTTCGTGGTCGAGAAGGTACCGCACGATGTCAAGTTTGTCATGGTATACTGCTGACCACACGCCTCGAGAGAGAATGTAATGGAGTTCATTCGGAGTTGCATGAAGTCGAGCGATCTGTATACCTCTCGAGACTTCGGCAACGTTGTTCTCGGCACACCCTTTGCGGATTATGAATCGAATTTCGTCTGTCGTTGGCGGGCGGGGAGGATGAGCCTCCTCATGGTGTTTGGCGCTGGATGATGTTTCGGCCGCCATTTAGCCGACTTCAGCATCTTCCCAGGCAAAACCGAGCAAGCTGTAGGCTCTTGCACGTGTCGTTGAGGAGGTCTCGCTAGTTGCAATGATGTATAAGAGTGGCATTAGGTAATGAATGGTTGGCGCCGATTGGTCAGAGAGACGTGTAGCGAAGCTGCGAAATCGAGCTCGAGTTAATTCATCCCCAACGTCGACTTCGCCCGGGAAAGTGCCCGTATATCGGTCCGATCATTTGCGAATTAAAGATATCTACACGGGAGACGGAAACGTGCTCTGCACAATACATTACAACAATCTAACAATGCCCGGCAGCCCGTGGCGAAGCTGAACTCACAATGCGGGCGCTTACAGCTTAAACCATCTAATATCTTTGCTTGGTTCTATCAAAGGCACAACATGCCGAAAATGCTACCTCCCGTTGATTATTACTCTCCCTCAGACTTAGCTTTCGTATTTGTTCACTGTGGGAGGACAGCTGCATAGATGCCTGTTCCTTCTCAGGCATTTTAGGCGCAAGTCCAATGTTCTTTGGTTGTTGTTCCTGATTTTGGCTCTACGGTATCACTGAGTACATAGTCGAGGCTGTGTCAGGATGCAGAACACCGCAAACTGCGGGTAAGATCTGCAACTAGACCGGGGATCGAAGAGCGCAATGCGTTTCTTCTCAATGACCAAGCCTGTGCATAATGGACCACCTGGTTGGTTGAAAGTCACAATCTACGCAGCACATTAGCAACATGATTTCCAAAGTCGGGTGCTCCAAAGACGCCTCAGTGAATGCAAATTCGTACTTTTGTTGAGCCTCACTACCTAAAAGAAAATACTTGATCCACGACATGGCTTCCTTCTTCGGACTTTACATTGTGAGGATATATGCTTCCTCAGCACAACCTCAAAGTCTGTTGTGCAAAGTCTTCGCACTGCCTCTACTAGCTACCAGCCCCCTCCGTCGGCTGGTTCCAGCTCGGCGCAGTGGATGCTGACAGAGACTGGCACTCACACAACTTGTAACAACTGCACCGACATCAGGCCAACCATCACTCAATCTACTTTGCTTGAGACTTCTTCAAGTCCTTCTGCCTTGAGTTCTGGACTCGGCAACAGCTCAGCATCGAGATCTCTCACACTGGTCGTGCCAACCTCCCTATCCAGCAACGCTATCTCAACCTCACTTGATAGCTCGATGGACTCGGCGGCGTTATCTACAGCACAGACTCGTACTTTCTCACCTCTTCCTGCCACAACAGCAACCACGTCTAGTTCAGCAGCTGCCACATCAGAGTTGATCACCCTTGGACCAATGTACGCAACTCTGAAAGTTAACCGGGAGTGGGTCAATGATCCACGTTCGAGGTCACAGTACATCGATGATGTTCAAAGCACGAAGGACAAGACGCTCGATCTTTTCAACACATTGAACCTCCCAACACAGCCGAATATAGATTGTTCGAATATATCTCTTCTCATCAACATCGGGGCATTGATACATTGCGCCCTGCTCGCGGTGGGCAATCTGCTTCTGGCTGTGAAGGCACCTGTACCAGTACTTAGCGACGTCAACCTTCTTACGGACACTTTGGCAGATCTAGGTGATGATATCCAAAGAAACGAGGAACCTTCCGAGCAGGACTGTGGTTTAGTCATCATTTCGAGTCTCCATCTTTCCTGGACACAGACGCAGGCTTTCAGCATGATGTCATCAATGCTATAAGATTTGGAGATGGAATTAGAATGCCCAGCCCATTTCCTATGGCTGTCGAAGGAAAGTACCTTGCTCCTGGTACAAATCCTCAGATATTCATTTCAACCCCGCTGAACCCCGATACTGGCGATTTCCTCTATGGGGACAGGGTTGGGGAGATTATATCTCTGCTGACCAGCGCCAACGCGCCTTTCTCGACAGCTCCTATCACAATTCGAGGGTATGTGAAACCAACTAAGGAAGATATGGCCGAACCCAGAAAACTCGACCGGCTAAATCACTCAGCCAGGGGGAAGGTCCTGATCCAATACGATAACAATCAAGTTGATGATCTTAAGTCGCCGCCTGCTGTACAACAAGCGATCTGGCGTGTCTGGCTCGAGGATCAGATGTATCAACACGAGTGGGATGCAAGCTCTGTACAGAAAGAATCCTGTCCAGTCAATCAGAAACGCCAAAATGGAGGATCTTGCAGCAGTTCTGAGAGCTCGGCGAGCACAATTGCATCACTATTTACGTCAACCACAGTTTCCACCTCAGTCCAATCGAGGCAAGGGAATGCGACTTGCTCTTCGCCCTCGTGTACCAGCGCAGTACAAGTCTTCTCAACAGCCGCTTTCACCACATCTGTTGTCTCAGTGCCAACAACGAACACGAGTACGAGCCTCAACAATTCTTCCTTTCCTACTCCGACACCAACAATGACCGTGCTCACGAGTATTAGTGCCGTCGTTACCTCCACAAATCGAACTTTGGTGTCGACCATGACAATGCAAGTCACGGCACCTGCCACGAGCTCTTTGACACCCTCATCGACCTGGTCCGCACCATTGCCAAAGCTGTCAACAACTCAATGCTGGGACAGTACACAGGTCGGCTGCTCATGGATTTACAACCCCGGAACATCATGTCCCACTACCATATCAACCTCACTCAAGGCTTACAGCAGTACTACATCAAGCAGCACTGCGACAACAACAAGCACAGTCCCAACTGAGATCGCGACGCCTGTCTTGCAAGCAACTTTTGCACTCGCAGAACACACTTGGTGGGATAAACATGGAGAACCCCACGTTGATAGCTATTTATGGAACGTATATATACACACGCCAGGGACGACTCCTGACTGGTGTGGTGGTAGCATCTACAAGTATACTGACCCGAACATCCCAACAACAATCATGGTTGACTTTTCAGACCTGCCATGGCCAAGTGGCATTTACTCTTTCCCTTCCGGTTATGGTGTTGATGCTTGTAAGTTCAAATATGGCGGTGTCTTTTGCGGACAGAATGAACATGTTACTTGTGATGTGGTTTATGGAGTTGGTGGTGGTGATGATTGGATATTGACAACACCTTGTCATGACAAATCTGGAATCACGCATATTGGCCCGAGAGCAGAGTGTACGTGGTGGTCCCATTGAGAGAAGGAAGTTGGAAATGGTATATGATCGTCTTCTGCTAGGGAATGACTTACTCAAAGCGGAGAGTTTCTCAGGCGAGAACTGGTAGTGACCATATCTTCCTTGGTGAATGTACTTTCGAAGTGGGAAACAACTCAGACATATTTCAAGCCATAATTCAACAGACTGTTTCCAGACTTGCAGTACTCTAACATGTGCACACATAAGCTGCTTTCAACTCCAAATCATCACATTGAATCCGCGCCAAGCTCTGTACCTGCCTATCCCCCCCTACGGCCAGACATTCCCTCGCATTTCGAGATCGCGAATCATGAACATCGTGAATTGGTCCATGGTTCCAAATGTTACCCCGAAGCCGCACATGTCAGCAAAAGTGAGGCAAAATCATAGAAAGACGTATTTATACTCAACTTGTTGGGACGCAATATTGCAATATACCTTCCTAAAAATATTAGCTTCTTCTGGATCACTACCTTTCCTCGGCCTGCCATTTCTGCAACCTTCCCCACTCCTCAGCCTTCCTCGGTGGACTTGCTGAAGAAGCTTGTGAGTAGGCAGAGGAAGGTGGAGGACGCTTGTTCGTGCTGCTGAAGGGGGAGATGAGACGCATGGACAGTATCTGGATGGCTGTAAGGTTGCGGGGTAAGTGCAGCACAGGTGTGATGGGAAACTTCGCTAACAATATATAACAGGAACTCGGATCTATTTCTGAGTGAAGAGGGGATGCAGACGCAGAAGATCTGGAGCGAGCTTTTGGCAAAGATGGAAAAGATCCAACCAGGTATTATGAAGAACATTTGAGACGGTTCGTATGGCTATTCTAATTCTCCCTTGCGCCCTATCGGAATAATGTCGAATCATCTCAAGTAACAGAAACGACAGACAGCTCTAGTCTTGTTGTACATGAGAAAGGGGAATCTAGTAATACAATATATACCGTATACTAATCATATAATCAAATATCTCTCAACAAGTGTAGCAGGGACGCCATTTAGCAGACGTTGTTCAAATCTGAAGCGCACTCACGCCTTGATCTTTGCCAACGACGAGTTGATCTCGAGCATATCCCACTTGTATGGATCCAAGCCTTTAGGATCACCGTTGGCACACATACTCTTGTACCATTCCTTCCTCCCATCAGGATCCCTGCCACCTTTCTTGAAGACCTTTTTCAGATCCTCCCAACCTGGATTACTACCACAATCCTCGGCACAAGGATGGCCCTCTCCACCAATGCAGATAACCTGAAGGTCGTCTGGGATCTGCATGGCCGTCCGCATTGATGGGTCTGCACGGCCAAGGAAGTCGATGGTATGTCCCCAGCTATCACCATGATCATACTCGTACATCACACCGACCTTGCCTTTGTATTGTTCGTCGTCATAGATATCTGCCAGTGTGTAGTCTGTGTCCTTCTTGATCTGATCGGGGTCGGGGTAGGAGTCTTTCATGTCATCGTCGTCTAGAAAGGTGAGGACAGATGGGCCACGACCCAGGAAACTTCGCTGTAGTAATCTATATCAGACCACCATTCGACTTTCGACCATTGGCAACCTACCTCGCCAGGCTTGAGGAGCTTCGAAACATCGAAAGAGTAAGCGTGACAGCCTGCCCAGCCGAATGCTATTTGCAGAACGTGATGAAGCTTTCGGAAAGTAAAGTTCGATGGAACACAGAGGAGTCAAGTGATGGTCGGCTCGTAGGTATCGTCGAGGCGGACTTGGAGGAGATAGCTTTCGACAGCAGGCTGCAACATGTTAGCGAGTAACGTCTCATTGAGGGAGACCACAAACCTTGCTCGGCTCATTGGCTTTAGGCGCTTCTGTGGCCTTCGTCTTGTTTGCAGTCGCGGGCGGCTTCTTTGACGCGTCGTATGGCTTGGTGCTGCCCTTCGCAGCACGTGTCTTCGATGCTTTCGCTGACTTCGCTGCCTTTGGCATAGTGATTTGATGTTTCGGTTGATCTAAACTGGTGTCCTGTGTGATTTGAGGTAGGGAGAGGAGGCAATTAGAGGTAAAAGGGAGTATAGGAAGTGTTTACTCAGACGCGTCCCTTGGACGCGCTATGTCAGGGGTAAACTATGACGCAAACGTTCAAGCACAACCTACCGTAACATTGATGAGCATTTTCTACCATACCAATCATGAATAGCCTTCAAAACCTCATTCGCCATTCGGCGCCGTGTTCTGCACATTTCGCAAAGTGCTGAGAATGTCTGTCAAAATATGGGATCTCGAACTGCCGACGGATATCTAGGCAATAAGATGATGTTAAAGAATCACGAAGAGTTTGACAGCTCAATACACTTTGCGTTCATGGTGTCTCATATAAAGTAAGGGCCCCAAGAAGGACAAGCAGGATGATGTATAAATTTGAAGAGGACACTCAAGCACTCGATATCTGATCGTCAGATAGGTAGTGAGGTGTACTAGCGTCGCCCTAAGAACCAGCCAGAAGCTTAGTTTCTCTCCTCATCGTCGTTCATTTCTTTGCTCGCCGCAACTCTATACTTTCTATTGGATATTTAATGGTATCAACGCATGGCATTATCAACTCCGATGGTGATATCCTATTTATGGCGACATAAATCTAATTTCTGGTTGCCAGATGTCTCCACAGCACAACTCCAAATACCGACTCTTTTACGGGCCTTTTCCGTCAGGATGCTCCGGTGGCAGCGGGCCCCAAACTAGAGGAAACGTCTCCCACAATTCGTCAGTCTTTGGGACCGGATGATGTGAAGGACTTTGGATAAGGTTTAATGTCTCGGCCAAATTGTATTCTGATTTCCCTCTTTTTCTGGTTTACAAAAGCAACTTCAGAGAGTGCACAACCACACAATATCTATACGAGCTTGTGGCACTAGTTTCAGACCACGATGAGTTCGAGATACATATCCGGGGATCAGTCCTCCAGTACTCCTCGTGTTGGACCAGAGGGCGACGTCGAGCTAGGCAGATTATCTAAAGAGAACAATTCGAAGTCGACAGGAACCAGGGCTATCAACAACATGGACTCCGACTCTTCTCATTCAAATGTGGCAAAAGACTTTCCTCCTAATGGAGACACGAAAGCGGCCTCATCGAGTACTAGCAGAGCCAGTGATGCTACTACCAATCCTAATGATGCTCAAGCCGGTGTCAAAAGTATCGAAGCCGTGGCAATGACATGGACGAAGTGGGGTTTGATCGTCGCATATGCAAGGTATGTTGGGTTCTTGATGGATGTACGGAACTGTGACTGACATTAGTGCAGTATCTTCTTGATGGCATTCACGGTATCTCTCGAGCAGCAGACAGTGCTGTCACTATCAATCTATGCTACTAGCTCATTCAATGAGCACTCCTTGATCTCAACGGTGTACGTGGTGCAAGGTGTGGTCAACGGTACGTCGCTCTCGTGCTCCTCTCTTCAACGCATCTGACCCCTCCAGCTGTGATAAAGCCACCAATGGCCAAAGTTGCGGATGTATTTGGTCGCCTCGAAGCATTCTCATTCAGTGTCCTTCTGTACGTGGTTGGGTATATTCAGATGGCAGCATCGAAAAATGTCCAGACCTACGCTGCAGCTCAAATCTTTTACTCGGCCGGAAGCACAGGACTTCAAATCTTGCAACAGATTTTCATTGCCGATACTAGCGACCTTGTCAATCGAGCTCTTTGGTCAAGTCTTCCAGACATACCCTTCTTGATAACAGTGTGGTGTGGCTCCATCATCGGAAACGACATTCTGAAGACCACAACCTGGAGGTGGGGCTATGGCATCTGGACCATAATCTTACCCACGATGTTCCTGCCACTAGCTTTGACACTTCTCTTGAACAATCGAAAGGCCAAGAAAATGGGTCTTACAGCTCCGTCGCCATGGCTCGGACTTGGAGTATTGCAGAGAGCGAAGAAATTCTGGTCAGAGCTTGATATTGGGGGTATCATCTTACTGAGTACGGCTTTCGCTCTGATCTTAATTCCATGTACCATTGCATCAAAAGCAGCAGATGGCTGGCGTAGCGGAAGCATCATCGCGATGTTGGTGATTGGTTTTGTGTGCCTAATCAGTTTCCCAATCTGGGAGTCCAACAAGACAATTGCACCTCACCCATTGACCCCACTATTCTTGCTGAAGTCTAGGACCTTCTGTGCGGGCTGTGGTGTTGGGTTCTTCTACTTCAGTTGGTGGTTTATTCCAAGTAGTATCCTGTTGCTGACGCTCTGCAGTGGTCTTCTATCTCTCCGTCTACCCATATTTCAACTCCTACCTCCAGGTCGTACAAGGCGAATCGGTTGTAGCTGCTGGCCATGTGACGCAGGTCTTCTCCTTTACGTCGACCGTTACCGCGATTCTGATCTCCTCCGTCATCAAATATTTGAAAATCTACAAACCATTCATCTGCTTTGGCTCGATGATCTACCTCCTAGGGGTTGGCCTCATGATTCGGTACCGCGATCAGGGAGTCTCAGTTGGACAGCTCGTCGGAACACAAATATGTCTCGGTGTTGGAGGCGGAATGCTGAACGTTCCAGCTCAGCTAGGTGTTCAAGCAAGTACCGATCATCAAAATGTTGCCGTGGCTACTGCGGTATTCCTCATGAGTGTTGAAGTTGGCGGTGCCGTCGGCAGTGCAATATCTGGTGCAGTTTGGGGCAATAACATCCCCACTAAGCTCCTAGAGTATCTGCCTGCTGGAAGCAAAGGTAACGCTACTGCCATCTACAACAGTATCAACAACGCGTTGGCGTATCCTATGGGAACACCCGAGCGAATTGCCATCAACAAAGCATATCAAGAAACCATGCGAATTTTGCTAATCATTGCGATTGCAGCTGCTGTACCATTGATCCCACTGAGCTTGTTGATGAAGAACTACAAGCTTGATACTATGGAGCAGAATGTCAAAGGGAGAGTTATTGGTGGAGTGGAGCAGGGGAGAGAAATCCAAGTAGTGAAGGAAGAGGAAGGCGGTACGAGGAAAGGCCTCGGAAGATGGTTGCAATGGCCCTTCATGAAGAAGAAGACTGCGCCTGAAGACGAATCTACTATGCGGTATTAGTTGAACGAATATTGGCCTCCGCAAACCCAATATAGCTTAATGCTAGCCATTCGACTTTGAATGGCTAAATAGGCGACCTCGGCTACGGTAGCATGCATCCGGCGATCGCCCATTACCTAGTCTCACGGTTTTCACATATCGTCTTACCTTGTTGGCACAATTGACCGCAGAATCATTTCTTCTATGGAAGACTCACAACCCAACCTGGAGATTGAGGACGACTTAGAGTCGCCGCTCTGCGACAGCTGTAAGGACCTACTTGTCCTCTTATCCACTGTCGAGGACTCCAAAAATATCCGGACCATCTCGAAAAGTCAGATCGAAGATCAAGCCGCAAGCGGTTGTCAGCTCTGCGAATGGTTCTTAAAGTATGGTGACTTGCCCTCTGATGAAGAATGTAGCTACTATCCAGGGTCTGACATAGATGCTGGCGAGAAGTCACTTTCGCTGAGGGGTTGCCAAGCTCTTCTGACTAGAAGGTTGACAAAGTCGCAATTGCAACATGGTATGATGGAATATCTAAATGCTTAAAATGCCAATTCGAACGTTTTAGTAGAATTCGAGGAGGACCCTAATTACCGAAAACTATCTTCCGACGAATTGGGAGACTTGTACACAAAAGGATATCAGTCACGCATTGCTCAGGCAAGATACTGGCTAGGAAAATGCGCATCTCACGAGAAGTGTCAACGTGAACCTCCCACCTTCCTTCCATCACGTCTAGTGTACATCGATCAAACCGACCCAAAGATCATAGGTCTCGTGACCAAGAGTGAGGTGCCTCCAAACACGCGCTACATGACTCTAAGTCATTGTTGGGGACAGTCTCAATCTTTTCGACTTACGGAAGACAATTATCAGACTCTTCGAAGGCGGATCGACTATGACATCCTCCCGAAGAACTTTCAAGACTCGATTCTTATGGCTTGGGGCCTCAATACTTACTACTTATGGATTGATTCTTTATGCATCATCCAAGACTCTCTGTCCGACTGGCAGCAGGAGTCATCTGCGATGAGTGAAATATACGCGAATGGAAAATGCAATATATGTGCTACTGGAGCTGCGGACGGTACTCATGGCCTCTTTCTCGACCGAGCGTCTCCAAAATTTCCCAGCGTAATCGTCAGGCTACCCTCTAGTGATCCTTCGCCCACCGCGTTATACCATATCTCAGATGCAATTGTGTGGCGAGAAGGAGTGGAAGAGAGTCCGTTGTTATCAAGAGCATGGGTCATGCAAGAAAGGCTCTTATCGCACTGCAACCTTCACTTTACCTCTTCACAGATGTTTTGGGAATGTTCCCACGGAAGCACACCGGAGGATTATGCAAATGGATATCTCTCCGACAAGTATCCCATGAGCCGAAGGACAAATTTCTCTCAGGCATACACACTTTTGAGTCAAGAGAATCGAATCTACGAGGACTTGACAACGGACTTGACAACAAACGGCAGCGGCAACAACGGCATTGCAAGTCTATGGAACGAGCTCGTGGAAAGCTATTCTTCATGCGCATTAACAAAAAGCACGGATCGACTCGTCGCAATCTCAGGACTTGCACTCCGTTTCAACACATTCTTATCACTTTGGCTGTCCAGTGCTGGCAGCGCCCACCAGCTTACATACTCGGCTGGGCTGTGGAACATGGACACTATGTCACAGCTTCTCTGGTATCGATCGTGTCCCGAAATCCCACGGCCACGGTCTGATGGTTATATTGCTCCGAGCTGGTCCTGGGCAGCGGTTGATTGCACCGTATTCAACGGTACCTACCACCCCAACTTCATTCTCATGATGTTGGGCATTAACCCCGAGAGTCGAGAATACGACGTGGCGCAGATTGTCTCAATCAAGACCACGCTTCAAGATACTGCCCAGCCATTTGGTCAGGTTACTTCTGGGGTGTTGGTACTCCACAGCAAGCTGGCATTGGGACGTATCGAGGCATTGGCTACTGATGGATCACAGCTGTTGCACTTCGACGGTGTCTCTGAGCCAATTCGTATTGTTGCTACCGAAACTGCTCGTGACTACCGATCTATCGATCTGATGCCAGATATGGATGAAGTAACAGAAGAGACTGTCTACTTTGTTCCTTTACGAGCAAAAGTCGACATCTCTTCTGTGGGGCCGATTACTGACAGTAGTCCTGCGTGGAAAGGATATAAGCTGCAGGGTTTGATGCTGGTATCTGCTGATGAAGCCTCATCTGGAAACCCTGAGCTGGGAGTGTCTGCTCTCCCATCATCATACCGGCGCATCGGTATATGGAAGATGCAGGAATCTGAATACGTTCACGACCTTTTCTCTGCAATGGAATTCTGTAAAGACAGCTACGGTCACCTGATGACGGAAACGTGTGACGAAGTACGGTTCTTTGGGAACGGAGACCAGGCATTCGAGGTATCTATCTTATAGTCATTGCCTCCATATTTGGGGCTCTGTTCCGACCTATCGGTCATTTGACTCGTTCATGAACAAAGTATTATATATGTCGTTCTGGAATGTACGGCCCGAAAATCTGATTGAGTGTCACATTGGCAAGAAACCAACATAGGATCCACATTATGCAGACTTCCCCACAACGCACGAAAACAAAACACACATTTGGCAGCCACAAATCTACAATTCCAAAAGCCGACTTCCAAAGTCTCATATATATTATCATCCCATTTCTCGACTTGCGAGTTGATGCAAGCATTTTAAACACACGAAGATTCTGATAGGTCTGCGCGGGTTGGGGGAAGCGCGCGCTTAGCTGAGAAGGCCTGCTATTCGCCTACCAAGCATATCATTATCATTCATTCGGCGCCATTTTTTGCACATCAAGCCTCACAGCCTGCTCCTGCTGGGTCGAAAACTCTCTTTCGATATTACCTACTTACGATTTTGCTATGGATCTTGTAGCGTATTTAGCAAGTCTGCCTCCTGCCAGCCCAATATCGAGCGACGAGGAAGAGTCGCCTCTCTGCGAGAGCTGCAAAGCTATGCTCGTGCTGTGGCTCAAGTACCCTCCCAAGGAAATGCCCTTTTTCTCAACTACAAAGAAGGATCTCGAAACCCAAGCTCGAGATGGCTGTGACCTCTGTCATCTATTTCTTTCACAGACAGAAAATTGGCAAGATGGAGTATTACACTACCGTGACAATTCAAATGGCCCCCATGGCCATGGCGTCCGTAACCTCAAATTGGACGAGGAGGAGATCAGGATAAAGCTAGGATCTGAGATTAAACATGGTAAAACACCGTGTTCAGCTCTATATGTAGGGCTAATCCATACTAGCATTTCCCCTCATTCATTCGTCGTCAGAGTCAAACCAGGAATGTGACAAAATAAAAGAATTCGAACCAAGCCTATCTCTGGCCAGGAAGTGGTTAGCGAAATGCACGGACCATCTTACGTGTCAAAAAATCGACTCAATCTCGTCCTTTGTTCCAAGTCGGCTCATTTGCATTAAATCTCTTCATCCACCTGAGTTACATCTTGCAATGAGAAACGAGCTTCCACCAGGAACGCCCTACATGACCTTAAGTCATTGTTGGGGACAATTACAGCCTTTCAGACTTCTCCAAAGCAATCTCCATTTTCTGAGAAAAGGCATAAGTTATTCAGAGCTACCGAAAACGTTTCAAGATGCTATTACTGTTTGTCATAAACTTGGCACGTTTTACCTATGGATCGATTCTCTCTGCATCATTCAAGATTCGCCGGATGACTTAGACTGGCAGCGAGAAGCCGCAGAAATGCACTCGGTCTACAGCAATGGCCGATGCAACATCTGCGCCACCGCTGCTACTAATAGTTCTGTTGGTCTGTTCCTGGATCGAGGCGCCCTACTTAACGTGAAGTTGAAGTTTGGTGATGAGATACATTTAGCCATTTCTCCTCGCATGTGGGAACGAGATGTTGAAGAGAGTCCATTGCTGTCTCGTGCTTGGGTCGTGCAAGAACGATTCCTATCTCGATGCAATTTGCATTTTGCGAGAACACAGATCTTCTGGGAGTGTGCCTACGATAGTGCTTGCGAACTGGTACATTCTGATCTCCCATGGCTGTGTCATGTTTCCGCAAAGAAGAAAGACTCCTCGTTGTACGCACGAGCTTCGTGGATAAACCATTTTTCATCTTCGGCGCTTAGTGATATCTCCTGTCTGGAGCTCTGGAGTATCATAGCTGAAGACTACTCCGCTCGTGCGTTGACAAGAGAAAGTGACCGTATGGTTGCGTTGTCCGGTATTGCCTCCATGTTCCTTGACTGGTTCCAGAAAGCACTGGGATCGGATTCAGAGCATGCAACACAATATCTCGCAGGGCATTGGAGTGTCCATCTCATTCCACAATTATCTTGGAGTCGACCGCATCCAGGGCCAGAACCTGCCAACTACCTCGCCCCGAGCTGGTCATGGGCATCTGCGAACAGTGAAGTGGGCGATATTTTCAACAGAATGAACGTCGGCGGCGAAACGGCATCCTTCATCAATCACAATATAATTGTCCGCGATGATCCCCTTGGTCAAGTAGTTGAAGGCATGATCACGATCTCAAGCAAACTAGCGATCGCGACAGTGTCTGGAAAGCCTTATGGCACAGCAGGTTGTTTCCAGTTCAAAGGTTGCCCCGACCCATTTTACTTCCCAGATAACCGAAATCACGAACTCCGGTCCTCCCTTCGGCGCGACTTTGAGTCTGATCACATTATAGGAGCTGGAACCACTGTGTTTTGTGTCCCATACTTGGGGCGATGAGGAATCGGATGTTTCGACACGACTCTCATGGGTGGATGGCCTAATCCTTGTATCGGCCGAAGAGCAGGAACTTGGACACGATGGTGATATACATGATGATTCTCCCCTGCCTTTAACGTATCGACGTGTTGGAATATGGTCCCTCTTTGGAAAGAAAGATATACGCGTACTGTTAAGAGCTATGCAGTTTTGCGATGACCAGTACAAGCACCTGTTAACAGAAACCTCCGAAGAGGTTCAAAAGTTGGAACTGGGTAACAGTGCCTTCAGAATAAGTATCATTTGATTGGACTCAGGAACACCCCACGAGGCTGCCATCACTTGACCCAAAAAGTTTCTGCCGACCTTACCACGGCCAGAACCAAAACTCGACACCAGAACTCACAAATACCAGAATGCCAGAATTTACAGTTCATCCTTCGTTCTTCCTCTTGCATCACGTCCAGGCACTTCAGCCGTCTTCCCCATGTCCATCAATCCTCTCTTGACCATGTTGGTCAGAAGTTCATACACGACCTGGGCGCCTGCCAATGCAGTCTGTTCGCCAACGCCATCATAAGCCGGAGCGACCTCAACGACATCTCCTCCAACTATATTCAATCCTTCAATCCCTCTTAGTATCCTGATCAACTCTCGAGATGTCCATCCACCTGCTTCGGGAGTCCCAGTTCCAGGCGCAAGACCCGGATCAAGGACATCAATGTCGACCGATACATAGACTGGCTTCTCAGTTCCGATACGGTTCATGATAGCTTCAATGACACCTTTTGGTCCGCCAAGATCATCGATGTCATCCGCTGAGATACGAAGGAATCCTTGCGAGGCGTCATCTTCGTAATCTGCCCAGTCGTCTCCGCTGAGACGAGTTCGAAGTCCAGCATGGACAGATGATCCGTTTAAGATCAGTCCTTCGTTGGATGCAATCCAGAACATGGAACCATGATTGAATTCAGCTTGCTTGCTGGGCCATGGAGATGGGTACTTCGCTGGGTGCCAAGTGTCGAGATGAGCATCGAAATGAAGTACTGCAATGCTTTCTCCATAGACTTTGTTCAGACCTCTCAGAGCAGCAAGTGCCAACGAGTGATCGCCACCAAGGGTGATGATCTTTGGTTTCGGAATGACGGAAGATACTGATGAGCGGTGACCGAGTTCAAGATAGGCGGATGTCATTTGAGTGAGGGCAATGGCATTGTCGAATGGTGTCACTGGGACATCTCCACAGTCGAGAATTTTGGCCCATGACATGTAGGGGTTGATGCCAGCTCTTGGATTGAACCCTCGGAAGGAGGTTTGGCGAGCTGATGCGGCTCTGATGGCACGAGGGCCAAATCGTGCTCCTAGCTGATATTAGCTTGTGATTTTGAGAGCTCTGGGGAGTAGTGCAAGGGATTTCTAAGCTTCTTGGATATATATGTCACGTGTAAATTCAATTGATTGGCATCAGAAAATTGGCAAGTGGGAAGGATCAAAACTGACCTGGCCTGTAGCTGACAGCTGTATCGAATGGGACTCCCAGAATACCGATGTCAAATAGGGTGTCTGGATTTGTGAGACACTTCACGTGCTCAAGATGTGCGAACGAATTGACTCCAACAAACCCCCACTGTATATATATTAGCAGCTTACTTTATAGCATATCTTACAATGCGGAAGCTCTTCGAAGACTACTGCATTCTTTGATACATAATAACGGATCAATAGTGGGAATTGCCCAGCATGTCTTTGGGCGTTCAGAACCTCAATAAGCTCGAATGTAAAGATATGATAATGAGAAGTTGACAGAACACGAACCTCGAATCCCCATTTTCGCTCCAATTCCTCGTTTGAATCTTGAATATACTCCTGCTCGTGCAAAGGAATCTGCTTTTCGTCGTGGCGATGATGCTCGTGTCCGTGCACACCAACCACCCCACAAATGGCCAACAGGAATTTCTCCAACTTCATTTTATACGTGATTCAAACAATCTTCTTCTTTTTTCGAGGGATCTCAAGCAGCTTTCCCTCCATTTATTCGAAAAGTTGAAGATGTAGAGAGAACAAAAGCATCTGAGCGATTACGTAATAATCGCAACTAGAAGGGCGCCTTCTGATAAGACGATTCTTCCTTCCTCCCACTTTCGCAAATGACCTTGTCATTGGCAACAGTCAACCCAATTGGAGGCATCACGACAATTTATAACCCTCGCCAAATGAGGAATCCGTACGCGATGACAAGAAATTGGGTCTAAGGTACCTGGATAAACGCAAAGTCTGCGCGCATCCTGAAGACGATATAGCTCCTATATGAAGTCTAAACACTAATACACCTCTTGTTGAATGAACTTGGGAAAGCCTCTGGGTAACGCTGCATTGCACTTTAACGATTCGAATGATTTCAGCTCGTTTTGCGAAGCCCAAAAATGTCTTCAAGCCTAGTCCCATACTTACGGAGTGTCTATGTTCTCTCTATACGTTACTAGGAACCTCCTGAGATCGAGCGTACTTGAAATCAGGCATGCATCCCAGTGTATTATGGGGGAAGATGGGCCCATGGGGCAGGAGGCTGGATGGCCCGATATGAAGACCAAGACAAAGGACGATTCGGCTCTCTGCATCACGGCTCTCGTTGCTGGATCGGCTGACCACATTCTGGAGACTCTAAACTTTGCTATCATGGACAACAACTGTGTATCGCGACAGCTAGAATGGTTTCAAGCCTTACTTTATGGCAGCCACCTCAAGCTTTGGACTATTGGAGGGCAGATTTTCTACTTGCTGCCGCTTCGTCAAGACGAGACCTACGTTATATGCAGCTAAGCGCTGGCAGTTCCAACAACAAGCTTCGCGATGCAGCCAACTTCTTCGACATCCACACGTTATAAACATCAATTTTCGATTTTGAAGCATCACACGACTCCCAGAACCAGCTTTGAAAGAGCATTCACGACTTGGATCTTCTCGCGCTATTGTCCGGGATTTCAGGCGAGATGACTAGCTATTCATCAAATGATGCTTACCCTAGCTCAGGAGTACACGGAACTCTAGAAATACTAGATGTTGTGAAGCATTTCGAAGAGGCAGGTATTCCCTGCTGTATTGTAGGCGTTTCGGCTCTGAAATATTTCGGCGCTGGGAGGGTAAGGGATGTGCGTATTCATCAGTCAATCTAAGTGGCATCATTGCATCTATCTGACCATCTGTTAGGACTGGGAGCTCTGCGTACCAACCGAACTATTTGCAAGAGCTTCAACATTGCTAAAGACCGAGCCCTACAACAAAACCTACCAGTCATGTCAACACGATTTCCCTCCCCAGCCACACTCATTACTCCACACTTTTCCCCGATTCAAACTGAAAGGTTTCAGTCTTTTCTTCGTCATTTGCCCCGCGCAAGACTGTCACTTTGTCTGCAAGCCGTCCAATTTTGAGTGGAGTCTGATGGGCATCCCTTATCCAAAACTCGACGTCTTCGCTCAGAGCCTTCTCGATACATTGGATTACGTCGGTCTGACAGATTTGATCGACGGTATGGATCTTACTGAAGAGTGGGGCGAGGTACATCTTGACCTCAGTGGTACCAACGACGTGTCTTGGGCGAAGGACAAAAACGAGAAGATCCGAGGCTCAGTGCCTCACACGATGGGATCAATCTTCCTGGAAGCTGATGAAGGCCCGCTCAGCGTAAAAGAAATCTGGGAGGAAGGCGTGCGAACGAAGACAATCCGAATTGGGCAAGAACTCGGTCCGGGCCATGTCACACGGTTTCGTTTCGAGAACGAAAAAGACCCTCGGTTGACCGAACGACAGTACGCTTGAAGTATTATTCTGCAATTTTTGGGTGGCCATGCCTCCGAAGGCTGTATATATTACATCGATCTCTTCTACCAATCTGACAAGGAACAATCCCCTCGCAATACGGTTCAACATTGCCCTGACTCTATTTCAAAATGGAAGGACATATGAATCGGCATTTTGGGACGAGCATTGCTAGAATTGTTTCGATTGATGATAACGCCCCAATAAGTACCCCCTTATATCTGATCCCTCCTAGCTCCTTACCACTGAATTCCTGTCACCCTAGACATCGTCCATTACCATCGGAGCAGATCCGAATGCCATGGGTTAATTGTCACCAGAGTCCCCTGCAGTATCTTGTACAGCACCGCTCTTGGAACGACGAAGCAGAGTCCAACCAGTGCAGAAAAATAATGACAAGACCCACATGGCCCAGTGAAGGCCGAGCGACGTCTGACCAGCTGCAATGGAGCCTCCAGTACCGATTCGAAGGGCATGTGCTGTCTGAGTGTTTGCAAGTGCAGCAGCGAAGGTGAATGTGGAAGCAGCCCAAGCAAGTGCGAGCGAGAATTGTCTGTAGAAGTTTTGTCGGCGCTTCGTTGCGCCTCGTACATCAGTTTTCCGTCCTCGCATGGTGCTATAGATTCGGACGAGATCTATGATGAGAGCGATCAGAAATAACACTGAGCCGATGGCAAGGACGTTTAGAAATGCATTTCGCTGAAGCTCGATCGACTCTTCGACTGCATCGGCTGGGACCGAAGTAGCTGTGTTAAGGTCTTGCAGTCGGCCGAGAACTGCCTGAGCGGTAGAGAATCCTGCCCAGACACAGCTTGGATCATTATCTGCACCAACCAAGCAAATACCTGGGGAGATATGAGCGGGGTATACTCTCGTCAGTGGTGGATGTCGGAGACTCACCAAGATATCCTGCACGCACAGAAGGCTGGTCTGTTCCTCCCTTTATCTCGATCAGATGTAGGTTGGGCAATCCTGGGGAAGCAGATGTACAACCAGCTAACAAAAGGCCTATGTTTAATTGTTAGATGTTACCCGAGATCGACAAGCTTGAGGCAAGATACGACTTGCCGTGGAATATCAGTATCGGGATAACGAGAAGGTAGACCCCAATGGTCATTCCAACATTTGCTATCGACACCATGCTGACAAGATAGTTCTGGCTTGAGATTCTAGATATGTAAGAAGATATAGAAGATTTTGTGGATATCGAGAGTGTATTAGGGATACAATAAAGCTGTAAAAGTAGATGGTGAAAAGTTGCGTTTGACGAGCAATTGGACTTCCGACCTCTTGACATTTATATAATTTTGTGCGAACGAAACCAGTTGTACTTTCCTCGGCCTCTATCTCTGACTCACAAGTAACAGTATCATTCACTGACCTCAAACAGACCTGAGATCTCATCGGTTTGCCTTGCCTAGCCACATTGCAGATGGGTCGCTTGGCCCGTCCTTGTTTCGTTTTGCGCCATGGTGCAGATGTCCACAAATGTGGCCCAACTTAATCTGCTCTGATTGGTCTATTTCAAAGCGCGAGCTTTTCTCCAGGCCAAAAGACAACTGACATTCCCTTTCGGTCTATGTCGGCCTCGACCGCGGGCCTGGCCTCATGCGCAGCGCTTGTCGCTTGTTTGTGAATGCAGAAATTCTCGATTCTCGTCTCGCAATCTGACCTCAAGACGGTCGTTTTCATCACCAATCCAACATTATCGTGTAGCATGAGCACGAATTCTGTAATTTTCACCGGCGCGGCCTTCATCATTCCACCAGCCAACAAGATACTCGCGCGGCTATCTCGCCACTTGGAAAAACGTGAAGATCAACATCATGTTCATCATGCCCACAAGATAACAATGAGGACAAGTTCTGCCTGGGCGCTAACCAAGCAGCCCTTCTACGAGCTCGGCCAGGAAGGTATAGTGGATAGTTTCGAGCGATGACCACCAACACAGCGTTACAGTACCCGCCCATCAAGTTGGTATGTTCAATTTGTTTGATGTCTGAGTAGTTGCCCGGTCTTGACAAGTGCTGACAACTTAATCAGTAGCTCATATCTCACCAGCATCACCTCGAAAGTTCATCTCATTACAGTTCAATCATCCTCAAAGCAACCACTGCTTTACATTCATCCTTCTAGTCATTGTGATCTTGTATCATTATCTCTTCTTGCCCCAATTCTCTCATATATATCTCAACACTTGGGAAGTCTGGGAAAAGCCGTACTTTGACGTACACTTCCACCAGGACTTGAAAGTTTCAGGGCTTGAGAATTCAAAACTGAGGATTTCCGAACTAGAGAGCTTTCTTGATGGTTATCCGAGGAAAACACGGGTTAACCGAGTCAAACACGCTAAAACATCCAACGTTGACTACCTTTTTCACGTCCTTCTTTTCAAGAGTAGAAATATGAGAGACTATAGGCAGTGAAGCGACATTGACCAATTGATCAAGTAAATTGAACACAACACATGGAGTATCCTGATCCCATATTTGAGATAGATCAAAAGTGACGGAGCTGAATTGCAAATATATCACCCAAGCCAACCTCGCGAAGCAAAAATAAACAAGACAACAAGAACACGACCACATGCAGAGAACAACAGAATATAGTGCAAGTGATCAATATGCTATGATCTAGGTATCACGCATCTCCAGCCTAACTCCAGACTCCGGATTTTCGCAATGCGCGTCCCAAATGTTGGACTACATATCCACCATAAAGACTGGTATCAATCCCAACTCCAAAAAATGCCACGCTCAATCTCGCTCAATCTCATCTCATCTCATCAACATATAAACACAACATCAAAAACATACATCAAACATCAACAGGCGGTACCTGGTCAAGCAAATTATCCCAATTCCCACCCTCCGTCGACCCCTCTTTCAAGACAAGCAATTGTCTCACACCACAATAACCACCTCTGTGCGCTGTACGTTCGAAGTCAATGTAATATCCTTCGTTGGCCCAATATTCCTTGCCTTTCTCATGGCCGAGAGTAGCACGTTTAGCTACCCCTCTCTCATCTCTCATGCCTCGGATCTCAGCGACGGAGATATGGCCATTAGCTAGAGCAATACTTTCTTCCTCCGTCAAATTCGAATGGTTCGATATCCAAAGCTTATCCTTGACCAACTGGCCCTCGAGTTCAGATCTCCGGTAATTATATCTCGGCATCTTCGCAAGGACGTTCAAGACCCGTTGGATGGGAGAAAAGATCCTCTCGAATCGTTTCGCGAAATTGATGTATGCGAATGCAGAGGAAGAGTATGCCGTTCGAACATAGGGATTCATGTAGATTCCTGTATCGAACCGATCGTCTTTCTCTTTGTCTGCTGTCGAAAAGGATGGCAAGGACATGATATCGGCGTGGATGAGGCAGCATTCACTACTATCCCAGAACGGCTCTGCCTCGCTCCTAAACCGCAATGGAAGTTCCGGGATCCCAACACCATCAACCTTTTTATCTTTGGAGGAATTGGTCGGATCCTTATGCTGTCCAGCGGTAATCGAGTCGGGTTCTGCTTCAAAGCCGGATTGAAAATATCGTCCATCAAAAGCCACCATACCGCCCCAACAGCTCTTGACCCTCACAGCATCCTTCCGAGCAAGCACATCATTCCTCGTTACCGCCTCTCCTTCCGCAGAAAACCACGGGAACAGTGGAACCCCAATCGAGTATCCCTCCGCATCTCTCGTAGCAAAGGTATCGTAGTACTTCCAACTCGTCACAAAATCCGCCGCACACACAGCTTTATACTCCCCCCCCTTCCCATCCCCACCCGTCCTAGTCCCCCATAACAACCTCGTCGCCCCCTCCGCCTCGAAATAAATATCATTAATAAAAAGAACCCTCTCAAACCCTCCTTTCCCAAACCCAACAACGTCCTTAACAGACTTCCCCTTCATAGCACTCCACGCACTCCCATCCCTCAACGGTTCAAGCACTCTATTCCGCACCTCTGCCAGGAACGCAATCCGCTTCACCCTCTTCTCTCCCCCTGGCAACTGTGTTCTCGCAACCATCCCAAGATCAATCGGACTATCCTCTTCCGCTACAACTCTACTCTCGCATTCAAGCATAGCTTCCAGATCTTTCAAAGCATCTTTAGGACCACCGTATATAGACACGAAGACACGCTCTTTACCTATCCTGTCTACCAATTCAAGTAGACTCCTTCCCCAGGCTCCGCGGATGAGAGGGCCGTCGATGATATTTGCTGCTATGAAGACTCGCTCGTCTTTATAGACATCCATATCGTATTTCGGCGCTGAGGAGGCGGAATAGGAGTTATTGAATAGTAATTGCCAACCCATTAACAATCCGAGAAATATACCAATATAGCTTGGTCGACACCATCTCCCTACAGCCCTTCTGCATTTTCGTAATATCGGACTTGAGTACCATCTCCGCCGTGGTATAGGTTTATCCTTGAACTCATCTTGTCCATTCGAAGAGGGCGAGGAGAGGAAAGGCGCAGATTCGCGGTCAGAGGATGTAGAGGAGCGTGGGAGGCGGTCGTATTGAGGGCCAGCGGAGGAGCGCCGGCGAGGCATCTTTGTTGATGCTTTGGAACTCGCTGGCATTGTGCCTGCTGCTTCTATCAATTCGTATCGTATCCCGTCGTATGCTGGGAGGTCGTCGCAATCAATTTGGCTTTTATCGCAGGCGTCAATCAATCGCTCGTTGTAAACCCATCACTTTGTACTCGCAGATTCACTCGTCATTCGTAGGATCCGTTTCGTGAATGCCGTAGATGTTGAGATATCATCGTGAAGGACAAGATGAGATGATTGCGACGCCTCGGGAACGTCGCTCAGCTCTCGGCGAGCCTGTGCCTGTCCTGTGCCCCACGATCGCCCAACGACCGCTAAAGTGACATTTGACACGACACGCTTTGCGGCCAAGGGACTCCGCCACGCGCTGCGTTTAGTGGATCGCCGCTGGTAAAGTATACCAATAATAGGGGTTACCACTAAAACAACCTCCATTGCACCGACACCAAACTAGAACATTTTCTTGGGCTAGGAACAATGCTTCCATTACTAACTTTTTTGACCTCACTTGTACGAACCTTACGAGACCTTATCATTGTAATGTCCATAACGCTCATTGATTTTGTCCACGCTCATGCGAAAAGCTCATATGATACAACTCCTCTCGACCACTACCACTATCCTCCGCATATCGTCATCCATTACCAAATCCATCCATGCATCGAAAGCAATGATCGCTCAGCTAGGCTGCCTCAATGGTATGTGCAAATGTGTCAAAGTTGACTCCAAGAATGCTGGAATCAAATCGAAATAATACAGAGCAGGTACAGTGAGCAGTGATGCCGCTCCCAGCATCAGAAGTCTGTAGGAATAGCTATCAGCGTTGTCGATGATGAGGGGTATCGTGTGCTCTGACAAGCAGCAGTCAAGCAGGGGAACACTTTTCGAGTAGTAAGAACGAAACGTAATAATTGTAATGATCTTACTGGCGGCGACCACCACGGCAGAGTCGCATGAAGAATCCTCCAATCCAGTCAACAAAGACTAGATTCCAGAATGCCTTGAGAAAGCTTCTCTGCTTGACGTCCTTCCCAGAAGATCGCAGCGAGCTTGGTGTAGTTGGTCGATCTGCGTTTCTGACAGGAGACTGCTGGCGCTTGCGGGGCTTTGCTTGAGCTTCGCCATTTTCATCGTCAATAGCTGTGCTCTTTGCCGTATCCTCCTGCTTAGTATTTGTGTTAGTAACTGTGCTTGAGCCTAGAGATGCCGGAGACAAAGCAATATCGGGTGCAGCATTGGTGGCAGATCTTTCGGCCTTTCCGGCTTCGTCATGATGGCCAAGTTGTCGATTGACGCCTGGAAGAGGAGTTGCTGGCTCAACTGTGATACTTGGACCAAATGTGCCAACCCGCAATTGATGAATCTCCCCGTCATCATGACCAAGTTGGCGGTCTCCAACGATGAATGGTGTCGTGGGAGCTGGAACCACATGTAATCCCTCATCACATACTCCGTCCATTGATGTATCATCTCCATGCTGCACCAAAACTTGCTCGGTATGAAATTCTTGGATACTCACTTCTGGAATTGGCTTTGCTCCGTTGTCTGCACTTTCTGTCATTGATTCGCTTGGTCCTGCGTTTTGACCTTCTGCGGTATCTTCTTGTTCTGCTGCTTCCACGAGGTCGACAGGCTCGTTAAGAGCTGGTTCCTCTACGGCAGGGGGGCCAGCATCAGCTCTATCAGCAGTCTTGCCTGCGGGATGTTCTAGCGTCTCGTTCAAATCACCTTCCTCACTACCATCAATGTCTCGGGCCTTTCTCTCGGGCTGGACGGAGGGAGACGCATTCTCCTTAGCACCAGGCTGGTCACCAGTAGCAAGCGCTGTGTCCATGTCCTCCTTGGCAACAGTAACTCCATTGGTTTTAGGCTTGTGGTCGCCATTGACCTGGGCTGAACCTAGGACGTTGCTATCTTCTTCACCTTCTTGGATGGAGTCGAGAGATGGGGATCGTTGAGCCAGAACTACAGGTGAAACATCAGGGAGACTGCGTCGATCGCGGCGGCCATTGGGGTCGATGACCGGTGAAGGGGGAGCCAGGTCAAGCTTTGCTTGAGTTGCTTCATCCTCAGGCAGGCGCTCTGACAATCGTCGAAGATGCTCTAGAATGCCAGCCCGGTCTGTCGGAAACTGCTGGTACAAGGGATTATCGAAGTCGATTGCCTCCTCCTTCGGTGGTCTCATGCCTTCGTAAGGGTCGAATTCTTCATTTTGGTTGGACTCCTCATGATGAGGCTCGCTGTGGTCTGGTGGAGACACACATTCATGGGAAAACTTTGGAACCCTCTCGTTTGGTGGAGTCTCTGGGATAGGACCGTCATCGACATCGAAAGGTCGAATGAAGTCCTCAGGCTCCTAGAAAGGTAGTTAGCAAAGTGTTAAGCTTGTGGAAAATGTACTTGCCTCTTCCTTATCGACGATGGCGGCCGAATCAGCGACCTCTGCAGCAGTAATGGCTACTTGTGGAATTGGAGTAGTGGACATGCGTCTCAAACCAATGCGACCAGCCTCTTCGTCAGAAATTGGAGGCGTAGGCTGGTCTCGATCTAGGCTAGCAGCAGTGTCGGCGACTTCAGCTGCAGTATTCGCAAGCTCGGGAGTATGTGAGCCATTTCTCGAGATGGCATCTTTCGTGGTGTCCTCGGTCTGGAGGTGGTCAGGATCATGTTCTGCTTGGTCTTGATCTAGACCAGCTGCAGTATCAGCAACTTCTGCTGCAGTCTCCGCGAGCTCTGGTGTACGCGATCCTTTTCTCGAGATAGACTGTAGAGTATCTTCAGCTTGGAGGTGGGCAGAAACATGCTCGGGCTGATCTCCATCTAGGCCAGCAGCAGTATCAGCAACCTCGGCAGCAGTCTCAGCAAGCTCAGGTGTGCGCGAGCCATTACTCGAGATTGCCTCCTTTGCGGTGTCCTTGGCTTGGAGGTGTTCGGAATCATGCTCAACAGGGGGAATGTCGATACCCACCTGCTGCTCCTGCTTTGACTCTGGCTCTGCGTTCTCGAGTACAAGGGCCGGTGGCTCAACAGCTTTGTCCTCTTCCGTTTGGTCGTCGGAAGCGTTCTTGCTATCGATGTCTTCGAGATTCTGAATCTTCTTTATGTCCAACACAGGTGCAGGCACGGGTTCAACTAGGTCCTCTTGAGTCAACTTGCTGGTATTGTTTTCGCTGCCACCGATGTCCTGAAGCTCCTTGGTATGGTGTGCCTCTTCAACATGTTCGGCTAGCAGCTTATCCTTCTCCAATACCGCAGGTGTAGGGTATGGTTCCGCCGGTGTCTCGATAGCGGGTGTAGTCAGCTCTGTCTTTCCTTCATTCGTATCCTTGACAATCTCATCTGCGAACAGAGTATCGTCGGTTTCTCTTGTGCCCATTGTCTCCTCGATTGAGGGTGTCTTCTCCTTCTCCATGGCTGCTGTAGATGGTTCTGCTTGCTCGGATTCAGGTTCTGGTTTCGATTTTGATTCTTCGGCTTTTGTGGTTGTCTCTTCGACTTCGGGAACGGCAAGGAGATTGTTTTTGTTTCCAATGTCGTCAGTTACTAGAAAGAGGTTCTCGTTAGCGCGCTTCGCCAAAGCAGGCCATTTCCAGCCTGACGAGGAAGAACATACCAGTTGGAGAATCCTCATTCAGAATCCACCAGTCACCTTCATGACCAAGCCGAAACTTGTATTGGTATTCCTTGCCCGCCTCAACTTCGACCTCTTTGTGGAACTCGTGTTCGTTGTTTGCATCGGTAGTGTACTCCATCTCCTGCGGCTGCCATGCTGAGAAGGAACCTGCGAGGTAGATCGGAGGCTGGGTCCCCGGTTTCGAGTACTTGACTGTGACCGTTTGAGGAGCCATGATGGCAGATCGATGCTCCGATGAGCCTCAGAGGAGCGGTGTGCCGGATCTAGGTTGCTGCGGGTGTTGGGTGCAGGAAAATCTTGGGAATTGAGGGTTTGGCGTTGTTCATGCCAACGGGGAAGGAGCAGATCTTGAGACTTAAATTAGCTAGTAGTCAAAGGAGAGCAACTGCGAGGTATCTGCTGTTTAGGAAAAAATAAATCCCAATCAGTGAAACGAAGGGGTACGACGTGCGGAGTCAATGGGATGCTCTCAATCATATGATAACATAACATCCAACAATATTATAGTAGTACAACTCACACAATATGTCCCAGAATGCAAGCCGAAGCTGTACCTTTACTAACAATTACCATACATACCAAGGGCATCTAGCAAGAGCATGGATAGGCCAGGAATGAAGCAGTGATGTCGACACAGCGGTGTCGTTGTTTGTTCCTTGCTTACCGCCAAAAACAGGGCGGGTAAGGCTGGTTATGGTGCGTTTGCTCACACAAGAAGGAATGAAGATAGCACGAGATAGAGCCCAATTTGTATATGTCAGCTGGTGATAAAGGGGACAAAGATACTGTGAAAGAAGTCGAGTAGCACAACAGATAGCATCAGATCATGCCCCGGACATTCCCCCATCACCGATTCATCCATGATCCGGACCATTCCTCCAACCTTGTCTCACTCTCCCCCACCACACAGAGCTTTGGTGGGAGGGATCCAGGCCAGGCGTCACAATGGCTGTGCGCAGCAAGTATTTATCCCTGAACTTGCACATGCCAACCTTTATGCCTCCTATCAGAAACAAGAATCTTCATGCGCCACAGCTACCATTCAATTAGCGTGGAGGAGCTCACGCCACAATCTCGAGATTGTTGAGCTTGAGAAACTGGTCAGTATGTCGTGACTTTGTAAAAGAAGATGGAGAAGTTGGAAGATTTGGCGTATCCTGAATATGAGGACGATGTTTCGATTGTCTGGTCCTGCAATGGAGATCGTACTCGACAGATACGTCACTCTGAGACATTGAGGGCAGACTTATCAAAGATTCGCTAATCGGACATCAACCTGACCGATGAGGCTTTTATTTTTTTCAGGAATTACGAAGTAAACATCAACATTGATACTCGGAGCCTTGAACAAAGGCGTTCGTCCACTCTCGCTCATGACCCAGACTAGATTCTGGCAATCCTAGACTGTCATCCCTCCTTTGTTAGACTTGCCATGCTACTTTATTCTTGACCATCTTCCATCGAAACCCTCCACATCAGCCCATCATGTCTCTGCCTCCAGCCATCGTCAGGATCAAGCGCAAGGCTACAGAGGAACCCGTTGATCTTCTGCGTATGGTTGCACAAAAATCTCATACCTTGCAAACACTGATGACCTCTGTACAGGCATCCATGAAGCCGACAACCCGAAGAAGCGCAGAACGACCGACTATGTATTCTCCCTCCAATCAATACCAGATGTCGCAGAAGCAGACCAATCTACCCCGCCAGCACTCCGCAAGATCAAGGAGCCACATCGCTCCGCCAGTTCTCAAGCTCTAGGTACATCATCTGCGCCAATCTCGAGATCTGCTACGCCTGCCTTTCAGAATCTGCAGAATGCCCAGCCAGCTCTTGGCGCTCCAATCCAGTCAGCATCTACTACAAGTCCCGGAACTTCAAATGGCTCTGCAATCGTACCTCAGCTGCCCAATCCTTCGTTTCCCCGCCGATTCCATATCTCACGAAGCTCTACGCCCTCGCTCCTAGACCAAGCTGCTGGTCGCAAGCGCAAAGCAGAACCTACAGTCTTTATTGAGCGCAAACCGAGACCGAAAAGTAGCGAAGGAGTGACGACTGGGGGCAATGATATATCACTATCAGAAGCTTCGAACGAGACCTGCCGACCACAGAAGAAGCCTGGTCTTGCTGCACGAAGCGCAACTCCACCAGTCAAAGCCCCAGAAGCCAAGCCTGCTGTTGCACCTCTTCGAAATGTTCGCATGCCATCTGGGGATGTTATACCATGGGATGTAAGCTCCGAACGATTGGCGGCGGAGATGCAAGCATATACATTGGCGGAAATTGGCAAGAATATCGCAGCTTCTCAGAGCCCGAAGGAAGCACCAAGGACTGCATCTACCCACATTCACAAGTCGAGCCCGTCGAAGTTCAAGCCCAAAGCACCAGCTTTACGACATGCTCAAAGACACCCAGAAGAGACACAGGCAAGAAATGAGATGATGGATCTTGATGGACCTTATGTGGAAGAGACGGACGACGACTCCGAGTACATCATAGATACCTACATTCGTATGCCGGCAGAGGCGCTGGAAACGGAAATCACACCAAAGAATATCGGATTCCTGGTTCTCGACTCTCAGCCGGACATTGACCAATTCTACCGCGAGGACGATGATAGTGACGAGGAAGAGGACGATCTGGATGAGGATGAGAATGGTGCGTAATCTGTCTGGAGACATCAAATCACCTAGCTAATATATACACAGCTGAGAACCACTACACCGCCGACTATCCCGACGAAGAAGTCGACTCCGACGACGAATTCGATCGCAATGCATACCATTATCGTACACGCAATGCATCGGACGAGGAGGAGTTTGATGGCATAGACGACGACATGACCTTCAGCGATGACGAGAACGAAGCTACGAAATACCCTTGGATGAAGACAAAACCATGGTTGGCCCGTCCGAAGCAGGGCATAACTGGAGACGAGGACGATTGATGATTTGAATGGACATAATGTACGGAATTGTACATCAGCGAGCGCCGAATTCCTTTGAATAGCCGATCCATAATGCATGTCTTGCATACACCTTGGACATAAAGTCATGCCCTCTTTTTCTTACTGATTTCCTTGCAAAATTACTGGAACCAGGTTTTTGTACGGGTCTTTGAAGCCAAAATGCGTGGGACTGCTTCCTCTATCACATTTTCTATTTGAACTCCGGTCTAAGTAGCCATTCATCCTGAGCAGCAAAGCTTCCTCAAAGATCCTTCCTCATGAAAACAGCATCCCAATACCACACCTTTCCAGTAGAGTCTTTGTTAGAAAACAACTTCTCCACCTCCTTATAGGCCCTAAAGCCCCTCCGAGTATACCAATCCTGATTTGAGAACTACACCAGTCATTAGCCAGCTAATCTCCTCACTCTTTCCTAACCCCTCAAAAAGACAATAACCGGAAGAAGGAAACAAAAACTCGAACTCACAGGTGGGATTTCCACACCCAACGCTTCGTACTTCGCCACATCCTTCATCTCCTCCTTATTAATAGCATTCAAAGCCAAAACCCTCGCATTCAACGGCTCCTTTGCAGCTATTTCCTCAATGGTGTCGAGAGTCAGGGATCCGAGACCAAGGGATTGGAGGGCGCGGGAGATGTAAAGGATTCCTATCCAGTACAAGCCTGGTTCTGCTTCGACGTATCCGGCTGAGAGGTAGTGGGGAGACGGGGGACCGAGACAGAGGTGCCCTATTGGGAGAAATGTGGTGGTAGGGGAAGGAGGGGTTCGGGGTTGGCCGGCGTAGAAGAGGGCGGTGTCGGTGAGGGGTGGGGATTCCAGGGGGAAGGCTGTGTTGTGTTTTTGGATTCTTGATTGTGTTTCTGCGTGGGCTGGATCAAGAACCTGCGGGCTGTGAGAAGGTTGAAGAAATGGAGAGGAGTAGTGTATAGAGTGAGGGAAAAAGGAAAAGGGAAAGGGGAAGGGGGAGACGAACTATCCATTGCAAGTTCAAGGTCCCAGCCTTTTGTTTCTCTTTCCAGTCTTGTACAGCTTCGTGGTCCCATCCACAGGCGATGCGTTGCTGTACCATTCTATCAACATGTTCCGGAGAAGTTGGATCCCAAGGAATGAGTTGTAGTTTAGGCTTTGAAGTGGTGGGAGTTTGAGAACCCATCTTAATGAGTGAGTGTTGAACGTGACTTGTGAGCAAAAGCCAAGGCACCTAGGTAAGTACTTATAAATACAGTACCTCCCATTTTCAACCCACATCACGACCTAACCATATTCCTACCAAAATAGACACCACTCGATTTCTCCTTCCCAGGAAGGGAATGTGAAAGGCGCAAATCGAGGACATGTTCATGTATATTTCCGGATTTGATGTCAGGTACGTTCGACAAGAGGGCGTGAGGACGATGGTGCCGAGGATATGCCGGGTAAGCACCTTCCTGATTGGGATGGCAGGGTTGACATCAACCGTACTTTTGGGATGGGTTTGACCATAGCTCCTTACTGCAACGGCTAAGGAGAATGAGGCTGAATGTCTATTTCATTTGGCGGATTGTTTAAGGGTCTCAATGGCTTGGCGAATTTTCTGGGGTACTTCGTACTGTGTCATGCAGTGCTCATCCACCGAGATCATTCAACGCGGCTTACAAAGATGGAACTTGGAGTTCCGGTGCCGATCTTGAAGGACAATGAAGCGTGAATAATGAATTAGCGAAGATCGAGTGACTGAGACTGATCTTGCTGTTTTAGTATTGTCTGTTGGCTTATTGCCAACGAGGCATTTCTGAGCCTAAAAATCCGTCCTTAGGCGTGTGTTGATCAATGATAAAGTTGATGGGTGTGATTGATGCAAACTCAAGGTCTATCGTTTCTGACTATTTCTGATGAAGGGCCTGATGTTAAAGATGTGGGAGATGAGGACGAGAAGCCCAAGGTTCGTCTTTGATATCGTTCAGTACTGGCAAGTTCAAGTTGTTTCTGACATTGTGCTACAGGTCCTGGTGTCTCGTGGTGGAAGTTCGACCATTCCGCTGCAGTAGTCTGTACACCAGATTACTGTCCCTTTCGTTCGAATTTGAGAAGACACTCTCGGATCCATTTCTAGAGAATGGCCACGAACAATGGACAATTGATATGTGCGCCTTTACAGATATCGCAGAAGAGCTTCTAAAGGAGCTATATTGTGGAAGTGGGACCAAGGTACCCAAAGATCTCACGTTTGAGGGTAAGATAATGGAACTGTTGGAGGTGGTTGACATCTTGGTTTTCGAAAGCATCGACGAGGAGGCTACCAACACTTGGACCGTACCACTCAGTGGACTTTCTGAAGCATAAATTTTCTTGACATCGGATTTACGTTGCGGTGACTCTAGGTTGAGTAGGTGATTCAATTCTGCAAGAATTTTGATTCACTTAGTTCTCACAGTCAAGTTACCGCTTCAGATTCGATGGGTACCTATCAACCACCACTCGAGTGGCCCATCTTCGACCTCTTTTCCCATACCAAACCAAAATAACAGTAACGAGGCAAACCATTTGGTAAGGTCTTCCTCCTCGGTTGCATAAAGGTAGGCTGATGATGGATGTTCCAGATCTACGGCAAACATGGAGTACAAAAAGAATGAAGAACTCAAAGCGAAGGATGCAGAAGGCGGTCAGGTCGGATGTAAATGCACGGGCTTGGGACTTTGCTGAGTATTCAGGACTGACATATGGAATAGGTATTCTTTTATCAGAGTATGAAAAATCGAAGGTTCACCCGGCTTTGTTCGAGCCTCTTCCCGAAGACATCTTGATGACCAAGGAAGAGGAGGAAGAGGTGAGTGAATGTTCCCTTCTTGTTAGCCCGGCACTGATAGTTGCGAACTTAGCTCGAAAAGTACAGAGGACTCTGGGAGGATGTCGTTGCCAAGGTCGATAAAAACAGCAAGCGAAGCAGGGAGCTTCCATTCGAGGCATCGGACGAACAGAATGCCTATTATAGTTCGATCATTGAACACCAGCTAGCGGCGGGCAAATGTCAACAGGACCTGACCGCGAACAACTACAACGCCTACAGACTTTATGTCCAGTTCAAGGACGGAGCCAGACGAGATGGTACTGCAGACAAAGCTGCAGAAGAAAGACTTGAGCATCTTATGGCAAGACTTCCGGGACTTCAAGAAGCATCTCAAAAAAATTCGGATGAGATTGAGGCCAGTATACAGGCTAGGGTTGCATTAATGCGGTCGAAGAATCGCATGGAGAAAATTAAAGAGGCTTCTTCTGAGCAGATCTCCTAATCACGAAGAGATAACTGGAATGGGTCATGGACATCAGTAAGCCTCATAATGAAGCACTGCTGAGTACATGTGGGGAGGGAAGGGGGTGGATCTTGGAAGGCTTTCTTCGACTACATAGGGTGCTTCTTTTCAATCGAAGTTTTTCAAACATACAAGATGCATTGAGTTCCACCTCAAAAGATGGTCTGAAAGGAGTAATTACTGAATCTAACCCTTCGTTTCGAATTTTCGAGTTACGTCGCCATCCAACTTCAGCTACGACTTAAAACATCGTCCCGAAACTTCTTGAGAGTTTCTGGGAAAGTACAATAACAACCGACGCCGCGCTCAGGAAAAGATCTTTGCAAGTGACATCTTGTGACCAATTTGTTGTCGCCTCAACAACATCATAAACATCAAGAACATGGCGAACGCAGGAGACGTGAAGATGGAAGGATATGGCATTGGGGAAGGTAAGACTCCTTTACATGGCCACGGAGTGTACTAAAACTGAGTATCGACGTAGCCAGGCTTCGAAAACTACGAACAGAGCAGCTGATACCGAGCTGGCTGGCGAGCAGAAAAACGCGAAGGTACAAATCTTTTCGTGTTTCTTGCAATCTCGTTGACTCGCCGCCATAGCTCTTTTAATATCCTCAACGAGCAAGCGGCGGAGATGCATCTTGCTAGAGGCATGAGTGCATCACGCACTTTGGTAAGGATGTGGCTCGTGTATTGGGAGGAACGAGTACTTCGAGATCCTCAAGTATCAAATGCGTACTGGCCGAGCAGTCTCGAACATCTCGCAAGCTGAACTTCACCATCACTTGCGCCCTCCGTCCCTCGCTTCAAGGAGATCCGCCATCTTCACCACCCCTGCTTGTGTCCTATTCCACCCTCTGTTTTCGAAAGCCTCCGTCTGTTGCCCGCCCAGAAATGCATTATAACCACCCTTGACCCAATCCTCCCAGTAATCAGCATATATCTCAAACTCAGGCCATCCCAATCCAAGCTCCCAAGTCCCTTCCTCGTCCCCTTCCTTCCAAACCCAGCGACCGATATCAAGGTCAATGACCCTCGCTCCTTGTTCGATGAAAAATTCGCGCATCATGGGAAAGGATTTCTTTTTCCATGTTCGATTGTAGTCGTGCTCGCAATATGGTTCTTGCTTTCCGAAACCGGTGAAGAGGATGGGTTTCCGTACCAATGATTTTGGTTGCAGGACTGGAGCTGAAAGAGCGGCTTTCAAGGCATTACAGTTCGACCATGTATGATATGGAAACAGTAAAATCAGTCCATCATGTCGCTGTATCTCCGCTTCCCATTCAGCTTGTGATTTCAACTTTGCTTCTGAAAGGTCATGTGACACACAGGACACATTTGAGGATATAAAATCGTAATCGGCGAGATCGAGGATCGTGATATCGTAGTTCTGTGGAATATTTGGTCGAATACATACTTGTTCAATCCATGATGCGATTGCAGTGCTGAGGACGCCAAGAGGATGCTGAAGAGCCGTGTTGTGAATAAAAGCGATGGATTTAGATGAGCTTTCAGGTGATGCCATTTTTGTATTTGAAAGTCCACAAAATTATATGGACGCCTAGATGCATGACAGAAGAGATTTAATGGTGATATTCGACAAATATTTATTCTTTGTTTGCGGTGGCTGAGGGTGACTCAATCGCGACCTCGTATTCCACATTTCGAGATCGTAACCTCCTGGCGCGCAGCCACATCCGGAGTCCCTCACCCTTGATGAACAGGGGTCCATCAGCCTCGCCTTAGAAATGGAATACTTGCGCACAGATTAATAATCAAATCTCATCTTCAAGACCTGGCATAAAGCCAAGCACTCAATGAAAAGATGGTTTGGGTTCCCATAGGGATGGCAATCAAAAATTCCCCCCGTGACGTCCCCGAAGGAAAGTCAACTCGTCTTGACGCCCCGATGTGCAATGGAGGTCTCGTCGGGCAAGCAAGGCTATTCATGAGCAGCCCGCTTCGAAGAAGGTCTGAGAATGTTGTTAGCAATTGAACTGTTGGGGTAGGGTTATTGCAGAACGTACAAGTATGAAAAAGAAAAAGAGGAAGTTGCGGGAGGAGAGACGATTATATAGCGTGCGGAAATCAAATTCCACGCTAAAAGCTGTATGGTTCGTAGCCATACACGGCACGTGAGACCCTTAGCTCAGCATGGACCATATCTTTTTAGGTTAGACGGCCCCGGCGAGGCTGTACATGCTGAAATATCACAAACATGGCACACGCTCACTTCAACCTATCGACACATAGATAAATCTTCACATTTAGAGGCCTGATCTACGAGAAAAACGCTCTCTTCTCTCCTCCCCCTTTTGCCCCTACAATTATTCAGACAATACATTGGATGTTGAAATCATGATAATCAGGGGCTGGGTGGCGAAAAGGAGAGGCTAGCCGAACGCGCCCTGCGCTAAGTAATGGAAGCGAGGCTAGCTTAGACCAATAGCAGCCTAGCAAACAACCTTAAACCAACGCCTGATGAAGCTTAAGGTAGCCTTGTGTGAAATCATCACGACCCATCTGCTCTGATCGCAGAATCCATCAACCACTCTCATCGAGCTCTGCCTCTGCAACTCTACCAATTGAGCATCATGCTCCATATCACAAATATCCGCAGCACCGAACATCTCATCCTTGTCACTATCCTCAGCTATGCCGTCCTCGAAATCGATCAATCACACAGCTCAGCTACTGAAGGTTCAGGAACATATCAAGGTGGCAGAATCTGCCAATGTCAGAGTGACTTCGCAATCAGATCCGGAACTTTGGCAGCTCATCTTCGTCATATATCAGACCATAAGGAAGTGGGAACTCGGCATAGTATGGAGATTGATACATGGACCGAATCCCTTATTCTTCCTCGGACCTCTCTACACCATTAATTATGCTGCGCCCATGCTCTTCCTGTTGAGTGTAACTCTTACATCTTTCTTGGAGCAGTAGGAGATGCTCGAGCCTTGACCGCAACAAAGATAATCATCCTTGGGTTATGATTTCCTCAACAGCCAAATCCATTGTCGTCGGCCAAGACGACTGCTCTCAAACTCCAGGCTCTATAGTGTCGCTGTTACATGCCTGCCGATATCCATTTGCCCTTCAATTTCCGACTTTGGGCTAATGGATTTCTTAGTGGAACAGAAACGAGCCAGTGCGTGGTTCCCCATGCGCTGGGACACGCCTCATGAGCCTCACGTCAGCACACATTCAGCAATCTTGTTCAAGCAAGAGTACGGGTATCTGCTGTACCGAAGTGAGGAATCAGCTACGTAATGTTGATACCCTCTCATTCTCGAAATATTCGGCATTGAATTCCGCTCGGCCGACAAGTCCAGCGTTTGTGTATGATCAGCATTGGAGAATATTCAGCATTTGAGGATACCTATCATTTGAGGATACCTAGCATTCGAGGATAACCAGCATTTGAGGACACATGTTTCAACAATTCTCCACGCTGATCGACTTGATTACATTACAAGTTCTCCAGTATAGTATTAAGCTTTATTAACAGCCATCTTATCACCGGCTTCGGCAACTTCCAACGTCAGATAATGTCTCTATCGCTACTGCTGAGATCAGCAGCTCTATTGTCATTAGTGCAATTCAGAGACGGCTATTGGTGGCCGCGAGGTCGCCCAACTCCCTCGCAACCAATCACTTTACGTATCATTCAAGACTCTCTATCTCGTCTTCTAAGCCGGGCTCGTACGTACACTCCTATCAGGGTCGACTTTGAACTGTGAAAGTCTCCTTTTCTTCTGTCCACCTGATATTAGCTTCCACTCAGGTGGGCAGTTAGTGTCATGCTCGGGGGCAAGCCAATGCATTGTTCAACATCGAGCGCACAGGTCAGTCAGGGCTGTTGAACTTTCAGACTCATTCGGAACATGCGGCAAGCTCGAGACCATCTTCTAAAGT
This sequence comes from Helotiales sp. EF0021, assembly GCA_000292665.1. Lineage (NCBI taxonomy): Eukaryota > Fungi > Ascomycota > Leotiomycetes > Helotiales > Helotiales sp. EF0021. The sequence goes on from AIET01000277.1 coordinate 113,977, forward strand.
CTCACTCAGCCAATCGTCAGCCTTCTTATGCCGACGATTAACGTGAATGGTGACCAAGGCGCAACCTCATTGCATTATATACCTTGTATTGTCCTTCGAGTGGAAATATCCCTTGCACATCCATCATCTGTAATTGTTCTTTGACAGTCAAACAGTAAATATGGGTACCTCTACATTGATCTCAGAAGACTTTGGCGAGCCCATACGACGGGCAGTACCGACCATGTACGACTACTATCAAGAAGCCATCCACGAATACGGTGATCGGATTGCCTTAGTTTGCATGCATCAACCAGCATCCTTTCTCTCGACCATCAGTAGCGGAGATCCACCAACACCTCCTTCCTCATCACCCGATAAATATCTTAAATGGACTTTCAGACAAATATCACACGCCAGTCGTGCTTTGGCTGCTTCTCTCGCTGCTGCGGGCATTGAGCCTGGAATGCGGATCGTTACTTTCATCAACAACGGTGTTGAATGGCATATCACGATGCTAGCAGCATTAGAGTTGAACTGCATGTTTGCGCCTCTCAATCCCAGACTGGCTCTCAACAAAGAGGAAGCGATGCATATGATGGCTATGATACAACCAAGTGTGGTTCTGCTGGAAGACTCTGATATTGCCGAGAAGCTTGAGTTGAATGCACCTGAATCACTTAGCAAAGCGCCAATCAAACTGTTCTCAGGTGGAGGTCAGGAGAAGACCATCCCTCAAGGCTGGCAGGACTTCGCCTCCTTTGCGGAAACTGGAGGCGCGGCTGGCGAAAGTGCTTTGAAAGCATTAGACATCTCTCGAAAACCAGATGATGTCGTCTTCTTTCTCACTACCAGCGGGACTACAAACCTTCCCAAAGGTTGCCCATACACGAACTTTATCTTTGGGGGCATGATTGCTGCCGCTATTGAGCATTTTGACATCACTTATCCAAACCGAGTAGCTATTTGCCATTGTAAGCAAGTTTCCGAATCCCTCCATCAACTTAATTGCAACATGGCCCTAGCATTGCACATCGTTCCCATCTCATTATGTGAGACCAACTATGCTAATTTGTTGTAGCCCCGACCTCACATCTCATGGGAGTTGCCTATGCTGTGGTATGATGCAGGTTTCATTTTATGCAAGGACATTCGGGAGTCGAGCGCATCGCAAGTGTTCTTGGCTGATTGATATCCGCTTCCCAGTTGCCAGTTCTATGACCGTGCTAATTTGTCACTAGGCCTTTCCTCTCTGTGGACAAAAAGTTGTGCATCCCTCATCGACCTTCAAGGCAGACACTTCTTTGAAAGCCATCCAACTTGAGCGTTGTTCCGATATTGGAGCGGTACCTGCCTTAATATACGCTATGCTTGCGGATCCCAATTTCGACCAAGCCGACACAAGCTGTATCAAGTACGCTCAACTTGGAGCAACGACTATCCTGCCAGAAACATTGAGATTATCGATAGAAGAGTTTGGGGCCGAAAGAGCAAGCGAGGGATACGGCATGACAGAGATAGGAATTGCAATAGCTCACAGATATCGCGATCTCGAACGAGAGATCCCCAAGGTTGTCACAAGCGGCACCATAATGCCAGGCCTCAACGTCCGCGTCTGTGATCCGGAGACCCAGAAGCCAGTTCCCAGAGGAGAACCAGGGGAGTGCCATGTCGGTGGCAATCGAATCATCAGGGAATACTGGCTGGGACCAACACAGCGAGGAAATGATGGCTTCTATGAGGATCAGCACGGCCTGTGGCTCAGAACCGGAGATCAAGCAGTGATGCATGAGAACGGAGAGGTTCAAATCGTTGGGCGATACAAGGACCTGATAATCCGTGGAGGCGAAAACATCTCGCCCAGTGCTATTGAATCCATCCTACTCAGCCGATTCGATCTCATCACGGATGTCGTTGGTTTTCCAGATGTAATCTCTGGTGAGACACCTGTTGCGGTGATGTCGCAGAAGAAAGGACAAGAGGTCAACACCACGAAAGTCAAAGAGATGCTAGTGAAGGAACTAGGTGCTGCTTGGGTGCCGGAACACTTTCTCGATATTAAAAGCCTTGGTGTCGATGACTACCCACGAACATCCTCCGGGAAAGTACAAAAGACGAGCTTACGCAAACTTGTCATCGAGAACTTTGATGCGCAACCCAGCGTCGGCGGCGGTTCTGGCAACCTCGATACACTAACCCGAATCTGGACCAAACTGCTCGGCCTTAGCCCTGGAACGCTCACTCCTCAAACCTCAATTCACGACTGGGCCGACTCATTGATTCAAGCTCGATTCTCAGCTGTTTTCATGAGAGAGACTGGCATCCTCCTTCGCCTTCAGGACCTAATCGACCACCCAACTCTCGAAGCTCAAGCCAGACTCCTTTCCTCACGCGCAGGTTCTGGAGCACAGTCCATGGCCGACTTGAAGCCAGAACGAGAAGGACCTCCCGGAATCTGGGATATCGTTCACGTAGGTGGTGACGAGATGAAGTACAAAAAGACTCAGGATCTCGCCGTCGAGACCATCTCGCCTCTCGGTCTGGGATGGAACGACGTGGAAGACATAATTCCCATGAACGGCATCCAAGAGACCTTCCTCAAGTACCGCCGTCCCCAGTCCAACAATCATCGCCACGCAATGCTCTGTCCCGGCTCCAGCATTGCGCACGTCCAAAAGGCTTTGGAGAAGACGCTCACACACCACGCTATGCTTCGTACCATGGCTATGTATTTTGATAGCGCGACATCATTACATATCACCGTCCGACCGAGCGAAACATGGTGGTCGAAAAGCATTCTCCGTCTTCCCAGTGTCAAGAAGGCAGAAGATCTCGCAACTTTGGTATATGGAGACATCAACCTCGACCATGCATGTTACCCTGGTCCCTTGATGCGTTTCATCATCGTGCATGTCGAGGAAACGAACTGTGCAGGATTGGTATACATGGCACAACACTCCGTCTTCGATGGTATCTCAATCTTGCTTTTCCTCGATGACCTGGAAGCAATGCTTGCCGACCCAACAACGAAGCTGAAACCACATGTTCCGTACAAAGCATGGGCAGATTCCTACTACAATCTCCAAAACTCACATCTTGCTAGAGAATCTGTGGAATGGCAAGCAAATCGACTTCGTGGGTTGTCCAAGAACCCAGATGCATTGTTCCCTGTCCGCAGAGCTCCAGAAGCCTTCAAAGGTAGCTCGGAAGGATGGATAGATCTCAAGGCCGGAGAACCAGGGCCGCCTCGAAAAGCTCTCACTCTCAACGGCCTCGGTGTCAAAGGGATCACCGGCGAAGGAAAGCTGACTGGCATCCAAGCCCTCAAGATCAAGCACAATATCGAAGGTTCACAAATCGTGAAAGCCGCTTTGGCAGTCATGACCGTCCGGCATACCAAACAGGAATACGCTCTATATGGACAATCACAAGCTGGAAGAACATGGCCTTTCATGTTACCCTGGCAGGCGAATCGAATGCCACCCGCAATGGATATAGACGGTCCTGCCGTTCAAGGCTCAACAATCAAGACTTTTGTACGAAAAGATCAAACTGTTCTTGATATGCTCACCCGTCTGCAAACAGAGCAATATGATCTAAATCGTCATGCCTACGCACCAATGGACCAATTAGTTGCCGCCCTTAATGGACACCCAAATCCATCCGATGTGCTCAACCACGATGGCACAATCAAAGGATCGGCCTGGTTAGAAGGTGATACTGGAGAAGGAGACTTTATTCGTGCTGCTTTCGGTCGACAGGCGTTCAATTGGCTTCCTGTTCCACCAACATTTGAGTATAAACGGTTGCAGAAAGTGCAAATTGAGAGTCGGACCGATTTGTTTATTCTGTGGAACTGTATTATGTTGGATCAGACAACTGTCATGATCCATCCTACATGGGATGACGCGCAGCTCTATCTTGAGGAGATTGAAGGGATGTTGGATGAGATTTTGAGGCTGGCAGAGAGCTTTGCGAGTGAGCAAAATTGGGGCAAGTTGGTTGGAGACTTTATTTGATGATGATGCTGTGGTGAACTTTTTCCGGCGAAACTGGGCCCTGGTGCTGTGGTATTTTGAATTCAGTTGGATGTTTCCTTTGAGGGCATTGTCACCCCATATCCAATCTTTGAGCATCTTCTCAGGTGTCTGTCGGCATATGCTCATACTTCTTCTCGCAAACTACGAAGCTTATATCAACTCGGTATGTTTCCCATACGTAATACGGTCTTCTCCCTTCCCAGGTACAGTCTTGTTCTTGCTCTCATCTGCAACTCAGTTTCACATCAACAAATTTTTATTTCACTACACAACCTGCCTCATGCATGACTATCCTCATCTCCATCAATCACAAGCGACACAAGCAGAGCGAAGATAACCGACGATAGACAAAGACATTAGATCCAAGATACGTGCCTCGTAGGTCAATGCTAACGCAGAGCTTCCGTTGGAGTACCTTCAGGATCACTTGACAAATTCTCTCAACGTGGAACCTTGTCAGCAAGAGCTGATGAGAATACCTTTCCGGGCTTTTCTGGGCTCATCGTTCGGGAGTGATTGAGACACCCTGGAGAACTCACAAGAATAACGACAGTGGCGCTTGATTTATAGAATTGACTATCCGCCACAAAAAGCTCACACGAAGCCGGATGGTGGGGTTAAATTCTCAGGGATTTTGGTTAGGTAAACGGATTCGAGGACAAGTGGAAGGCCGTCCCATATCACATTATGAATTGATTACGAGGTACGACCTTTGAAAAGGCGTATCTCTTGCTGTCCAGGCCTGAGCTGCTGCAGTCAAGTTCCGTGATTATGTGGTTTTCAGGTTGTCTATGATACAGATCGTTTTTTGCTCATAAGACAGAGATCTCAGTCACACCGTCACTTCAGTCCCAATCTTTCATTGATGGCAATAAGTGGCTACGTTTTAAAGCACTAAATGAATGATGGTCCATGAGGGGTAGCTCGTTAGGATTCACCTGCTACGAAGTTGACCAAACCTCACGCGAATTAGGCAGACTAAATAGCTTGGCGAAGAATATTGCACAAAGGACAACACAAATTTAAAGCATTGATGGTACTTGCAAAGGCTTTCACCAATACATAATTACACAGCAAGATTTGAGATTATCTTCTAGCTTGCCTAGAGAGCTGAACCACATTCGGCAGGCCATTTTCAGTACTCTGTATTGGCTGCCGACTTGTATTCTATTCACAAACGGCGTTACAGTGTTTCTCAACGCTATTCGAAGTCCCGGCTTCCAGGTCACCCTTTTCAATCAGGTTAAAGTTATTGACTAGAAAAAGAACTCAGGAAACCTAGCGCGCCGGATGGCGATCGTGGACCACTACCTCTCGTTTCGAAAAGAGGATTTTCAGACCCGGTGGACTAAGGTTGAGGGTGATGTGGCTTAGATGTACGCTGGGGCCACATGTGCATTGTAACATACCAACCGGGTTCAATCACGAAATCCCATACTGCGGGTAGAATTATCGTCCCATCTGGCCCCACTAAATCATAATGTCCTTCTTGTACGTGTGGCCCAATGACATCAACGTGCAAGAACACATGCTTGATAAGTTTCTCCATTCCCTATTTAACAAATTAGCGTTTGTCGGCTGTGGATCTGGAACAACTTACCTCCCACTGAGCACACAAATGGAATGGGAAGTTGTATTTCCTGCCGACCGCATCTTTGAAGGTAATCGGCATCATTCTGTCATCAGGCTTATTGCGTATATCTTCGAGAACTTTGTTACTGGAGGTATCTGCTGGGCCAGAAGTATCAAGCTCTAAGAATGACCAGACCTTCCTCTCGTTAGCAGATACTACAACGAAGAAGAGTTAACACTTACCTCAATAGTCGTTTTCAAATCCTTATGTCGAATAATCACAGCCATCGTCTCTTCCATGTGCAATTTCCGAACAGCATCAGAATGATCGCCAAGTTCTCGTACCAGCATTCCAGTACGAAGATCCCAGACCCTGACTCTTCCATCAGATGAACCACTCACGATTCGCCTGTGATCAAAGGCCAAACACGTTACACTGTTGTCAGCTGCGGCTAGACGATGTATTGGCGCCATCCTGTCAAGTGACCACACTCGAACAGAACCATCGGAGCCCCCGGATACTAATGTGTCATTTTGGAGCTGTAAATGGCCGACCAATGATGTATGTCCTTGCAAGATAGCTTGACACACCCTGATTAGTGGAACGTGTTAGTTGAGAGTGTTCAGCGGGGAATAATGATCGCTCACCCTGATGAAGGATCCCACACTCGAATACTCGTATCCAGGCTTCCAGTCACTACCCTCGTCCCGTCGAATGCCACGCAGTATATTTGACTGAAATGGCCCTTCAATTCTTGAAGACATCGACCCTCAGACACACTCCATACGCGGGCTGTGGTATCGTAGCTTCCTGAAACAAGAGTATCGTCTTTCACATCGAGACATCTGATACTTGCTTGGTGGCCAACTAATACATTCATGCAAACACCAAGCTCAACATTCCAGATTCGTATCGTGGTGTCACGAGATCCGGATATTGTTGTAGTCGCGTTCATGAACTTGAGACAACGAACTGTCGAGGTATGTCCTCTCATGGTATGTAAGGACTCTCTATGCAGGTCACATTATCAGCAACACTGTTCATTGCATGAACTAGAATGTAAAATGTACGTACTTGGTGCTGAGCGTCCAGACACGCACATCTCGATCGAGACCTGCACTCACTAAGGTATCATCGTAAGCTGCCAGTGCCCAGACTCCCATTACATGACCAACAAGTGTGCCTGAGAAGGAGCCGTCATGTTTGAAGACAGATATAGTGCCACTATCCAAAGCAACGACAATGTACTCAGAGGTTACTTCGAGCGAAGTTGCCACTCCTTCCTCAAGTTCCACACTGTCAGCAGTGCTACGAGGACTCGCGATTTCCCTAGCAGTAAGAAGACCTCCGGAGATCCAAGTAGAGTCAATTTGGGAAAGTCTTTCTAAGGAAGTCTCAAAGAGTTTCAATTGCGCTCCAAATGTTCTCAGCGTATGGACTGTGGTGGGTCCTAGGTTCTCTTTCTGGAGCCAAGTCAAGATTCCGTTGCTTTCCAGCTCTTGAGTTAGTTTTATCACATCGCGTAGAAACGACTTAGACTTTGCTGCAATGGTATTAGAGTCCTTCCAGGCCTGAGCCCACAGTCTATATGCGCGGTCTACTTGGGTATCCGAAGAGATTAGCTCAAGTGCTTTCTGCTGCAAAATACCAGCCAGATGCCGAGAACATGTTTCCATCCTGGAATCGAGCTTCTCCACGAACTCATCTACCTCGGCGCGACCATAGATTGGTGTACGAGCTCGTGTTAGTGCTTGCGCAGCAGTTGCTCTCGCTCGGTCAAAGACCACAGCGAGTCGGCTGAAAGCAGACGACTGTGGCGAAGTCTCTGAACCAGCTTCGGCAAATTGTACTCGTTTAAAATAGGTGAGGTCTGCGTAGTCCCATGAAAGGTGTTCATAGCGGCTGGAGCTTCCGTTAGAGTCATTTGTATTTGTCGTCTGGTCGGAGGAGAATTGAGTGACTGTAGTCCTGCCCCAGACTTCTGGCTCTTGAATTCTGGAGAAGTCTGCTCCATTATCCGGGCTCAACGACCCATCTTCTAATCTGCTCCCTGATTGTGGTTGATCATTCTCGGGTGCGTCTACGGTATGGGACTTGCGCTTCGGTTTCGAAGTTGGGGGTTTGTATATCAATCCGCACGATGAACTGGAACGTGTTAGAAGCGTGGTCCTATTTTGAAATTGTGGATGGTTCTCGAGCTCACCATACTACCTCAGTGCTTGGCGTATTTATACTCTCGGACCTCAAGCACCTCGGGCAAGAGACTTCATTGTCATCCACATTATCCAAAATCGCTGACATGAAGATCTTCGTCCTTCGAGCCACAGTTGTGGCCCATGTGCTACTGTCAATAACCTTTTCACTTGCATCACTTAGCAGGTACCGTCGTTCGTGTACAAATCTGTGACCTGGCACGCCTTGAAAGGATTCGCGTAGAAAGCTGTTGAAGACGCTATAGTGCTGGAAGTACTCGACGGGAAGATATTTCTGCCGACCCAAAACATCCTCAAAAAGAATCCGATCGCCAAGCAGAAGGCGAGGCATATTAGAACTGAACTGCTTGAGAGTCAACATTAAGAGGAGGAATTGCGGTCCAAGGTAAAGCCTAGAGAAGTTCAGCTTAAGCTTGTGTTATGGACTCGTTCCGCACGTGACAAAACTTACAATGCGTTGTCAAAGAATTTGCGGAGACTCAGAGCTAGAAGGTATATACTACAGATTTATTGAGTGAGCTTTCTGTATGTGTGAAGACGTGGAGGGCGAACCATTTGGCAAACAAGACTTTGAGTTCCGACATGGAAGCTCGGAGCGTGACGATTTCTGTCGAGCTTGAATCTGAGCGAGCCGTGTGTGCTCCGACAATGGTATTGAGTGAAGCACTCAAATCCTTCAAGTCCTTTGATTGATCTTGAATTAGTTGTTCAAGCTTGGAATTTGTCGAATTGCTCTGGTGATCTTGCTGAAGCTCAAGTTCGCGATCACACGCACTACCCTCGGTGGTAGTACTGATGTCAGCGTTAAAACCAGATCGGACCTCTTCATAATTTCCTATTTGACTTTTCAGAGTATCGAGCCCGTGCTTGAAGCCATTTGAGATAGAATTCTCGATGCTGGAAGCAATTTTGTCAGAGATGTCACCAGGCAACCTTTCTTGCAACCTCGATATAGCATGCCTGGATGTTTTTTTTTAAGCAAATCTTCAAGTAACTTCAGAGCCGCACCGACATACAAAGTTTGTGATTGTAGCAGAATATTCAGGCTTGAAATAGGCACCGAGATTCGTTCTCGCAGCTCTTTCACTTCCTTTGCGACCGATATCGCCCACTGCACCTTCCTTGGCGCAGTCCGCAATGCTCCTCTCTTGCTTTGTACTCCGAGAGCAGCATCAAACTTCTTTATCTTTTCAGAGAACTCCGAGAGAGGTTTTTCGATCTTCTCAGCTTCAACTTTCACGATATCTCGCTGCGATGGATTGACGATGATAGGTGCGATGGATCCTAAATTCTGAAGAGTGGCCTCAAGTCCGAAAAGGAACTCGATAGACTCCTGGTAATTGGATTTTGCACCTCCTGTGTCTTTCAAGGCTCCCGCTATCTTTGCCACGAGTTGAACTGAGGCTACGATGTCGCCTGCTGACCAGCCGAATGCTGCCATCGGTATCGGGTGCGCCGTATCGTAAGAGGTATCATCAATGAGTCCTATGTCTTGAGATGTTCTGGCATGTAATATGAATACGGCACTTCACAAATCCCAAATGATTATGGAAATATTGTTATAGCGATAAACGTTGAGGCAGGCAGTGTTCTCAAAATGCAGCTGTCGTGCTGCCGTGGCTGAGGCATCTCCTGCATGCATGCATTGCGCCGCCTCAATGACAACGCCACGCTCGTAGAGTTGATTGGCTATGCGTCCTCATATTGCAAAATTGTTGTACTGTAAGTCAGTTATATTTGTTATCTCCTAGATATAACACCTCCAAGTATCGTATCTCTTAGGTTGTATCTCTGTCGAAGTTTATCTCTCCCAAGTATCATATCTGAAATATTATTCCTCAAGCATTATATAAATGAAAGTATTCTCTCTCGAGAAGAATCTCTCTCAAAAATTTGCTTGTTCTCAAGTATCAAAATTCTCGAGTACCATATATTACAGGTATATTTCCTCCCACCCATCTACTTTTTGCCCCGCTATTACCCCGCACTGCTGTACATTTGATTATAAACAATGTGTGTTATACAGTTTCAACTATTGTAGGTTTTCAAGAAATGCCTTTTCATCTCCTTATTAACCCAGAATACCACTTTACGCCTGAATTATAGCACTTATTGTAAATCCAAGCTCAGTTTCTTCCCAACTTGCTCGAGCATCCATAAGCGAACCCCTGATGCTCCCCGAACCTCACTAATCTCAGCATTTACCTGTGACATTCTTACTCGCCAAACAGCCTGCACAGCGCTCACATCCTGGAACTTTTAGATACAGAGACAATTAGGATACAGAGAGGAGAGCTTGTCTAATAGAGGCTTCTAGGTGATACGTTAAAGTTACATTTCTGTATATCCTTTCTTTGTTGAGAGCATTACAGATACAGTCTTCTCGAACCAAACTAGTTTTATTCTTTTAAGTCGGCCTATGAATTATAACTTCATATCTATGATCTAGGTATCTATACATTACTCCACACCCCATCCATTATACTATACACAACGCCATTACCATTCTATTCCAACAAAAGAAAAGGATATCGTAATACAAACATCCATCAACTCCCTTCCCCACCATCGTAACACCTCGTCGAAACCTCTCTATTCCGCAATCCAAACCCCATCTACTCAGCAGTCTTACTCCTCTTCGTCCTCAACTTCATCAACAAATAAACCATCGCGTAAGAACTAACCGCAAAAAGCGCCACAATCCCCGCATCCCTCCACCCATAATAATAATCCTGCAAATTAACCGTTGTCAAATAATCCGCACCACTCCTATACTCGCAAACCTTACATCCACTCGCAACATCCGGATTCGTAAGATTGGTTCTCGCTCCAATACCGGCCATATAGTTAGCTAGGTATTCGCCACAAGTTTGACCAGAGGGAGGATCGAAGATAGCGAATTCTGCCTCGGTGCAGTGGACTTCTGCTGAGAAGGTGGTGAAGGTGAGGAGGGAGCCCATGAGGTAGTTGAATGGGTTGAGGTAGTACATCCAGTAGCGCCAGAAAGGTTGGATTTGAGAGTATGGAACTAGGACACCACAGAAGGAAACGAGGGTACCGATCACTAACGGGTTTGCTAGCGAGGCGAAGACTGCATTGGGGGCGTAGGCGGCGATGAATTGGCCGATTCCTGTGTATACGAATTCGTACATGAGCATGACGAATAAGGTTGCCCCGGCTTTGTTGGAGTCGGTGCTGAAGCCTACGGTGTAGTACCAGCAGACAAAGTAGAGAACGGCACAGATGCAGAGGTAAGGGAGCTCGGATATGATGAGACCAGTGACGAATGCGATCCAGGAGTACATCTTGCTCTTCTTTTCTCTGGCTTCATAGATATCGCGACGAGCGATAAAGAGAGGTTGGAGTTGTGCGATAACACCGGGAGCCACGAAGATGAAATTGAAGACTGTGAAGAGACGGAGTTGGAGATCTCCAACTGAGTTGCCGATTTTCCAGAATGAGAAACCGTTGAAGAGTGCTGAACCAATATGCAGAGCCAACTTGTTATTGATATAGTCTGTGTTTCTCCAGATAGAGACGTTCATGCGTTGGGTCACGAGCTTGGTTTGTTCCCAGAGAGGCATGGCGAACTCGAAACCATCGTCTTTGGTGCCGGGTTCCTTGGAAGCGGCTTCAGAGATGATACTATCGAGTTCTTTCTCCACATGTTCGTGTTCTGGAGATTCGAGCCAGATTTGATTCCAGTCTTTTCCTTTCGAGAGTGATCCAGATACGACGTCTATCATGTGTTCTGCTGGATTGGACTCCTGAGGGCAAGGAGCGTCGTATCGAGCGAAGTATTCCTTGAGTGTGAAGGCGTTCTCTCCAATGTCTCCAAAGTAGACAGTCTTTCCTCCCTTCGCCAGCAGGAGCAGAGAGTCGAATTGCAAGAACAATTGAGCGGATGGCTGATGAATTGTGACGAGGACGGCTTGTCCGACATCAGCCAATTTGCGGAGGAAACGAACGATGTTGAATGCTGCTTGTCCATCAAGACCGGACGTGGGCTCGTCGAGGAAAATAAGGATAGAAGGCTTGGAGACGAGTTCGACACCGATGGTAAGACGCTTGCGTTGCTCGACAGAGAGGCCGGCACCTGTTGTTCCGATGAGGGTATTTTCAATGTCGTGCATCTCCAGGAGGTCAATAATCGTGTCGACCTATCAACTAATTAGTACAAGTTGTCAAGAGTAGAAAATGAGACTTCGAGGACTGGATTCCCTGTATGCAACAAAGGAAGTTAAATGGGACTTACATAGCGGAGCTTCTCCTCTCGTGGTGTGTCACGGGATTGACGAAGCAAAGCAGAGAATTCGAGGGCTTCGCGGACGGTGGCGAGAGGTTCGTGGATATCGAGTTGCTCACAGTAACCGGCTGAACGTTGGAAAGAGATAGAGAGTGGACGACCGTCAACCTGGATTGAGCCGTTGATGGTACCGTCGGTCTTGCGCTGAGCAAGAACATCAAGAAGAGTAGTTTTACCAGCACCAGATGACCCCATCAATGCGCCAAGTGTACCAGGTTTGACCCAACCTTGGACCTTGTCCAGGAGAACACGATCACCTGAGGGTGTCTTGACGGTATAGGTAAGGTTCTTCCATGTGAAGACTGAAGTGTTGCGAACCAATTGCTCGTCGTCGACTTTCGTTCCGTCAGAAGTGGAGCCACCACTTGAGGTTGAGATCTTCTTCTCCCGACCGCCATCCGTAGCGGCTTTCGATTCTTCGTCTTCCATCAGGTGCTTGTTCTTGTTTGCTTTTTCGCGTGGGATTAAAAGAAAGCCACTGTTGCCAGACCCGGAATCCCAGCCAGAAGTTGCGTAGATGGTAATGGCAACGAAGAGAACCCACCATGCCCAGAGGATACCGAAATTTCGCCAAATGTTGGAAGGTGAATAAGAGAGTGCACCGAGGTATTGCTCGCCAGTTACGGAGATAGCACCAGGTAAAGCACCGCTGACTCCAGAACAAGCTTGGTTTGCTGCACTGGTGTAGCCTGGACCATTGGGAATAAGACTGTTGCCGATGCAAGGAATTATTTGGCCTTTGAGTTCATTGGCTAGGATCGCAGAGAAGCCATACGCCAGTGGATCGATCTATTGACACATCAGTATAAGTTCCTAGCATATTTCAGGAGCGAAGAGGTCGCTGGCAATGACCCGACCCAATATTAATAGTATTAAAGGCTGGGGGCTTAACATACCCAGTAGATCCAAACGAACCATGGATGCATCGATGGTTTTGGAATCATATAACCAGTGTACATGATCAAAGCCGAGATAGCAAAACCAGATACCTTACTTGCGGCATCGAAAGTGCTGAACGCTGCACCACAAGCTCGGAAGAACGCAGTCATCGCCATGCTTGTCGCGAACACAACAATCCAGAAAGTGAAAAAGGCGCCGGCATCCTGTCTCAGACCGACCATGAAGTAAAGAATGACCGAGAATGTAGACACTTGCACAAGAAGCACAGGTATGTCCGCACATATCTGAGCGATACAAAATGCGGCAGGGTGATATAGACCAAAGGACTTATGCTTGGCGAGGACAGGACGACCGGAGAAGGAGTCTGTGACCTCGGACATGGCGAGCAAACTGTTGAAGAGAAGGGCGAAGAAAAGGGCACCACCTTTGACGAAAAGACCAGCCGAGTTTGCTGGAGCATTGTAGAAGAGAGAGCCGGTAATCAAAGCTTGGGCGATGGTCGAAGCTTGTTTGATGATGAAGGTAGCTTTGTCTCCCCAGAGGATTTGATATTGGCGAGTGACAGCGGCTTTGACCTGGGTAACGAAGCTCACTGTGAGAGGAGACTTCTTCGGCAAGCTCTTGTGTTTCTCAGCATGAACACCCTCCCTGAACTCTTGTGTGAAGGTTTTCGCCTCGTCTGTCGAGGGGTAATTGTACTCCTTCTCCATTTCCTGCTTGATGGCCGACTTTTGATAGCATTGCCGGATATCATTTGCAGTCCGTGGGAATGAGTCTTGATAACCTTCTTTTATCTTTCTCTCGGATGGCACTACGACACCAGTGAGGTAGTCGGCGACATTAGCACCATCAGCGCACACAAAACCCAAACTCTCCATGAAAGGCCTGGCCTCCTTTCGAGGACCATAGTAGATCTCTTTTCCCTCATCGATCACGAGGACTTTGTCGAAGAGGTTGTAGATTCCATTTCCTGCTTGATATAACGTGACAATTGAAGCAAGGCCGAATATGTCCGTGATAGCGCGGATAGCTTTAGTGTACTCGAGGGCTGCTCACATTAGCACTGTCAAAGATTGAAGATAGTGAAGGAATTTCGAGGGTTTGCAGGGCTCTCAATCCCCAGCTTACACACAAAATGTAGCAATATAATAGAGATGGGCTTACCAGTGCTTGCATCAAGACCACGCGTACTATTGTCCCAACAGAACACACTCGCTCGAGTTGCGAGTGTCTCGATGATACTTACTCTTTTGCGCTCTCCACCAGATACACCTCGAACAAACTCATTGCCAACCTTGGTATCGTGAGTGTGAGATATACCCATAGACTTCAGGAGGAAATCTCGGTTCTGACGCTGGAACTCCTCTGGGCTAGAGGTGTCAGATGGTAGGTTGAAGGGAACTGCATGACATGTTAGCATGAATGAAGCCAATTGGTTGCGAGTATGCGAGAAAGTGCCGGCTGGAGTCGGACCATGCTTGCTGCTTCCACCAACAGCTGACTCCTTCCGAAAATCATGCAACATCGAAAGAACTTACTTTTCATTCTGGTCGCAAAGTCGATTGTCTGTCCAACCGTGAGAGTAGGAAAGAACAGCTCTTCCTCGGTGTTCATCACAATTTGCCCCCGGAATTGCTCGGCCTGCTTGTTGTCCAAAGTCCCCCATGAAATATCTCCAGTAATCTCAGCATAACCTAATCGTCGATTGGCAAGCATTTTGAGAAGCGTTGTGCATCCAGAACCTGGTCGGCCCAGGACGAGAAGCATTTCTCCCGGCTTCACGCACCCGTGACTGTCCTCCAAGATCGTCTTCAGAGGTGCCTTGTGTCGTGCTTCCATAGCAATTCGAGGAATATTGAACTGGGACCCCACCGACTCGTTGATCGCTGAGTCTGCACCAATACCCTTCACTGTCAGGTTTTGCCATGTGACGCCAAGCTTCCGTCCTTTCCTCGCATCCTTTTCGCCCTGTTGCTGGAAAGCTTTGAGCTCTGGCATCATACTCCAGTCGTCTGATATTGGATCTGCCTCATCGTCGGATTCTTCGTATGCTCGACTCCTACGTCGTGCCGAGAATACAGAAGAGTTGGTCCAGGATCGCACGAGACCCTCATTACCAGCAGTGGCACGGCTAGAGGACTTCGTGATGGGCGCGAAGGACTCTGGCTCGGTGGTCGCCATTACTGAAGCGTTGATTACGATCAGTCCAGGCCGTTGGCAATTCTGACTGATAGATTAAGAGCGAGGGAGAAAATGACGTTGAAACAAATAGAAAGGTTAAAGAAGTCAGAGTTTGAGGGCGAGGTGCAGAGTATACATATGATCATGAACTCTAGACTGATCTCCACCCCACCCTCCTGAGCCACTTAGCTGGGTAGCTGGTTAGCAGGGACGGAATCACTAGACAGTCCGAGTTGACGGCAGATTCCACCTTGTTGTAGTTTTCTAGTCTGTGTCGGAGGGAGAAACCTCCTAGGCGCGAGGGCGGCAACAGCTGTTGACACTCGGCTTTCAGGTTGAGGCCGAATAGTGACAAAGGTGTCGCCAAGGACCCATCTGCAAATTCTAGCGTGATGACGAGCACGAACATGGTGGAGATAATTGTCGATAGGCCAGTCGAGCGGCTCAATCAGCGTCGACATGTGGACGAAATAATGGTGGAGTGGAGAGAGAGAGTTTGGAATGTCGGACTTTTTGGCACCACCGGGGTCCGATTTGCTTGGTTAGATGCCTTCTGAGACTTAGTCAGCGTGTCAGTGCACCAAGACATCTGAACGCACTCTCGTCCCTTCGCACTTCAAATGTTCTAGGCTTCTAGCCCATCTCGAACACATGCAAAGGTGAATATTACGACCCCTAGCAGTCGGCCAATCGTTGCAGTATTTCTGCTATGTAATCAGCATGCCTCCAAGTCCATTCACGGCCAGAGAGTCATCACGGCTTGCATGCCAATGGGATGAGACTCGGCATGACTCTGCCACCGACTGCAAACAACCTGGAACCCTCAGTCATCATTATTACTGGCGTGCCTGGAACACGAGGATTATCTGACAGGGCTCTGATATGTTTTGTTGCATATCGATTCCTTCGCGCGTCATTTATGCAGGTGATTCAATGTCTTTCAACTTCTCTTGGCATTGTTTGAGCCTCATGGCGAAACGAAAATACCGAGCATCGGTGCTGACTTCAAGATCAACCTCCGAGTTGCACGAGAATGTGGGTGGAAATGACAATCTAGAAGTTGCTTTTTCATGGGAAACTTTCCTTTGGCCTCAAAATCTTACAAGCTTTTCTATCCCCATTCAAAAACTCACAGGCATTTGTGTCTTGCACGTGGTCTACAGGGCTATTCAAGACGTTTTTGGTTCTCATCAAAGCACAATGTACACTTCAGACGGCAGGACCCAAGATCAATGCGGCGGATCCTCAGATCATCGCATCTTGAGAGATATGAGCACGTGACGATGACCAAAAATGGTCTCAATCTTCGAGTCGTCGAACAAGCTTTAAAGTCGCTCGTTCCAAACCTTATTTCAGGGTAGTCTAGCTTCATGTCCCAGTTGTGCGCGGCTTCGAGAGCGAGATTGTGGGTGAGTCCCACCAGGTCGGCAGTCGAACCACGTGCGGTTGGGTCAAACTGAAGAGCAGCCTTGAGGGAGATGGTACCGAGGTAGGATCCGTTGTCAGTGGTAGTCAGGGTGAACTCATGGGAAATGGCAGAAAGCTTTGAGTAAAATGCCGGTGCAGAAGCAGCAAAAGAGTTCACAATTCTCCTATAGCTTGCAGAAAGCCAACACTTCCAGGGTGGATTCAGGGCTGTTTTGACTTGAAAATGTCTTCAATATGAAAGAATGGAATATAGAATGCATTATAATCCTAACAAATAAGAAGGAGGTATCAAAGCACCTCCATCCTCTCTCGAGCCCGAAAATGATTTACCCCAAAAATAGGATCTTCAGTTACGAGGGGGTGAAAGGAGAACAGACAAACATTCATCCATGAATAGCCGCCTCAGTATCTGGTGAAAGCTCGTAGCGTGGCTGCAAGCTTGAATTACCGTTCTCATTCCCTAGAATCAAATCCCAATGATATTTTTTTGATATACAATGCCTCGGCATCTCCGCCAGATGTGATATTGCTGCATGTTTCGAGGTCCGCTAATGTGTGGGGTGGGTGTGTTGGAGTCGAAGGGGTATAAAGGGCTCGCACCCAACGCCGTTGCCATCGTCGTCGGCATATTCGCGTTCGTTTGTGTAATTATATGTACACTGGCGAAAGACGATGTTATCCACGGCTGACACTGTAGACGTATTCATATGGTTTCGAGAATTGAAACGCTTCGCAATAGGTAGAGACGTAGGTGATAGCAAGTCTTCGTTGTTGTAGCTGCATAGCAGATTAGTTGGGAGCCCACCGGTAGCTTACAATGGCATTGACTCCTATTGATAGGCGGACTCGAAGTTGTTGCCTGGTAAAGTCTCAATTTATCGGCGAGGTTGTCAAGAGTGCACTCACCAAGGCCCAGAAGGCTTCAAATCGACGCGAATGTGATTAGTCAGCAACGCAAAACAGACTTCCCCCTGAGTCTGCTCTATCTTCTCAACAACTTTCACAAAAGAGGCCCGTCAACCCCATGAGTGGCGTTGATAGTCTGACCGAGCAGCCAAACAACCTAGATCTCTTCAATCCCAGTGGGACAGGAGTATGGGCCAATTGATCCATAATGGCAATGTTGTACAATTTCATGGAAACCATCCCATTTCCACCATTTTATCTGTTATATCTACCTGTAGCCACCATCTTGTTCTCCGTTCAGTGCTTCATAGTTTTGGTATTGTTTTGTCTTTCGTTCAGATCGAATTAATCCTTTCGTCACGTGTATATTACCCTTGCTATGCACCCGCATATGCTTACTTTTGCGTTGAAGCTGTCATTTTCGATCAATGTAGGCAGCTAACAAAGACAAGAAATGCTTCCCAAGAATACGTTATGCCATCCCGCAACACCGTGGACTCAGAGCTGGACAAGACATTGAACCGCCAAGCGAACATCAAGTATCAAGCAATTGATGGCAAGACTGAAATTCGATTGCTGCGAACTTCTGGTGACGAAGGGTGCCTCACGATAAGCTGCCACCTAGAAAGCGTTCCTATCTCAGATCTCTCATCAACACAATATAAGGCGCTCTCTTACACCTGGGGTCATGCATGCAGTCTGAGCGACGTGCGAAAGATTCATGTAGATGCTCAACCATTCTACGTTCGTCGTAACCTATTCGACTTCCTTACTACTGCCATCTCGAAGGGTGAAGAAGGTTTGTTGTTTGTTGATGCCATCTGTATCAATCAACTCGACCATGCCGAAAGAAAAAACCAAGTCCCAGAAATGGCTCGGATATACCGCAATGCAGACGAAGTAATTGCTTGGCTCGGCCGTCCGGATACAGACAGTCTAGACAACATTCAAGCACTGAGCCAACGAGACAAGTCGACTGGGGAGGACTGCGGCTCTTGGACATGTTCACAATGGGCTGCCTTCAGGTATCTCAGCTACCACAACTTCTGGAGCCGCATCTGGATTGTGCAGGAGGTGCTTCTTGCATCGAGCATGACAATCTGGTGTGGTACTTACACGTTTCCTCTTTCGCTCTTTGGAGGGAGTTGGAGTACTAAACCTTCAACCGAGACGAAGTTCTCCCTCGATGGGAGACCTAGCACAGTCCAGAGCGCCTCCTCTCGTCTTCGCAGCCCTGCAAGCAACATCATCACCCACAGGTTGCGTCTCGTCCCTCATTCACTTAAAGACACCTTGGCTCAAGGGACAGAAATTTCGACATTGGAAGAAATGACTGCAGAGCTGAGTCAGCCTTCCAAAGTGATGATGACCTACCTATCAAAAATACCAGACTTGCTTCATGAGGCCGTACGCCAGTTCGGCAAGCTGGACTGCTCAGACCCAAGGGACAAGCTTTACGGACTGCTTGGTATCTTGAATAAGACGACTGCTAAGGTTGACGTAGATTACGGGAAAGATCTAAGCTACGCATACTATCAAGCTCTGAAGGTCGGCTTGCAGGAGATCTACGCTGAGCGAGGTGGGGTAGTATATCCTGAACGCCGCGAAGACGGGAGCAGCGCATATCTTGCCTACTATTGCGACGTACGTGACGCGTTTGGGATCGAAGACGGAGAAAGTCTTTCAATCCTGCGTCGAGCCTTAAGAGAGCTTGACATTCGGTACTGGATGCAGGAGGCTGTCTTTGAGACACAATGGCAGCAGCAGTTGGTATGGCGAGATGCCGAGGTCGATGTCCACCCAGATCTCAACTACCTGCTTAGGCAAGCAGAGCCAGAGAGTCACGTGGGAGATAATTTACTGTTCCGGTTCCATGCCAGTCAACAAGTTGCATTGGAGAGGTTGTAAGTAACATCCGGGATCTGCTGATCATGTTGACTGATTTATGTACAGGGTCGCCTGGCTGCAAAGTCGCTTTAGGAAGCACGAAGCATAGACCAAGCTGAGTAAAATTCCAGCTTAACTCCTTACTCCTGGCCAAAGATTGGACGACGGTGGAGGGTAAGGCACTGGATTCAACACAGTTGATCTTTAAGCTAATCAGTTCCCAGCATAGACCAAGAAGTTTCTATTATCGGCGTCCAGGGCTCCGCCATCCTTGTATCCTTCTTTCCTCGTCTCTCGGCAGAGCCAATCCAGTTTCTGAGGACCGCTCCAGAATGCTGCTCCCTCATCGCTCAAACATGTCGAGGCGGTCACCGTCAAGCATACCACTGCCGCGATTCACTATAATCTCAGTGTTGCAGAGTGTACGCTAGCTGCAGCAGTACTCTTCCGCCTGACCGGCTTCCGAATCCCTCTTTCCAATGAATTGAAGGGAAAAAGAGTGAGCTTGAGAGAATTTCAGTCTGCTTATTTGGAGGCAAAAGGGGGTTTGAACAATGCGACAAAGCCCGACATTTTGAAGCAGATAGAGGAAATGCTCAGTTTGGCTGAGGAGAAGCTTGAGAAAGGAGAGGGTTATACACGAGAAGACATCTCGCCATTGCTTTCATTGACCGTAGAAGAGCTCGAACGACGCTTCATGACCCAATTCCCGGTCAGTACAACGTGATTCAAACTCCGGCAACGAGCTATTCATGTCTTTAGCGAGGCTCTTCGCGTTCATCGCTTCATGAATCTCCTCCAATTCCCAGCACATAAAGAGGATTTGGGGAAGCAATTGGGAGCGCTGATGAATCAGAGTCAGACTAGCTGTAAGGAACTCTGTGAGTGGTCATGCAAAGAGCAGGACCAGCTATGCCATATTGCGAAGAAGAAGGGGCTTATGGCTCAAGGTTGACTGGAGCTGGATGAGTGGCGGTAGTGTGCATTTGGTTCCTGTGGACAAGATTGGTGCTGTAAAGGACGCGTTGGAGAAGAGGTATTACGTTGAGATGAAGCTCTCACATCAGCAGAGAGACGATGCAGTGGTAGACAGTAAGCCTGGAAATGTCAGTTTTGTATATTTCTGCTGAGCAGCTGCTAAGTGTATGGCCAATCCTACACGAGATCGATCATCTACTGTAATTCGTGTGAAGACACTGGATTCTTTGTTCATTCATGTCTCTACAAAACCATTAGGGTACTTCTCCGCCAACCGTCTCATTTCGCCCATGGCACTACTTGATCAGAATGGCAATGAATATGAGGAACCTTAACTTACGTCTCTCGGAACCTGGTCTCCTTAGGAAACATTGTAGAGTGAAGTAGATCCATACGCCTAATATCGTTAGCAACATGCTCGCCTGCAAAGACCCGCACCAAGAATGGATATTCTCACATTGCATACAGGGCATTTCTGTCGTCCCAGTCTTCTTCTGGTGCAGACTTCGGCATAAGTTTGTGGTACTCACGTACATAAGGTCTTCCCATCCTGTATCGAGGCGCTCTCATACACGATAGATCAGCTGACGATGATTCTATCAGCATGCATGTAGGACCGGCGAGAAAATTGACTGTCACCTTCGTTGTGGCCCCAGAAGGCGCATGAATCGAAGATAATCGGCTCTTCTGTTTCAGCGTCAGGCTTAACATTTCCAAGCCAAATATCCGAATGCACAAGGCACGGCTGTATGCTCCTTCCGCCTGTCTCGAGTGGTCGCATCAATCGAGGTACGACTCTTTCGAGAAGTGCTTTCGAGAGCTTGGTGAGCTCAGGGTCTTGCCCGTGGGACTTCTCTTCTAGCATGAGCATTCGCGTCATCGCCACAGTGAAGAACTCCTCCCATGTATCGGTCCATGTATTGTCGTTGGCAATATTTCCCAGATGAGTCGCAACATGATAGCCATATCTGCCATTGGGAGACTTGCCCATACTGTCACGATGAAGCTTAGCAATAAGTGCTGCTAGCTCGTGGACGTCGGGCAGGTCATCCGTCATTTCATGGTACTCCGCCATGAAGAAGTAGGTGTCTGGCTTGGACTTGTACGCCCCGAAGGCTACGGGCTTCGGCACGTTATTTGGTAGATAGGCGTAAACGTCCTTCTCGGATTCGAAGCACCCCAGCATCAAGCGGCGACCAAGCTCGCCACATTCGGACTGATGGATCCCATCTGTTAGGGAACATGTGTCATTTGGGATGACAGGAGTCTGGCAAGCGCACCTTCTTGAAATACGACTTCAGAGAACCATCGGATAGGCGGACATCGATTCGCACGGTTTCTACCCACGCACTTGCACCAGCGGGCCGCACCGAGATGATGTCCGAGCCTGTTGGGAGGTCTGTCGTGAACGTCAGCTCAAATGGCGAAGTGAGTGAAACAGAACAGGCTGGTATGGTGATGAGGAGCACGTACTAGCTTTCACGTTGTCGTCAACGACGTAGTCCCTGATATCTTCAGCAGCTGCCATTTTGATATCGGATTTGACAGTGAATAATCTTATGGCTGGCTGTTCGTGGGACTCAAAAATTCAATTCATATTGCAGTGCGCGAGGGTCTTCATTAATAAAGCAGGCGGTCGAGAGGTGTTGGTGTTTTACTGTAGGTTTTGGTAGGCGCTGGCGCTCAGCACCCATCCCTCTACGCCCAGCTTGTACTGTAAGCATGCGCTGGCTGAGTGATGGCCTCTAGTCCCAGCCCGTGTGTGCTGTAACTGTACGCGGAACTCATGCCTCATTGGGAGAAGTCGCTGTTCAGGCTGTGTCGAAGTCAATCCCGGGCGTCTAGGAGAGCAGGGTTAAGCTGATGGGGGTTGGGGGCGGGGCTCAGTGCACGCAGACGCAGCTGGCCTCGAAGTTGAATCTCATCATCTCGATCGCGCGACTCGAAGGTTATCGTGTTCTTTGCTGCGAGACGGGTTGCGTTCGTACGAAGTACTCGACGCTCGGCTCTGTCTCTGGAAAATGTCCAATCCCCTGATCATGAATCATTATGGTATGTCCATTCCGCACCTGTGGCCTAACCTTAACCAACCTGACTGACGAGGCTCTGGTGCGACAGTTCTCGCGCGACCAGAAAGCGATCTCAGACTCTACGAGAAGGAACACAAACACATCTTTTCTACAACGCCGCCTGAGTCTACTCTCGATCACGAAGAACGAAGGAGAGTCTGCAGAGGTCCTGAGAGGTCCTTTAGGCTTAAATCTGCTTCATGAGCCGTCTGATCCTCATCTGGATCTTGTCTTCGTACGTCCCAACAACCACACCCGATCCCGATACACAATACTGTCCCACCCCCTGGACTATCTTGTAGAAATGGGGGCTCATAGCGTTATACTCATATTTCCGCAGGTACATGGACTGCGGGGTGGCTCGAGGAAGACATGGAGCTACTCCGCAGACCCGGCCTCATTTTGGCCAAAAGAATGGTTACCGGCAGACCCCAGGGTAAAAAACACCCGGATACACAGCTTTGGCTACAACTCAGACTGGGCCGAGCGTAAAGCAAGCGTTCTCAACGTCCATGATTTCGCTCAAGCCCTGCTAGGAGAATTGCAGAATTCCCCTCGCATACGAAGCAGTGGAAATGTAAGTATCCTTTCGAGCGGCCACGAAACTCTGACTTTGGGACTAAAGACAAGTCAGTCTCCAATTATCTTCATTTGCCATAGTATGGGCGGTATTGTGTCCAAAAAGGTACTAAAATAACTCAAAAGTTGGTTGAATGTCCTAGTGGCTGACCAAGATCAGGCATATCTCATCGCGAAAAGGGATCCCCTCTATCATGACCTTGCGGCTCGATTTCATACAATAATCTTCCTTGGAACGCCGCACCGTGGAGCAGATAGTGCTCAGCTCTTGAACAGCATTTTGAAGACCTCTATTTCGCATGGACCTAAGTCATTTGTCAGTGATCTGATAGCAAACTCCGGTACACTGCAGGGTATTAACGACGAATTCCGCCATGTTCACCAGGGACTTGTTCTGCACTCATTTTTCGAAACTGTGCCTACCAATCTCGGAATGTCGAATGACTTGATTGTACAAAAGGACTCAGCAATCTTAGGTATGTGACGGACCTTCACGTTGCAGGACAAAAATAGTAACATGCCTCAGGGCTACCAAATGAGCATGTACAGCTACTTAATGCTGACCACCGCCATGTTTGCAAGTATAAGTCGCCATCCGACCCTAACTACTTGACCGTACTGAACGCACTGACCTCTACCATTGACGGAATTGAGAAAAGTTGTAAGTTGTGTGGATTAAGCACACCAACAGACGATTAATGACATTGCACAGGGCAGTCAATTCGAAAAGAAGAATACCGGAGCCAAATGCGATTGATCTCTGAATTCCTTCAAGTCTTTGACCGCCCTGAGACAGATTTAGCCTCGCTGCTCGAGCATCGTCTTGATGGGACTTGCCAGTGGCTGACTTCAAACTCTTTCTACGAAGATTGGCAGTACGGTTCCAAAGATGCTCCTAAGTGCTTGTGGCTGAGCGGTCAGCCCGCTACCGGGAAGTCAACACTCACAGCCCACGTGATCGATCACCTTGAAGACTGCAACTATGATTGTAGCTATTTCTTTATGAAGGATGGCGACAAGACAAGATCTACGATGTCACAACTCCTCAGGTCTCTAGCATATCAAATGGCAGTTGTTAACATAAGAATTCGAGAGGAGCTGCTCTCAATGATTCATGAAGGAGAGACATTTGATAAGGAGAACGATCGCACAATCTGGAGGACCATTTTTGTAACACGAATCTTCCGTATTGAAGTCCAACAGCCACATTTTTGGGTCATTGACGCAATTGACGAGTGTTCCAATCATTCAGGGTTGTTCTCCATGATTTCGAAGGTCGACAAGAAGTTCCCCTTACGCGTTCTCGTCAGCAGTCGACCCAGCAGCTCAATAGCGAGGTTTTTCCATCAGGAGAAGATCCCCTTCACAAGCTTGGACACCGACACCCAAGAAGCAAAGGCAGATATTGGGTTAATGTTGGAGGTAAGAACCGAATACCTAAGCATAGACGAAGGTACCCGCAGAGAACTGATCGAAGAAATTTCTGACAAGTCTAATGGCTGTTTTTTATGGGTGGCTCTCGTGCTCAAGGAGTTGGAAACCACGCATGGCAAACATCAAATACAAGCCCTGCTCCGTGGTGTGCCTACTGGAATGGACGATCTTTACATGAAGATTCTCAACAATATTGCTTGCGATGCAAAAAATAGAGTCATTGCAAATGCAATCCTGAGATGGGTCGTATGTGCCATACGACCGCTCACTATCGATGAACTGTCGGAGGCCCTGCGTCTGGACATCCACGAGACATTTCCTACACTGGAGAAGTTTGTTGGAACGCTCTGTGGCAATCTGGTCTATGTGGATGCAAAGAAGCGAGTCCAGATCATACATCAGACGGTTAGAGCCTTCCTGGGCCGTGAAGATCTTGAATCCGAGTTCAGAGTTGATAAGTCGAAGGAGCATTTTCGGGTTTCTGAAGTTTGCTTGGAGTATCTTGGTAGCAAAGATCTCCACACGTCACGATTCAGAAGAGGTAGCGCTGGCGGTCGGCAACCCACGCGATCTGCTTTCGCTAGCTATGCTGCAGTGCACTTCTCTGATCACGTTAACAAGTCGACATCGGCGGCAGACTCCCAGCTCATCCTCATAGAGACGTTCCTCAAAACAAATATCCTGACGTGGATTGAGGTAGTTGCTCGGAGTGGAAGCCTCCTCCCATTAACAAGAACGGCCAAGAACTTAAAATCTTACCTCGACCGCCGAGCCAAGTATAGATCGCCATTGGGCCAAACTTTTCGAGATGTTGACGCATGGACAAACGACCTCATACGGGTAGTACCTGCTTTTGGACAAAGCTTGATGAGTTGCCCGACGTCGATTCATTTTCTGATACCCTCGGTATGCCCCCCTGAATCCATGCTCTATCGTCACTTTGGGAATTATCCACGATGTATGAAAGTCGTAGGGCTTTCTGAAAGAGACTGGGATGACAGATTGTCTTGTATAATGTTTCCTGGAACAAGAGCAACGGCTTTGGCCTGCAGAGATGGTCGACTGGCTGTGGGTTTGAAGAATGGATTACTGATGGTCTATCATACGACCAGCTGCGAACTCTCTAGGAAGTTTGTTCACGGGGAGCCTGTACGTTTGATTGAATTCGCAACGAAGAACACGTCCATGGTCTCACTGGGTCGTCGAAAACTGATCTTTTGGAATGCCCTCTTTGGAACACAGATCTGGACCTGTCATATCGACCACGAGATTATGACACTGAGATTCAACGAGGACGATACACTATTACGTGCCGCAACCAAAGATAATTACATCTCATCATGGGAGGTCTCTGACGGAAGCCAATTGCCAAACTTACCTTTTCATGATTATGATGATTTGACCTCGTCAGATGGATATCAGCGTCCCCCACTAATCGCGGACATATCAGTTGGGCTCAATCTACTGGCCGTTGGCTATCGTCAGCGCCCTATTAGCTTTTGGGATCTTGAAGATGGTTCATATGTCGGCCAATTTGATAAATCTACACCTGGCGTATATCCTGGACCGCTGCTTGTGGCTGTACTTTTCAATCCCAATCCGGACGCCAACCTGGTGGCCGCTTCCTATCACGACGGGGATCTTGTCGTCTTCAATCCTTGGGATCAAAAAAGGCTGGCTGTTGTACAAGCCGAAGCGCACACACTTGCGGCGTCACCAGACGGTCAAACTCTCGCGACGGGAGACGGTAATGGAACACTGCAGCTATTCGACTTCGAAACCTTGCAATTGATATATCGTATGACTGCATATGATCATGACATACGTGCGATCGCCTTCACTAGCAATAGTCTTCGGTATTTTGATATCCGAGGAGATCATTGTAATATCTGGGAGCCTTCGGTTTTGATCCGTTCGAAACATGATGGAGAAGATATAGATAGTCAGCCGCACAGTGAAGAGGTACAACCATCAGCGAGGATTCTAGGTGCTACTATATGGGAGGATAGTCTTACGATTACGGCTCTTGTAGAGCACGACCAGGGAGAGTGTATCTTCGCAGGCCGGGAAAATGGATCCATAACCGTCTTCAGTACAAAGACTGGTAAGACCATGGCCGAGCTCCCAGGCCATTCCAAGGATGTCTCAATATTGATAATGGATTGGAATGCAAAGGCAAGTCTGCTCGTCAGTACAGACATTTCGAGCAGATTCATTGTGCAGAAGTTGGTCAATAACGGATCCGGAAATTGGGAAGTGAACCCACCGCTTCTGAGCGGGCGTGCGTCACAGGCAATCACCCAAATCCTCATGAGCCCAGATGGAAGCAGACTACTTGTTTCCACGTCTCATTCTGACGAGTGCTGGAACATGAATGGCATGAGGGTCTGTGATCGACCGCGGCCTGGATCAGAAGGAGTGAAATGGATCAACCACCCGGATGATCCCACACGAATTATCCTCCTAGATGGAATCTGTGCTAGAATCTTCGATTGGAACGCCTTTCAGGAGCTATCATCTTCTATGGGTATCTTGCTCGACACAGAACACGGCTCTCGAATTGCACCGTCCGATATCATTTCAAGTTATCACGGCCGGAATGTATGCGTCCGATTTCTCGGAATTGGAGAGCCCTACATCGCATCGGAACTACGAGTCTGGCCCTCGGAAGCGATGACTCCAAACACAGAATCGCTCAAGTCTGTTGCGAGGTACAAGGACGTTGGGCGAGGGATAAAAGCAATCGTCGGGTCCTTCAAGTCTTTCGTTATCTTCTTGAATTTCGATGGATGGGTCTGTTCGCTCGACATTGAAGGGCCAAGCAGGAAGAAGGCATACACAAAGCATTTCCTGATTCCTTACGGCTGGCACAGTACCGGTGCAGAGTTGATATTCAGATGCACCGTCCAAGGGCACATTATCTTGGCGCGCAGAGACGAGATTGCTGTCTTTCAAAGGGGCCTAGATTTTGAGGAGTCTATTGCCTTAGAATGAACGCACCTCTACACTTCTGAAGAACAGACCGTTGACTGGCTCCTTCTCCCCGTCCTCCACTTCATGCCGTGTATATGTAAGCATAAAGCAAGCAAGCCCGCAATAGCACATAACGATGCATAGACACAGAAACCCCATCCCGCACCACTTGCGTTTGTAATGGGTTGTAACATAGCAACCAACCCGGCGGATGTGAAACAACGTGTCAAATTATAAGCCGCTTGTGCTGTTGAAGATCTCTCTGCGTTGAGGTCTGTGAGTAGTGTCCCGCATATCTACGAAGCATACTTAGAAAGTTGAGCATTCAAAACACAGGGTGGGTGATTACTGTGAAGATAGCTACCATGGTGCCGCCCGTGAGGAACTGGAAAACCAGAGGGACTGATAGATGCTACAAACATTATTGGTTTGTACACTGCGGGGAGGGGAAACTCACGATTTCCGCTTTCAATGACCATCCGTACCCTAGTATCGCAGCTACATTAACTGTCATGAAATACCATATACTGCGCAGTCTGGCTTTCTCAATGGGAAATCTCATTAGCTTCTCAGCTCTTGTCTCCTGAGATGTCGATCCTTTGAGGCGACGGTCCACCGCTTTGTAATCTCGATCGAGAAGTCTCCCTGTTCTTGGTAAGCGAGTTGTAGTTGGACCGGAGATACATGCAGCCTGACCAGTGAATAGTGCCGCGAGTATACCTCCTACGCCGGCTGGTAGGAACACAAGCCCACTCGTCAGGTTACTCAAATTGTACTTAGTGAGCAATATCGTAGAGAGCGAAGTCGCCAGTACACTGAAGACGCCATAAAAGATACTCCCCACTGCCATAATAATCAGTGAGTTCAGATCACCCAACACCAGTAAACAGTGGAGTGGATTCGGAATGCGGAATTTGGCTTGAACCCCTACTTGATGGTTGAAATGGCGAAAACGTGTCACTGTATCCCGAACAATGGCCCAAACTGTCTTGTGGAGACCATGTACTGGGAGGCTGCCATCGCCAACTACTTCTCTGGCGGTCTCGGGGAAGAAAATAAAGGTTCCGACAAGAAATATTCCGCTTAGAATAGCAAGAAACCAGAACACCCATGGCCAGCCGGCATATTGTGATAGGGTTCCTCCTATAATCGGTCCGAAGCAAGGTGCCGCATTCGTGCTGTTGAGAATGCTTTAGCTTCATTACTCCCACATATATCCTTATTTCTTGATTGAATTCAAAGATTCAAGGAGACTCACAAACCCATCAAGACTCCTACGTAAGATCCCCTCTCATCGGCGGTTGCCACATCCGCAATTACTCCATAAACAATAGCAATAGTACCTACCCGTGTCAGCATGGACCTCCTATACCTTAAGCGATGAATGGAGCCTCGAAACCAGAGCTCCCTAAACTTTGCACCATTCTGAGAAGTAGCAGCGTCACGTAATCCCTCTGAACAGCCAGTCCTAGATTTGCAGCGAAGTAAATGAGAAATGTGATCAAATAAATGGGCCGTCTGCCACTGTGATCCGCTGCATCGCCAACAATACTCGGCGCTACGCCAGCGACCAGAAGGTAGGACGTGAGTGTTAGGTTTATGAGCTCGACTGAAACGTCCAGGGAAGTCGCGAGAGGAATGATAGTGGGATAATAGATAAAGGATGACAACCCAGAGAACATTGCTGCGAAAGAGGCTGAGAAAGTGATGAGGCGCTTCTGAAGTGGGGTAAAAGTTGAAAATGGCGGGGTTGAGGTTGTTAGGCGGCGAGATGTATCCTCGAGCTCGATTCCTTGGATGATCGTCTGACGCTCCTCTGTGCGTCCCATTGTTGATGAATTAGACATTGCGAAGAAGGTAATGTCAGAGGCTATAAGATAAAGTGCACAGCTGGAAGCCCTCAACTCTTCTTCGCTACCGACATTCGGGTCCTCGTGTTTCTATTGGTTCATGCCGAACAGGCCCGGGACAGGACACACCAAAGTATTGTTACACAAAGACTAGCGTTTGGGAACAATACTGAAAGCAATGGACTACATTCCAGTGAGCCACTCCATTCGAAGAACGTCCCTTGTTCCGCGGTCACCTTCAACTTCGCCATCAGAACAGTCGACTGGTAACCCTCGACCTTCCACAAGGGATACAAGACTTTGGGAGAACTGGAGTAGGAACACCTCAGAGAACATGACTGCTTGAGGAGGAGAGGGCTCAAGAAAAAGAGTCATTGAGGAAACTGTAATTTAGGAAGAGTGTACTAGAGGAAAAGTGTACTAGAGGAAAAGTATATTGCTGCTTTACAGACGTCGTTCTCGCTGTGGGTAGGTTTATGAGCGAGAGATGTATTTGAGGTGAGGTAGCGAGGTTAGAGGATCTGTGTCAGAGAATGGGAAGTTGGGGATGGTGCTTATTGTTTGGATTTGAGTGAGAATTTGATGGAGCTTGTGGTCGTTTTAGGAGTGAATGGTATGAGGCGGTGATTGTGAGGATTTGAAAAATGTAGATTGGTATCGTGGCATCGTGGCATCGTGATATCGTGCATGAAAACCGAGAAACATAAGTGCTGATTCAAGGCCTCATCATATAGCCGTCTCGATGGGAGAGACAACTTGGCTCCAAAATTCGGGGGAGAGTAGATCCTGAGATATCAGTCAGAGATGCATCTTGAAGATTTGCGCACGATCCAGAGAACGGGTATACATGCAAAGAGTATGAGAAATTGTGACCATTTGGTCACCATATAGTCAAGGAATTTCAAGAATCGGTAGTCTCGTGGCATTTTGAAGTTTTCCATGTCAATATGTGGCAGTCGAGAAAGTTCCGTGTTCCACAAATGTCCCGCATCCACTAGGACATTTAGGAATGTAGAGTTCATGGGAACTGGTAGCACAATATCAAGATCATAAGACAAGACTGCTGATATGATGCATAATTGACGGTCAGAAACTGTCCTCAGCACGCATATTCTCCAGACTCCATTTTCCACCAACACCCAACACCCCCGCAATGCTCGCTCCACTAACCCAAACGCCAGCCCACACCATCACAAATCTCGAAGCTTCCGACGCACAACCTCCAAATCCGGATCCTCGTCTCGTCCTTCAAGATCACAAACACCGATGTCCGTCGCAGCAACCCGCAACTTATTTCGATAGTTCTTCCAGAAGCTATTCTTCATCTTGGGAAGCCATTGTGGGACCTTCTCACCACCATCCGACTTGACCGGAGAGTCACTTCTCCCACCAGTCAACTGGATGACATGCCATTGTGGCGGGAGGTGATCGTGAAAGGAGATGAGGTCATCAGAAGAAAATTCTACCGCAGCGCCGCCGTCGGAGTCCTCTGCGGAGTCGGATTCATCGGAGCTGGAGGAGCCAGGAGAGGTGTCTCCAATGTCCCCAGCTTCGCTGTACAATTGGGCGGCAAGCTTGACGAAGAGTTCAACTGTCATCCAACCTGTGTCGTGTCAGTATGGCTCTGATAATGTTCTAGCATGTGAGGGATAAGTGAGAACTTACTATCAAATCCAGCTTCGTGGTCTCTGCCGGAATCGCCGCCATATGCAGTGTGTTTCTCGTCGAGCAGGATGAGAGGGAGGTGAACCTTCCGGAATGGTGTCAACAGCTCTTTCAGACTACTTCGTGGATTGGTCTCCCTGGTACCATGAGTGGCAAGGTATTTAGTATCGATGACAAAGGGAAAAAGCTCGTGAATGTCTTCCTGGAAGTGGTTGACATCAAGTGGGAGGTGTCCGATGAAAGTCTTGTACAGGAAGCCGAGATCAGTAAAGAGATTATGGCCAACGATGATGATCTTCTTGTGGTGGTCCTTAAGCTTCTCGACGATTTCCTTGAACTCCTTCTTCACAGCATTGATTTCCTTCAACTCCACGAGTCCTCTACAGAACCAATCGGGGTCAATATCAGAGAGGTCGCCGCCCGTCAAAGCCTCGAAAATCCATCGAACACCTGTCAATGCTTAGCCATAGTCACAATGGGTGATTGAACCTACTGACCCTTTTGCTTCGCAATCTTTGCCTTGAAATGCTCTCGTTGACTCTTCGCATATGCATCTTCTTTGGCTTGATCAAGCTTGACAACCTGCATGAAATAGCCTCCTCTAGAGTAGACTTTCAGTGTTGGAAACTCGTTCCGGACCAGCTGATGGATCAATCGACGTTGATAGGCTGTCATTGCACCTGCAGAATGTTCAATATTACAGAAGTCAAACTCGGGCTACGAGATTTAGTCAGCAAGTGAGTTGAAGAGTCTACATCGGAGAAGCCATACCTTAGGATCCTCATGCCAAGCAGTGATCTCCTTTCGAGCCAGTCGAACAAATTTGAGGTTGTCGTGGTCATCAGCCTTGATAATGAGATCCGATATGTTCGCATTCTTGTCTGCACGCTGGTCCCACTCCTCAAGCAACTCGATCTCCTCATCACGAGACAAGTATGGAACGCCATCAGTGAAGACCTTGCCGAAGTTGAACCCATTTCTGGAGAGGAAATCACAAGCACTGGTAGCAAATGTGAAGTTCCGGTTTAAAGACTTCAACTCCACACCGTCGGCTGAAAGTGGGCTGAGGTTAAAGTTGTAGGGCTTCGCTAGGTAGAAATCTTTTCGATAATCGTTAGAATATTTTCCGCTTGCGCGTAATGTTTCCATGCATTTTCAAGGACGACATACCTCGTTTCTTATCCTCAGAGACACAGGTAATACCCAGCTGCAGAATTTGGTAAGTCTCCGCGGCACCCTTCATTTCCTTATAGTTTCGTTGCAGTGTGGGTTTACCAACATCTCCAGATCGGTCTCCAGTCGAGAATTGAGGCCGAGTCGAAATACCGCTCATCTCCAGATCGAAAGAGACAATGGTCGACCTCGATATGTCCCTCAAAATTGACAACAGGGCCGGACAAAAATGCGCCGAATCAATATCCATGTTGACTGCTGCTGTTTGGTAGCAACGAAGTATCTAGCTAGACTTCGAGGTGTTCGAAGGTGGATATCGTTGATGGTGGGCGCGCTTAAGGGACCGTAAACTGGGATGCGAGTAGATGTGAAATGCTTCACAGCTATTGTTATCCGTTCGATGAGATTCGAGGCAAATTAAGAAACCAAGGAAGTTAATTAGAAGGGTAACGCAAAGCACAAGATTCGGTTGGAGTGGTAGGTGGGTAGGATACTAATTATGGTTGTGTACGTGTTGTAGATCTGGAAAGTGCCAATGACTCCCTGAGCTATGCGAAAGTTTACTTGCAATGGTCGTCGACCAATATGTGAAATTGCGCCGAGTAATGGCTCTGGTAATGTGTCTTCTTTCGATTGTTGATAGAGAATGGGAGTGGCTGGAGGAAGTATTTCGTAAGTTCAAGGTGCCAGATCTGAAAATGAGTGGTAAAGGGTTAGCGAGCAATCCCCGTGACCAAGTCCGATGCTGGCACGGATCAAAAACGCGTTGTCGATCTGCTGTGATCGTTTTGTAATTAGTGGACTGTACTATAGAGGCTTTGACTCAAAGATTGTGGCGTGGTCCAAGAAGTTTGGAGGTGGATAGTATTGTCACCCTCCAGTGAACCCAACTTCAAGGTTGAGCGACGAGTCAGAGGTATGAGCAAGATGACTCAATGGCCAAACAGATCCCCTAGATTGAGCGTCTTTGGCGCTTCAGAAGCCTGTTCGAGGGTCTGATGATGTTGTAGACATGAGGTCGTGGCCTGGAAGGAGGAAGGAAACCAGAGATTATTTCCAGTATTGGATGAGATCTTCTGTGGCCGAAGTTGACGCTGTATCAAATATGGATGCCAGACAGACCCGAGGCTTGCTGGTTTCTTCTGCGTAAAGTTGAAGAGGATATGGAGGCACCAGATGATACGAAGAAGAGGTGGTGGTACCAAGGAGGGCACAGGTCCTAGGTGTTGAGGATTGCTTAGCGGAGTTTTCAGGACCCCTGTTCGACGCCCTCCAAATCCCAGAAACAAGCTATTAAGAGTGTTGTCCAATGAGCTCGAGCGAAGAAATATCAAGAGCGTCGATGCAAAGTTTGCAGTACAAAGTGCGCGTCTAGAGGCGGAAGATGATTAGGGCTAATGGAGATCTTTGACATTAGGATCAAATTTGACGGTACCACAACGATAAACAAAAGCTGATGGTGAGAAGGAATTCGTTCCTTTCTAATAGCATTTAGGAGGAACAAAAAACTGACTGGCAATATGTATTTGCAATAAGGAGAAAGCCAAAGCACCAAAGCGATTTTAGCAGCACTTCAAAGGTGTCATCGACTTCTCGCACCAAAGACAGCTGCGATCCCAGCTTGAAATTGCCTAAGAAGCATAGCCTTCATAGACAGTGTTTACTATTGATTGCATGCCCACAAACATAAATGACGGGCATCTGCAGTCAGGTGCTGTGCTCCTTCTGTTTGCTGCTGTTGTGCCTTTGTGATGAGATGAGATGGTTTGCTCAGCCTTATCAGAAGGGACTTGGCAATAATTATGCTTGCATAAATTATGCCTTACATAGTTCGCGCTAGGAATGGGGTACTGTATGGTAATGCCGAGGTCTTACAGCCCGGCCAGTCGCTTTCACGAGTTGGAAGATCACGAACTCCATTCCAGTCTTCGGGCTCGTCTCCTCCTCCCTTTTACATAATAAATCCGGTCTTCGAAGTCATAGAACACGATGACTTCAGTCGGATCTATCGCGACGACCCTCAGTCCTACAAAGGACACGCTCTCGTCATCACAATTGCTGTCCTCTTCAATCTCTTCTCTGAGCTCATCTTCCTCCCGGCAGACTTCTTCGCAGATCACCAAGATATATAGGCAGTCATCTACACTGTTCTTGACGCGCCGACTGCCCGAGTCTCTATCTACCATCCTTCCTGTCATCACACCGCCGCCATCAGACGATACAAATGCTACTCCAGAACCTGCACCAATTTCCAAAGCCGGCAAGACTACGAGAATAAAGGTCTGGAGCTTGTACCTTACGATACTGAACGCAGTGTTGGAGCAGGATCCGGATGAGGGAAAACAGACGTTTGGTAGTACGGAGTGGAGGTTATTGGTCAGCAAAGTGCGGGATGGTGAGGTTTGGGAGGAGGTGGTGAAGAATGGCTATGGAGGTGTGGAGGGGGATGTGGATTCGGATGTTGTTATAAATCTGTAAGGGACCTACTGAAAGTTCTCTTCAATAGCTAATAAATTCCAGCGCGACGTTACTTCTGGCTCACGCCCGTACCCAGAAGGTAAATCAGCAGCGGCTCGAAAACTACCTTGCATCCTCCACCACGCCGAACCTCGACATATCCTCACGCCTCCAATCGTCAACACAGCGAAACAGGAATCTAAGCCCAGCAAAAGGCAATGGGACCGACACACCCCGAGATCTCAATGCACGGGTCAAAATCCTAGAACTATACACCCTCCACGTCCTCCTCCGAAACAATGAATGGGACTACGCCCGAGAATTTATAACGATATCCTCTGTTCTCGACGAAGAGCGTCGCGAAGCCTTCCTTCAAGCCCTCGAATCCCTCCAGGAAGAACAGAAGGAATCAGAGCGCCTAGAAAAAGAGCAACAGCGCTACCAAGAAGAACAACTAAAACGAGACATGGAAGAAGCTCGTCGACGAAGGATAGAGAACGAAGAAAGAGAACGGAGACGAGAAGAAGAAGAGAGATTAAAGAGAGATAAAGCAGGAGGAGGAAGTGAAATCGATTATGGAGTCGAAGATACCCCCGCTCGACCTGGAAGCTCGCGA
Organism: Helotiales sp. EF0021; assembly: GCA_000292665.1. NCBI lineage: Eukaryota > Fungi > Ascomycota > Leotiomycetes > Helotiales > Helotiales sp. EF0021. The sequence goes on from AIET01000277.1 coordinate 149,184, forward strand.
TCGAAATCATCAGTCAAAGCTTCTTCAGTGAAAGCTTCTTCAGCAAAAGGCTCTTCCCATAAAAAGTCCGCATCGAATGTCGTCCCTACTGCGCGCAATACCACTCCCGCGAAAAAGGTTCCACCAACGCTAATCACTCGTGCCGGTAATGTAATATCCAATATCATGAAACTGGTAGAAGAGATGGCCGGAAGTTTCAAGACGAAGCCTATGGTCCTACTACAGTTCTTGGCTTTCATTATCGGTATGTTGGCGGTGTTGAGTAGGAGGGATGTGAAAGAGAGGATAAAAAGGATAATGGGTGGTGCTTGGGGGAAGATGAGGCAGACTGCTGGGATGGGAGTTAAGGTTAGTTATATTTAATGAGCGACGGCATTGAGATGCCTTAGGGCTGGGGAATGGCGTTGGGATGTACTGTATGATCTTGTAGATCAAGCATAGGAGTTTTGGGTGGCGCATTCAATGCTAGGAGCCTGCGATTTTCTAATGAGAATTGAATCGAAGTCAAGTTGGTGCATGTCACAAATTAAGAGTCTAGACGTTTTGTGATTTGAAATCGTATCCTGTTCATCAATTCTCGCGCCATACATGTATGTTCAAAGCATCAAATACCACCATCATGTTCGCTCGCTGCCCAATTTTCCCATCCAAGCAGCCAGCCAACCTATTGTACAATGCATATCCTTAAAGTCCCATCCTCTCACCCCTCACTTCACCAGTTTCCACACATTCTTCCTCCGCGAACTACTTCTCTCTCCCCTTCCAACTCACTGCCCACCTCACAGATACTTCTTCGGACTATTCGCCTTCCGCCTCTTATAAATCAAATACGCCGCAACAAGCACACACTGACTCCCAACCACAATCCACACAAACCGTCCTACATGACTCGGCATCCCCTCCAACGTCCCAGCAAGAACACTATGCGTATCCCTAACCTCGTTTCTCAATCCAGCGACATGTCTATCGAGACTGCTGTGTAGATCACCCTTCGTCTGTCGAACATCTGCTTGGATAGTATCTAATTTCTGTCCGAACTCTGTTATTTTCGAAATCGAAGCTTCGATACGGGAGAGACGGGACTCGAGATCATCCGCTTTCTTTTGGGCTTGTTGGGTGTAGAGGTTGTGGTCTCGAGAGAGGGAGTTGATGTGTTTCATCATCGCCTGGAGACGGTTATGTAGATCTGCGAATTGCTCGGCGGAGGAATGGTATTTGGAGGCTGGTTCTTCTTGCGGGTCAGTGAAGGATGGAATTCTCCCTTGATCTTGGTTCTGGTTCTGATTTTGTTGAACATCATTGACGTGTTGATTCATTGCGTTTGCTGCATTTGCTGCGTCTGAGTTCTCGGGGATCTGACCAAGGTTGGATTGGCCTTTGAATTCTGGGGTGTGGGATTCGGTGGTTGTTACGAATTTGAACATTTCGAAGGAATCTGGATTCTCAGCACTGGCAGCCGTTACACCAAAGTTGTTGCCGTATGGAAGTTTGATTCTGTTGGACTCGAAGCAGAGGATCCCGTCGACTTGGACGCGAAGCCCCTCATCTGAATGGCGGATTGCAATTCGAGAGGGTCGTCCGAGATTACGGTATGAGTATTCGCAGTGTCCAAAAGCGAGACTGTCGACGCTGTGGTGGGACTTGTAGTCTGTGGTGCCATCATTCAGGAAACCTCTAATAAAACCACCCTGTTACTGATTAGCAACTGGCACATACTTTGGAATCAGAAGCTCGTACTGAACCAGAATATTGATCCACCGTCAAGGCCAACCCGTCAAATTTGCCCACTGTGTAGATACTGCTCGTGCCAACCTCATTCTGCCCATCCTTCGCATACCAGATCTGCAGATTACCTCCTCCCCGTTCTGGACCTGTCGCTCTGAAGTCGATGTCTGCCGTCCAACTCGAGTGCTCCACGACTTTCTCTGACCATATTGCCCCGCGCTGATTGCCAGGAGCAGGTGGGGTAAGGACAACCTTGTTGGAAAGAATCTCTGGCGGATCGGGCTTGCCTATTAGGTGCCAGTTTGGAATTGCACGAAGATTGGGAGATATCCTTGTATCGTTAGCAGAGAGATCAGCTGGCAGATAGAAAAGACTTACTTGTCATTGGTATGACCGAAACTCAAGTCATTTTGAAGATATGAAGCTTGCGCATAAGCAAAGAAGATAGCAGAGGCAAGAGAAGATAAAGATGCTTTGCAGGAAACCATCTTCATCTAGCAACTCTCCAAACTATTACCTCGTACCAGCAGAGTTCATAGATGAAGAGCGAGAAGAAAATACGAGTCTGGATTTTAGGCTGGTATTTCAACGCCTTGTGTCTCCCCGGTCCCTCGAGAGGACACTTTGCAACGATGCGCGCACGATATCACCCACGCAGTATATGCCAATCGCGATGAGTATCACGTTCCGTATCGGTTTCCCCAAACTGGTGATGGAGGGACCGAGTTCCAAGACGAATTTGTGCGTAACAAAATGCTTTACTACGAGTTCCGAGGGAATAAATGCTGGGTCCATGGTAAATACAAGGAGCAAGTGAAGCTGTAGCTGCGGGCCAATGATGTGAAGGAATGTACCCCTGCTCTAGCTGCATCCAGGCGGAGAGAGTGGCAGAATCAGAGGAAAGAGCGACATATTCTCTGTCGCAAAACACCAACAATACGGATTGGAGATGTCTCGATGGCCGACCTGTATCCTTCGATAGCACAATGTGCGGTTGTAGCCACCGCTTTCAAAGTGCTATTGTTCCCAGCATAGTATTTGTCCTTGCGCCTTTTCCTAAGTTTGTGCTAATCAAGACAGCAAATCCACGGATTTCGAGGTCCATAGGAATTGGCTAGCTATCACGAATAGCCTCCCTATTCAAGATTGGTACTACGAGAAGACTTCAGAATGGACACTCGATTACCCTCCATTCTTCGCATACTTCGAATGGGTTCTGGCGCAATTTGCGAGATTGGCAGATCCGCGAATGCTGAGGGTATATAATCTGGAATTCGACAGCTGGCAGACAATATACTTCCAGAGAGCGAGCGTGATAGCTACAGAGCTGGTCTTAGTTTATGCGCTTCACCTGTAAGCTTCAAATACACAGTTTCGGCAATGGTACTGACATTATGAAGTTTTGTCGAAACTGCCCCACCAGCTCTCAGACGTCCATCCCACGCTGCTGCTCTCTCGATCCTCCTCTCTCCAGGTCTTTTGATCATCGATCATATACACTTCCAATACAATGGCTTTATGTATGGTCTTCTGATACTTTCGCTAGTATTGGCAAGGAAGAAGTCGACAACATTGGCGAGTGGACTACTCTTCGCAACACTCCTCTGTTTCAAGCACATATACCTGTACCTTGCACCGGCATACTTTGTCTATCTATTGAGAGCATACTGTCTGGGACCAAAATCTATCTTCCACATTAAGTTTGGAAATGCTTTGAAGCTAGGTACTGGGGTGGTTGCTGTGTTTGCAGCAGCTTTTGGACCATTTGCATACTGGGGTCAGATTCCACAATTGCTTAGCAGACTCTTTCCATTTTCAAGAGGCTTGTGTCATGCATATTGGGCTCCAAATTTATGGGCTATGTACTCCTTCACAGACAGGATCATGATATATAGTATGACAACCTACTTTCCTTGTGTTTCATCACTAACACCTCGACAGTTGCCCCTCGTCTCGGTCTTCCCGTCAACCAAGAAGCTATTAACAGCGTCACTCGAGGCTTGGTCGGAGATACCTCATTCGCTGTACTGCCTGAGATCACTGCGAGCACCACATTCGCCTTGACGCTTCTCTTTCAGATCATCCCTCTGATCAAGCTGTTCTTCGACCCGACCTGGGATACTTTCATCGGTGCCGTGACTCTCTGCGGATATGCATCCTTCCTCTATGGTTGGCACGTACATGAGAAGGCTATTCTACTTGTCATCATCCCCTTCTCGTTGATCGCACTCAAAGACCGCCGATACCTAGGAGCTTTCCGCCCTCTTGCTGTCGCAGGGCACGTTTCCCTCTTCCCTCTGCTCTTTACGGCTGCAGAGTTCCCAATCAAGACAGTATACACCATATTCTGGCTCGTGTTCTTCTTGTTGGCGTTTGACAGGCTTGCGCCTGCAAGCAACAAGCCACGAGTTTTCCTGTTGGACAGATTCGCCTTGTTGTACATTGCAATTAGTGTCCCATTAATTGTATATTGCAGTTTGTTTCATGGCATTATTTTTGGCAAGCAATTGGAGTTCTTGCCATTGATGTTCATGAGTAGCTACTCTGCTGTTGGTGTTGTGGGAAGCTGGGTTGGATTCCTGGTCGTGTTCTTCACGAGCTAAAATGGATTTAGGTATATGCAGACTAGTCAAGAGATAGAAAATGATACCCTTCTTCAATTTGTCTTACCTCGGAGCTTCGTGAAGGACTGCAGAAGAAAGGTTTTGGAGGTCAGAAGCGCATTTTATGCGAAATCGCGTGATGCTCGCGAGACTTCCAGCGCTCAACTTCCGATTTTGCAAAATCACCCCATCTGCCTCCACTGCTCCACGATCCCCCATAAAGTCACGGTAATGTAAAAAAGAACCATATTCAGAGGATTTTAACCTCAATACACATTTTCACACAGTTCCACCAAGAATATATTGAATCCCACGCAATGCCAATAAACTGGACCTCCCAAGACATAATCTCGCTCATCAAATTCATCAACCAAATCTGGCGGCGCGTCGAACTCACCTCCTCAAAGCTCGACGACCCAACTCCCCTCGACAATCTCGAAACTCAACTCCAGCACCTCTCGGAATCCCTCGAGTATCTCCGTCGATCAACCGATACTCATACTTCACATAGCCAGAGCACTTTGAACACAAACCCCGAGCTCAAAAGAGAAGTAGGCATCGTACTTGAAAGTCTGGGTATAGATCTCAATGTCCTCGACAGCGTTGTTGCGAAGTTTTCCAAGAAAAGGGCGTGGGATATCGATGATAATCTATGGGAGAATTTAATGGCACGCTTAGATGCTAGGAGGTTAGAAATGGAGACAATCCTCGAGAAAACACATCACAACCCAAAAAACGGGTTGGATTGGGCGGTCCATGCATTCCACCACGTCCACTGGGCTGATGTTGTGGAAGTCCGGTATCCAAAGGGACAAGTTTATCTCACATCTCCCGCAGAAGAAGTTCTGAAGATAGATATGAGGGAAGATGAGGGGTTCGATGATGATTGTGTGACTATCTACATTCAGTTCCAAGTCCAATCCAAGAGTCCGGGCTCGTTTCATGGGAATACTATCGAGGTATTGGCACCGAGGGACACGACATTGGGAGATGTGAAGAGAGCTGTTAGGGAGAGGATAGGGGTACCGGTTTGTCAGCAGTTGATGAGTCATAGAGGGAGTATTTTGGATAATGGTTAGTCTGTCTTAATGGACGAAGGTATTTGGTACGATTGTTGATGAGTGGTAGATTTCACATTGCAGGATTGTGGGTTTGAAAATGTGAGTATCAAGAAATATGACCTCGAAGTTGCCGGCTAATTGAGAATAGGAGAGCACGTTGAATGGAGTGATTATCTCGAAGCGTATGGCAGAGGGGACTTCTAGAACAGCCTGGCCGTGGTCAAGGAAGAACTAGTCGGTGTGATGACAGCACTTGCTAGAATTGGCGGTCCGGGTTAGATATAAAAACGATACTCATAATACAAGCACGGATTGTTCTCATACAATGGTGAATCAGGTTCATCGCTACATTTAGTTTAGTCTACTTATGCACATAACATCTGACCGTGTCCATAGTATGTACTAGGAATTTAGCTCAACAAACTCCAATGCATCTCCATTCCATGTTCCTTCGTCAAGATGATAAATCCGATACAACACTTCCAACGCCATCCGTGCAAGATCCACCCAGCCATACTCCATGCTGAAGTCTACCAGGAACGCCTCCCAAACAACGAATGACACTTGTATATCTTTAATCCCTACACCCTAATAACATCCAGAATTCGTTGTGATTGGAGAACAAGCTTAAAAATTGTATCTCGTGCCTTGACGCCCAGCACCCTTCTCCTTCTTGGTCTTGTCACTTCTCGTTTGTCGCTCTTCTTCGACGGCTGGAGGCGGCGGTGGTGCTGCCTTTTTTGCAGGTTTTCTGGCCCGCGGTTGATCGTAATGTGTGTGACCAAACTCTTCGATCGCAGCTCCATTGTGCCAAGATAGGCATCGATGTGCCGTATGTTCAACAGGCTGCTCCTTCCTGCGTGTTGACATGCGCTTGGCTCCGGAATCAACAGACTTCTCCTCCGTCGGATTGAGATACTCCTTGCGCTTCACCATGTTCTTGGCAATCCTGTCCCGATAAAGCTTCAATTCCTTGTGAAGCTTCACTTCATTAAGACCTCTGGTGTCAAGCCAGTTGATTAAAGCATCGAGAGCCTCAGGATCCTCATAGTATCCCCACTGATGGGCCGTGAACAAGCTCGTCGGGCCCTCCTCCATCCTCTTCCGATCTGGCACGGTCATACCAAACCTGTGAACGTACTCATTCTGCCATTCTGGTCTCATCTCAATGTAACCTTCACGCTCGAGATCGTCAGGTCCTTGAACCCAGAGGCAACCGTTGGCATAACCAGCTTCAATAGTTGAGCTGTCTGGCATACCAGCATACGGCATACCATTACGCTCGAACCAGTAGTATCGGTTCCAGAATCGATCCTTACCAAGAACTCTGGTTCGAGGGCAATCAGCTTCTCGAAGATCATTGTCGATGATGGCGATCTCTTCTTCGCATTCCTTGATGGCATCTTGCTTCTTTTGGATGTCCTTGAGAAGCTTGGTGAACTGTTTTGACTGCTTGGGAACCTTGGATTCAGCTTCGGCCTTCTCCTTCTTCTCTTGCTCAGCCTCTCGCTTGCGCTTTCTTTCGGCTGCTCGATCAAGTCCACGACGAAGGGAGCGACCCTGATGAGGTGCACCGTCATCCGTATCAATGGTTTCCTCGTCAATGGAGTCGTGGACCTCTTCCTGAGCAGCTTGAGCTGCATCGACCATGGCGATGTCCTGGATCAACTTATGTTCGGCAATCGGAGACGGTGGCATATTGGCTGGTAGCTGGATTTTCCGGTCCTCATTCAATAGTCGAAGCTCTTCAAGGCTGGACAAGAAACATTAGCATCTCGTGTGACAACAACATCACGTGAGTACTTACAAGTCCTTCCGCTTTCTCTGCCAACCAATCTTCTGCTTGCGGAAAGAAGTCATCTCCTCGCTGCACTCCTCCATGAAGCCCCGAACTGCCTTGGTCTCTGCCGTGAGGATGCAAATGATCTGGAGGGCCTGTATTCGAAGGTTGACATCAAGTTTGGCGTATTGTTGCCTAGCAGTCTCTGGAGTGGGGTCCATGTTGAGAGGAGCGAGTTCCTTCAAAAGAGTCTCGCATGTGGCAAACATTCGTGGACTTTTCGATAGCTGGTGAAGTAGGCCAACAATGATGATTTGCCACCCGCCGTTCTTGAAATCACGCTTCCTCAAACGATCAATCCAGCCGATCTCAACTTGCATCTCAGCGGCTCGATGTGTGCTCTTGGGCTCTGGGGTTGGTTCCTTTTCTGGAGGGGGTGCTACAACGATAGCTTCTGCCTCTGCCTTGGCCAAACTACTTCGAGTCGCTCGCTTCTTTGGTTGTGGCTCGGGTTCTGGTGTCGGAGTCGGTGGAGCGGTCGCTTCTGCGCCGGACCCTTCCTCCTCTTCATCTTCCTCCATGTCCGGTAACTGAACATTGATCTTTCCTCCATCTGCTTCAGAACTGACGAGAATCTTTAAAGCTGCACAGTGTACCTCAACAAACAGCTCGCAGTCAACGTCCTCAGATGAGAATTGCATAGCTTCGACAAAGTCATCAAACGTGAATGAATCCAACTTGAAGATCTCGCAGTAGACGTTAAGCGTGTCCCAAGATTCGAGTAGAAGGCCAATTGACTTCATCAGAATACCATTTCCTTCGCCGTTCGCCTTGCCACTGTCTGTAGGTTTGTCCTGAGAGAAGTACTTGAGAGCAGGGCGTGTCGGAGCGTTATGACGTGGTGCGACCTGCAAGTCTTCGATGGGATACTTGATTGGAGGCGGTGGTGGTGGAGGTGGAGGATGCGATGCAAGTGGCGCAAACGCAAAAGTTGAGTTGTGAAAGTTGGCGTAGGGATGTGGTCCCACTGGTGGAGGTGGGCCAGCAGCTTGGAAAGTGTGAGAGACGTAAGGTGGCATAGGAGGTTGAGGAGGATAAGGAACAAATTGAGGAGGAGGAAGTTGATACGAAGGAGCAGGATTCAAAGACGGCTGCTGCTTACTCTTAGCCAACTGCTGGCCCTGTTGCTGCTGCTTGCTCTTATGGCTTTTTGGCGCTGGCTTCAACTCTGGAAGTCGCGGACCATTGCCTTGGAAGCTTCCCACCATTCCATCATAATCAGGTTGACCATTCTTCTGCTGGACTTGCTTCTGTTTCCTCTCGGCAGCCTTGCTTTCGTAACGCAAGTGTGGGGGGACGCGGGTATCGATATGGTAGAGAAGTGCAACATCGGGCTTTACCAACCAGGGTGCACCGGTCCATGCCTCCCGGGTTACTGTCTTCTTTATAAATGATCTGAGAACCTGTTTGGTAAAGATTTTGCGGTCTCGAGTGATATGCTGATCGTCCACGACTGCTTCCTCCTCTGGTCGATTGTCCAAGCTGACGAAATAGCGCGAGAACGGTGGGTTGATCGAGCCATCCGGCATAATCTTTTGTCCAAATCGCGTCTTGTCCCTCACTGTCCCGGCAAGTCTCTCTCCTGTAACCACATGTACTGTAACAGCCTCGCCAGGGTAGTAGTCGGAACGGAACTCGTCGAAAATCAAGTCAACCAGGGTATCGATTCGAGATATGGTCTGAAATTGGACGCGTCGTAGAATAGGGCCCTTCAGTGCTTCCGGGAACGCCTGCTCAACTTCCTGGGCACCGGCAAACTGGACAAACATTAGTACGCGCCGCGCAAACCCCAGCTCTAACAGAACGTCCTACCTCACTTGCAAGCGCATCGAAGAACGTCAATCCTGAGTGACCAGTGATCTGGCAGATGAATCTTCGCTGCTGGGGGTTAGATTGTATATGCGACGCGTTCCCGATTATATAGAACTGACCTGTTTGTAAAAGTCCATCCTGGGGTATACGTCAGTGGATGCGCTAACAGCAGGAAATGGAGTCCTACCGAGACAGATACTGCTCATATTCCGTGAATATCTCCTCCGTTTGAGGAATGACCCAGACCTATCCTCTCCATCAGCCACCATCATACCATATATTGCCCTCAAGACCGGAAGCCTCACCTCTGTTTCGTCATTGTCAATTGTCGGCGGTGACACGTATTGTACTGGCTTTCTCTTAAAGAGAACCTGGGGAGGTTAGCAGATGCTTGATTATGGAAGAGGGTGGGCCATATACCATCTTGCCGGGTTGTGGTGCTCAAACCACTCTGACTGTGTCGAAGAACCTAGGGTAAGATGGAATGTCAGACTCGATACATCTCTCAGTAAGTACTTTATGATGCTTCGCAGATGTTCTGAAGATGGTTGGTGTTGCTGTGTGATTGATTTGGGAGAGGCAGGCCACTGCAAGGGAGTGCCCAGGCTCGATTGCGTATGCAGCAGGTGTATATCGATGTAGATACTCACAGATGGCTAGTCTCGACGCGTCAAGGTCCTCTTAGACGTGCTACAACAGTCGCATAGATTCGCAGGATGGATTTCGTGGAGTTGTTGTTGCGTGGTTGATTGTTGAGCACGACGCGTTGGGGTAAGGAAGGAGGACAAGTGGGAGGGAAAAGGTTTTGAAAGATTGAGGGAAGTCGGACTAGCTGCGGAAGATCCCTGTCCAGGCCGGGGAGGCTAACGACCATCATCACCCATTCCACCCCACGAGTCTTCCACGCAGAACGGGAACAACAAATATATTTCTCGCCACTTTCTTGCACTCTACGAGAAGCTCTGAGCGAGCTCTATCTAACAAGTACTCATATATGTATGATAACTGCACTTTTGTGCATTTACTTAGCTATATATGAATTACGGTTGAATGGTGAAAGTCGTAGCCATTTCTGCCAAATCGTCCCCCTTTTGCTGTCGACTTTACCGAGAGAGGTGCATCATTTTTCGATTTGCGCATAATGCTGTTATCCTGGTGCAGTGGTAGCTGCTAGAGAGCCTGTTTATATAATGGAAGCTGTGGTTGTTGAGTTGTGGTTGAAGCTTTGGAGCTTGGAGACCTGTTGATGCCGCAAGGGGTAGTAGTTCTCTGGACTCAGGGGGCTCGTCTGTTCAGAGCCGAGACAAACAATAAAGATTGCGCATGGTCGTCTTGATCCCTCAGAGTTGTTCGGACGAAGTGGTGATGATGTTCTGTTGACATGTTGATCAATCCAGGCAGCATCGTCAGTCCGTGTGCTGGAGGGCGAAAGTGCCACGAAGGCCGTCGGTTCCAGGTTAGGATGGAGGCTTTCAGCCTTAGCGCGGCCGCCACGTGATGATTTGCTCGCTTAGCGGGACATCAGACGTCCTGCTCAAACCAGGAACTTTCTCCAGTGGAAACTCACCGCAAGTTACAACAGCCCACGATTGCCAATGCTCACATATTCATTATGTGGTGACTTTTCATCAAAACTCTCTAAATGATTGGCATCTTCAATACCAAGTTCTCTTCTTGTCAAGGGGCATCCTCCGAGGTGGATAAGCTTCTCGCAACTGCCGTGCCTCCCGCACAGCCTCTTTCCTTCGTTCCGGAGGCCTGCGGCGATGTTTCTATCGCGAAACAGACCCACCAAATGCTATTTGGAGGTGTTCTGACCTCAAAAACTCGGAGTCTACCTTTCAGAGGCAATATCTCTATGACGCCCTTTATTTCATACTCAACTTAATCTAATGCACAGGATTCGTACTGCTTGACCAGGCTATTTTATTGTCGTCCTTGGTGCGCCATTGAATGTTTCTGTTGCAATGCATACATGTCAGTCAAGGAGAAAATGAATATTCATGGGCGAAGCATGGTACTTTTTATGGTTTTCTGTTGGAGGTGTTGACGAAATTGTCGTCGCCGAATCCAATTTGTGTTCAATTCAACCCAAAATACATTATCACGAAGTGTTATGGCAAGTATAGTATGGAGCTGCAAGTTCAAAAGCCTTTGAATACATCTGCATTGACTTCGATCATTATCGAGGCTCTATGATACATTACAAGCTTGGGTCTGAACGCGGAACCGATGGTAGCGCTTTGCAAAATCGTCATCCAATCGCCAACTGTGGAAATGCTCCTGAACTTGAGACACAAGATATCAACGATCAATATACCTTTGATGCAGGTGTGGCCAATACGTAAATTAAAAATGATCGAAATTGCTCCCATCAATGGTTCCCTTTAAGCACAGTTTAAAGAAAAGTTGACACTACTTGATGCCTACTTCATCGGGAATGGCAACTCTAGCCACCCACACTCTTTCGTTCGCTTGAAATACGATCTCCAACACAGTAGCATGCATTGCACAGCACACAAGATCTAGCTGTCTATGAGTTTCACTTGCAAATTCGTGGGTGTACTATCACGTGATACTCCTCAAACGTCCTTGGTCCATAGATACTTTAGCCTGTCATTGTGCCAGCAGTTTTACAGAGGGATACCCAGCATAAACAATGTGACATGCTCCAAATCTCAGCTTTCTGGGACTTTCTACGAGGTCTTGTTGAGTGGAGAAATTGCAAGTCCTAGAAGCTGAAGACAAAACTCAAAAGTCAACATGCGATTTTGTCAATCAAAGCAAAGATAGGGCATTCTTTACGCCCAACTTGAGAAAGCCATGGCATAAGTAGCATACCCATAAACTGAAAACCTTTGTAGATTACTTCGAAACAAGAATCGAAAAGAGTGAAGTTGACTTCAAGTAGAAGTCGCTTGTTCACCAGCCAGCCTGCTCATACATAACTTCACTTTTCTCGTCGCCCACCACCCAATCTGGCGCTAACACCACGACAGCCAACCACCCTACATAGCCAAATAAGCTTACACTTTTCTGAGCACGAAAAAATCTCGAGGGGGCTGGTAAGACATAGGGTCCTCCTATGCAACCAGTATCGTACTAAGCGAGATTTCTCACACGGGCATGCAGGGGTTAAAAGCCCGACATGGAAGTGCTGGATTCCTGTGAGGGCGTCCTAAGATGCGTCTTGAGTTTTGCCATTTTGTGTTGAGCTTTTCTTTCATTTTTTTGGTGGGAGGCGGGGCGCGGGGGGCTTTTTTGGTGAAGTTGAAGCTATCTCGATTAAATGAGCGATATATCCCATCTGCGGCACTCGTCTACATTTTGGACGATACCGATCAAACTGTTAAAAACAAATTTTTCTAAGATAAACTTTCGCTTTTGATAAATTTGTCAGTTCACGTAGAGTTGCGATGCCAGAGCTGACAATATCGAAAATTATTCAATCTCGAAAGTCACAGTAAGTTGGAAGCCACAAGCCAATCCCACAATGATTTCTCACTAGGTACCTAGCATATGGTCTTTATCGGTATCTGGCTCCAGAGTTAAAAGAGACCTCTTTCGAGATCCGAATCGATGACTTTAAAGACGATATTCATTGCTGGAAGTCGTGGAGACGAGGAGCCAATCAGCTTGCAGCATCCGCACCTGCCAATAATGAGAAGGAGTTGCAACGAACATGGAGAAAATGTAAAACACTCGACATAGGCGCTAAATACATCATTCCGCTCTCTGTCATTGGCCTCTCAGCCCTACTTCCTGTTTGCATCGCCATGTCCTCGATACGGATCTTGCCGTTGAACAGCAGGTCAAACAGGGTCACCTCAGGCGGCATTTGCATAAACATATTGAGTTCCCACCCCACCTTCAACGGTTATCCTCATCGGCTGAACTCTTCAACACGGAAGGGCAAGATTCCGTTCATCTCGTCCTTGAAACAACTCAGCCTCCTGCACCCTGGTATTGATGCACGTGACCCTTGGCCAGTGAGCCGTTGACCTTTTCCAACAATGGAAGCTGGCGATCCGGGGAGATTCCAGGGCTGAAAATACTCTGAAGGCTGCACTCCAGACTCGTTCATCCCGTCAAAAGTCTTTATGTTTGAGATCTGACGATATTGACCGAAATGATTGGTTCATGCCCTGCCGTTGTTTCTCGGCCGCAGCTGACCGGCCCGGCTAAGCGCGCGTGTTTCCTTGACGACCCGAGGTCATCTATTTTGCGATCTCGGCCTCCTGTTTCAAGATTTCCACGATTAGAATTATTCGCTTTCTTCGCGCTTTCTGCTGTCCTTTGCCAGGCTGCCAAGATGTTTGTTGCTGTCAGAGTATCGCTACATGGCAACCAGAATAGCTTGCCACTAATTGCAGAGCACACATGGGCGCATATTGGCAGGTCCTTCGAATAAGCTCAAGGATAAACTGTGTTCTAGCTCTCACATCCATGCATCTGATTGATCCTCCTCGATCACCTCTAGGTTTACTTCCGCGAGGCTGGCACGCTACCGCCTCCCGGGCCTGATACATTCCGACCTTCCATCTGCAGCCACATGGAGGGCATCAGGCTGTGCAAATGGTGCAAGCGCCATGACTCTTGCCTGCATTTAGGTCTGATGAATACAACTTCGAAAGACGGGATGACAGCTTCCCATGTTTCTGGCTGAGTATAAAGCTTTCCTTTGTCCCTGGTGTTAATCTCATATTCTAGACTTCATCAGCACATACTCAGATTTTCTTGTCTTCCTTCAGCAGTATTTCTCAGTTACATTCTCTTCGAATCATTGTTTCATTGTATATCTTCTACATACATCAGCAAAATGCGTTTCTCTACAGCAAGTCTCGTCGCTGCGGCTGGTTTCGCTAGCGCCGAGACCATTCAGGTTGCTGTTGGTCAGACTGGCCTTACTTTCTCACCAAACGATATCAAAGCTGCTGTTGGAACATCAGTCGAGTTCTCATTCTTCCCAAAGGTATGTCTCTCTCCCTTGCAAGCCCACCATTTTCTACCCCGACTTCTCCCCATACTAACATGCCTCCCACAGAACCACTCAGTAACCCAATCCTCCTTCGCCGCACCCTGCCACCCCCTAGCAAACGGCTTCTTCTCAACCTTCATGCCCACAACCTCAGAATCAAACACCACCTTCACAATCCTCGTCAACGACACGAAACCAATCTGGCTCTACTGCGGACAAGGCGCTCACTGCCAAGGCGGAATGGTAGCAGCCATCAACGCTCCTAGCTCAGGCAACACACTCGCAGCTTTCGCTGCCCTTGCAAAGAACGCTACTACCTCTACTTCTCCACCCGGAGGCGTTGCTGGAGGTGTGCTGAAGGTCGGAGCTGCTAGCTCAAATTCGAGTGCAAGTGAAAGTGGAAGTGTTTTGGAGAAGACAGTGACAGCTACTGTGACTGCGAGTGTTACTGCGTTGGTCACAGCTAATGGGTCGAGCTATACCACTTCCTATGGGACAACGTATGGAACTACGTATACCACTCCTGTTGCTGCCGGAGCCACCGCATCTGGAACGAGCACAAGTTCGGGTGTGGTTGCTACTGGAACGAACGCTGCGAATGGGTTGGTTGTACATGGAGGTATTGCAGGTGCTGCGCTGGTATTTGCTCTTGGGATGCTCTAGATGTTTGACATGGAATGAATTATGGTGGATGGAAAAATGACTGGCAATTCTGGAGTTTGGGCTGTATTTGTATTTTTTCGCACCTATACCTTGGGCTGTTTCTGTATTGGTATCAAATTGATTCAAGGGTTGTCATCAAGGGCTCTCATGTCACCTAGGCGATCACATTCCAAATCTCATTTGCAGCAGAACTCCTTGAGAAATGCAAGGAATATATTGGAACAAGATACACTCGAACAGTACATCCGAGACCGAGAGGACGTTCCAAGTGCAAGCACTCCTACACCATTGTTTTAAGCAATCAAAACCAGTAGCAAACGTGACAAAGCAAGCGCCATGCGGCCCCAAGAAGGACATGGAGAGAAACCTGCCAATACAGGACAAAACCTTCATGACTTGCAACAAAATAAAACAAGAACACCCAAGCTGGAAACCCTTCTGAAGACAAGCCATCGCAGTGACAGCCACCAACCATGGATCTCATTCAATCCTCCTATTCATCGTTGCCAGCCTTTGCATCAATGCACAACTCCTGACCCATAGCAGCCATGATAGTAACACTAATCGGCCTATCCTCCGCCAACAAACTCCTGATCTTCTGTCCCACCTCCCCCTCCGGCAACTTAACATCCTCCTTCTCCCCCTCCGCCCCAAAAAGACAAAGAAACCCATCCCTACTAACATTACTAACATCATACTCCGTCTTCTTCACAACCGGCACCTCCATATTATGCGAACTCGGATGCGAGTCTTCGACCAGAGCAGCAGTGAAGATATCTCGTCCTTTGAAGGTACATTTTGCGTGGCCGTGTTTGCCGGGTTTGGCGGTGCTGATTTCGAGGATTTTGCAGGGGTGCCATTTGAGGATTGCATAGCCGTTTTTGCGGAGGGCGGAGGCTTGGGAGGGGTAGGGTAGGGAGGCGCCTGCGTTTCCTACAGCCTGGGTGGGTGTTAGCAGTTGAGGATTTGTGATGGTGGGAGAGGTTGAGTTGAGGATTAACGTACCTCGACGGCATATTTCTCATCGTCGGAGTGATTTCCAGACATGGTGGTAGTTGAAATTGTTGTATTTGGTATTTGTGGTTTGTGGTTTGGGTATTTGGTGCCTAGGAGCGGAATGCAAAGTATCTGAGCAGCTCTTGTCTTGAGGTTGCTCTACCTGACATCTGTGGTTATTTTCGAGTTTGTGATGAAGAAAGAATCAGAAGGAAAGAACGAAGACTGTTTATAAAAGGCTCTGGTTCTGAACCAAATTGGAAGTTGGGACGGAGTCGTCTCGCTAAACCTTTTTGTCTCGCCGGGAGGCACCAAAGACGGGTATAACGAGACGCAGACAGAAATTGAAGCCCTTGTGGAAGACGTAGAACACCAGATCCTCAGCATAGATATCTGTGACTCTATTCGAGGTTGATTTTCCATTCAAGGCAGGCTCTGAGATACCATTGTACACCAAAGTGTTGGTCACGTGAATCCACTTCATCGCACTCCAGGTGATCCTACCAATGCCCCTACCGTCCCATAACAACCACAAGACTAGGAATGATCATCCTGCATTGGAAGTATGACAAATACCTCTAGCAGTCTCTCGGTTAAAGCCACAGCCAGCTTTCGTCCTTCCTATGCCACATTCTGACTTTCGTCGAAAGGAAAAAAGGATATTGGTCTTTGAAATATAACTTGATCACAATGCCTTTTTGTCAAGGAAGAATTCACAAAGAGAATGGACATATCAAAGAACGTGGTGCATCTTTTTCCATGAAAGTCTTTGCAACCAATCCAACGCCAAATCAATGAGCTTTGCAGTTGAGCCGCCGATCAAAGTCCATTCAAGATCAAGAAAGTCCTTCCTCCATCTAGCTCCCAACTCCTTGAACCCGTGCAACCCAATTTCCACCTGCTCCTCAAATTAAATCGTCGAGTCCATTGATGATAGCCGTGACCAAGTCGTACTCATGCTGGTACTCAACAATAAGCTCCTCATCATCACTCATGGCAGATCCGAGATCTTGCTGCTCTTGGTGAATCTCTCGAATGTTATTTATGGCATCCCGAGCAATCCAAACCAAAACTCGTCGAAGCTGAGAAAGCTGCTGACCACGAGACAGGGTTGCGACATAGAAATGGTTGGCAATTTCAACACCTCGAGCTTGAATGCTGGCACCATTTCGGGGTATACCGTCGGTTAAGGCCTCAATTGCACCTCTGACTGCGTCGATCATCTTTTGGTTCTCGTAGGGATCGGAGGATCGTTGAGACGGTAGCTACGATTCTGTTAGCATAATCGCGAATTGGGAGGAAATTCAAAGTGTGTTGGCAATCGAAGTTGAACAAGGTATTTGAATTGTGACGAAATATGCATGGGGTTGACAGTCGAAGTTGAATCAGGTGTTTGAAGTCCGACGAAAATCAAATTGTGTTGACAGTCGAAGTGGGATAAACATGCGACGCGAGACGAGACGACTTACAACATGACCCATGTGCATCAAGAAGTTCCTAACCTGCTTCCACATGGTTGCTTGCTGATAGATGATTGGTATGATGAAGGATTCCAAATTGTCTTGGGCTGATTGAGGTTGAAATTCTCGGGGTTGGTGGTTGACTGTAGACAAGTGAATGGGTTCTTAAATAGTGAATGTCGTGGCCGTGCCACGACATCATTTGAAAGTGAGATTGTGCGGTTCGTTGATGTCTTTGCAAGGTGAATGGCATTCGAAGCAAAATTGATGGCGTAAAAGCACAAAATGTAGACCGGAGTTAGAGGTGAATGGGAATGTGTGCAGAGATGATTGAAGGCTCGATCAGTTTGTAAAAATGCTTATGAACTTTGAACTGACTGTCCTCTTTATCATTATAGTTTTTTTTATAATGTGAGCGATGTGTTGGTATGCGGTATATGTAGCTGAAGTATATATTTGGAAGTGTCTGTGCAATGGATGCTGGTTCTCATGAGATTGCTTGAGATTTCAAGCATTTAGTTATCAAGGAAAGCAATTGATTGGCTGAACAAAGAACAGAGATACTGGCAGCACATAAATGCAGCCAAGAGACTGATCTGGCTCCTCTGTCCATGGTAACGTGACTTGGTGAGCAGCGAGTTTGAAGATATACTTCCAAACTTGTCGGCTTGCTTTGTATTCAAACTGAAGTAAGTAGTACTTTCGGAGATCTATTCTTGGAAAGAGTCTCGCTTGAAGCTTTGATACTTGAGGGCTCGGGGCGCCCATTCCTTCAACTGAGACATCCTAATCGCTCTCAATGCGAATCATCCTATAATATCTGGAGGTCTGAGTCTTACCTTTTTTTGATTCTCTAGGTTACCACGATGTCCTCCATGCTGCATTGCTGAGAAACGTCACATCGACGCCAAAAGACCTTTCATGAGCCGAGGACGTTTAGCAGTAGCTTCTTTCAACGGCTTTGCCGAATGATCAACAAACACCGAATGAGGGGTTGTGACTCGGAGACCCCGGACGAACCCGAAGAGCTTGCTGATCCACGGCCCAAAGTAGCTCCATAAAGTACCGGAACTAAATTCATTGTCTCAAGGGAGGAACAACAAGTGAAAGCCGCCGATGGTCAACTCATGTTTGGTGTCTAGACCAATTTTAGCGAGAATTGTATCGCAGCAAGAAATATCTGAAGTCTCTAACAGGTTGCAATCGATTCAAGGTTGATAAGACTCGTCTTGCATTGTAAATGCAACGTGGTCTGTTTCTGGGCAATTCATCAAAGGCAGCGGTTGTTGTTACACGGAGCTAGAAACCCCAACATTGGCGAGCACTGGAGACGAGCTGGAACCGCCTCAAATACTAGTATGATAATACTCCGGAGTGAGGAGACCCGGAAAGAACATCAACATCCCGTTATCCAATAGTTGTGATGGTAGTAGCTCTGACGATCGATAGAATAAGAATATAAAGTCGGCATGCGCATGTGCCTGTTGCAGAATACAGCTTCTCAACTCCAAACTACCAAAAACATGTTCTCCAAATTTGCAGCTCTCGGAGCACTTCTCATCTCGATCTCCTCAGCACTACCCCAGGGCCCAAACACTGTCGCGGTAAACAATCCAAATGTCAGGACACAAGCAATGAATGGGAGTACGTATCTTTCTGATCCTCAATGAACCTCATTGACACCATGTAGCGTGGTTCTTGGTTCCAGTAAACACCAACATCGCTCAGAAGTCGTCTCCTTATCCACTCCTGCCCGTTCCAACAGACGACAAAACTCTGTTCCCCCAGGGTTTCCCAGAGGGGATGCATCCAATCCTTGTTGGCAACTTCTATGGCAGCGACATTCGACTGGTCGACCTGTATATTGATGCCCTTCTTGGTGGCTCGGTCTATATTCCATTCGTAGATAGATTGAAGAACGGGAAAACACCTTTCACCTATCCTCTCAAGGCCCTTACTGGCGGAACCAACGGACAGACCCTCATGGGCCTGGTTCCAGGTCAGTAATCCATACATCCCTGAAAACTTTTACTCACACGTTCCACAGCCCTTGTAGGATCCATCACAGGCAGCCAAGACCTCGAGGTAGGCCAATTTGATCCCGAGGACGCCGCATGGTCAGCCGTCGGCCCAAACGAATACAGCACCCAAGGCAAAGTCACCATTGTCCCAAACCCCCTCAGCGGTCCTGGTGTCATCCAATCTCTGTACGACATCGACTTCAGCACCGCTACTAACCCATTGTACACCGTACACACTTTCCATTCTGTGCTCAATCAGCCTCTCATTCAAAACAACGGCATGTGTTTCCAAAATGCGATATACTTCAACGAAACGTTTGCAGAACAGATGTTGAGAGAAGGGACGGTCACGCTGTATAGTCCACCATTGCCGACTGGGCTTCAGGGGGTTTACAAGAAAGTGGGAGGGTTCTCTGGGGCGGGAGAGAATATTGGATACAATCCACAGGACTGTGCGGTTGCCGCTGCAGATGTTGATCCAGCGGCTGCGAACTAGCATTTGCAGGGACCTCCATGTTGAATATTGCATAAATGCAGCAAGATATGTACATGACAATGACGGTTGCATTCCGTTCCCTTTTGACACTTTACTTCGTGATTTTTCTTCTTGATCATCTGGTCCACTGGGCTTGAGAGCGGATGAGATCCTCGCTGGCAAGGGTATACAAAAATAGGTTCAATAGAACAGAAGGGCATTGTGTATCTAAGTTCGGACAACTTTATTGAACTAGGTTTGGCAAGGTATAAGAGCTCGGAAACCCGACCTAAGGCATGTAATCGTAGGTAAGGCAAAGGTATGCAAGATTCAAATACTAAAGTATCATAATAATAATATCTATAAAGTAAGGTTATATAGTAAGGTCATAACTTTATAAAGCAAATTATATTATAAGTAGTACTAATTATACTAAAGTAAAAATAGATAGAATTAATAACTAGTATATTTTAGATTATATTCGGTAATAACTGTTTTTCTAAGCTATCTTTAAATAGAATCTAGTAACAACTGTTTTTCAACCGATGTCTCTGAAGAAGAAAGGAGCCTGCTCCTTACTGCTCTATACCAACAAAATATCCAAAGAAACAAGTTATATACAAATATAAAACAAGTACAAGTAAAGAGAACAAGACTACAAAGCACCAACGTAATCGCTGCTGCCTAATGGCCTCATACCATCTCAACGTGTACAAAAACAAGGACCAAACAATTTACTTGGATCTCTGAACGATATTGGCACACAGCGTGGCCCTGCCGTACCGGTCCGTCCGCCCAGCCGCCTTAGCCGCCCAGTCCGCCCAGCCGAACCCTCCATACTATAGCCGCCTATCCTGTCTAATCACGGGGGAAAGACAGATTGCACACCTCGTTGTTGGTGCCACCAGTATACTCGTAGCAATCATTAATTTCCTTGCCGTGTCCGTGGCAGTACGCGCAGTTTCTGTTGGGATCCTGAGGGTTTGTGTTCTGCTTGCGCAGTGCCTGCACGCCTTTGCGTGGGCGGAGATGGTATCTTCTTTATAGTAGCAGTTGTTGCATGGCTTATTGGCTTCATGTTTGCCTTTACCGCATTCGCCGCAAGTCATCTTGTTTGAGGGTGCTGTGAGATGGTAAGGGTTTGAATGTGGTGGCAAAACTTTTGAGAGCGAGGATGAAGCTTACGGTTGCTGTTGACCGTTGTGTGTCTTAATCAAAGACAGTATGAATATTGAGAGAAAAGTCGTTTGGAGATATTGTATATATGAGATTGGTTGAGAGTGTTGAGACTGGGAGTTGTGCTTGATGGTGAGGACCTCCTCAACTGGGTGATTCGAGGGATACTTATACTTTTTCAGATCTAAATTTTCAGACAGACATGTTGGTTGAAATGTTGGTAAATATGAGAGCTGCTGCTATTCCAAGCTCATAGAATATATTTACGGTTGAGGAACAGGCTCGACAGGAGGAAGAGATGACCAAGCTAGACCTAACATAGGCGTCAACTTGATGGTCTGTTTCATGGCCATCATCATTCAAATGAGAGGAGAGAATAGTAGAGCACAGCCTTGTGGTGACCATCTGAAGGTTTCCTGAATTGCAAGCATTTGACTAATGATGCTTGAGAAGCCTGTGATCAAGTCACTGGTCTATCGGCCAAAACCGCTGACTGATACACCAACGAGCGGCTGCTGTTTCAAAAAAAAAAATTTGTAGAGAGAGGCAATAGCTGGCCAACTACCTAGAGAGCAAGCGCAGGTTGTCAATGCGGCTCCCTTTGCCGCCAGCACTGCCAAGCAAGTTCACGAACTGGCGGTCTCATTTTGGATTGTTGAGGAAAGGTCTTCAAAGACTTCAATACGACGCTAGCTAATATGATAGGCGCCACCAGCACTTGTATGGTTACTCTCTTGGCACCTGAATGAACTTCCGGAGCTCGTTATGGGTCTAAAGTCTCGAGACGTAAACCCCACTTTTTGCCCCATTGCACCGACCCCCGCAAGCCCCGCTTAGCAGTCTACTAAGTCAAGACGAATAATCCACTGGGTCATTGCAAGATATACTATTAAGCAGATCGCGGGCATCATTTTTCACACAGATCGAGGAATTCCCAAACCTCGAGGTTACTCGTAGACATGATGGGGCAGTCATCAGGGATCTAAGGCCGTTGCGTGACGAGCCACCAACCTCTCCTGACTGGGAACTTGTTCTATTGTGGGGTTTGCCTCCGACTTATCGCGTTGGAAGATGTAAACAAATCACAAATAGGCGCTCCGCTGGGGTTCCGGGCCGGACCGACCTTGTCGCAACAAGCGACCACGCTTGACGCGTGGCACCAGATTATTGCGCATACGCACGGCGGCACTGCGCACAGAAAATAGCCGCTTTGAAATGACCTTTCGAGGCACCAGCATTGATATAAGTCATCACTGTTGGGAGCGGAATGTTACACTCATTGAAAAACCAAGAGACCTTTCGCCCTTAGGTCGACTTGCAGCGTTTGGTATCCGAAAAACGAACCCCCAGCACCAAGTTACCAACGCCCTTCGCGAATGGCAGATTCGCCAGTCGATTTGGTCATTTCATCCAGCGCCTAAGATGCATCTCATCTATCACCAGAAGTCCAAAGCTACTGCAGAGGGGTTGTCATATAACATGGACAATATTCAGCAATATGATCGCCGTAAGTATCTGTGCCGTTACTCCGGTTCTCGTCTTTGCAGTGGACAAGCCTACTTTCTTACGATCTTGCCCCCTCATACTGCAGCCGCTACTGGTGGTCATGCCACTTTCACCACCAAGGTCTCTGGAGAAACACCAACAGTAATGCCAAGGTCTGCCTACCAACCAAATCTTGCACGGCTACCTTGCAAATATCTTCAGTTTCATGTCCACGCTTCCGGTGGCAATCACACAGCGAATCAGCACCTCAGGTGGGCCTCCTGGTGCTCCTCCAGCCTCGCCGTTGTCTGGAGGTCTATCCGTATCCTTCACAATGACCGGAGCCCATTTCAGGCAAGATATGAAATGATCATGCAGATTCGGGAGCTCTTTGACACACTTGCCGTCTTGGCTGAGATCCCAGCAACGTAGTGCCTTGTCGTCTGCCACAGAAAGGAGATACTTGCCGCCGGGGTGGAACACAAGAGCGCGCACCCAGTTGTCATGGCCGATCAGTGTCTTGAAGCATATGCCCCGCATATCCCACAGCTTGATGGTCTTGTCTCGCGACCCAGTAGCCATGAATTCTGATGTGCTGCTTTTCGGTGGTGGCTTCTGTAATCCGGCCAAGGATGCTAGGTACTGGTACGAGGATGGCGGCGCAAAGACGCAGCATTCAATGAAGTTTTCGTGACCAACCATTGTCAATTTGCTATCTGATTGTGATCCGGATATATTCCATAACCGGATGGTCCTGTCATCCCCAGCCGAGAGAATCAAGGATCCATCAATTGAGGGACAAACATCACGAACCCATTCGGAATGCCCGCGTATCGTCTTCACGCAGTATCCAGTAGTAACATCCCATATTCTTAAAGTCGTGTCCCTACTGGCGCTAACAAGCATGTTCCCGGATGGCATGAAGTGGACGGCACTGACAGTATGGTCATGGCCTGACAATGTTCGAGTATTCTTATAACCATCTGCGGGATCCCACAATTTGATAGTAAGATCTGCACTACAAGAGGCGAGAAGTGTATGACCTTTGGTACCACCATAGTCGAGGCCGGTGATTGCTTTGGTATGGCCCTTGATTGTTCTCTCCAATTCGCCAAGCTCCCAATCCCATATTTTAATGGTAGCGCCTTGATCCCCGGACGCAATAGTGGAATAGACTGGATGATATGCGATACAGGAGATTTCGTATTGGTGTGATTCTAGAGCATATCGGGCAGGCTTACTGGGGAGCCAGGAGTTCGGATCTTGGTTACGCCTTGACAGAAAGGTAGGGATGGCATTGTCGAGTTCGAATTGTAATGTAGCGAGTCGTGATTGGAGTTCCATTATCTACATCATGATACTAGTTAAAGGACGTGACAAGAACAGGATATGAAACAAGTCGAGCTGAGGGGCTTGCCTTCTTCTGGAGGCGGACGACGCTGGTCCATTTCTTCTCCAACAATGTCTCGTACTTCTTGGCCGTGGCTGCATCGAAACTATCTTCCCCGAGTTTCAACTCTGTCCTAAATGTGGCGGCGGTATCGTGGAAACTGTTCGCTGACAAGTAGGCTATCATGGACTTGTGACTAGAAGTGTTGTTAGCCTAGATCTGGTCCTCACCCCGCATCTCTACCCACAGATATGTACATACAGCTCTTCAGCTTGCCGGCTCGGCAATAATCGACTCATACTGTCTGGTTGTGGTATTTGAGTTTGTCTGAAATGACAGAGGCGATAGATGGCTTCGCTCGTCAACTCGGTGTTTTCCTATGCATACCACAGTTGTAAAGAGCAAGCCTTTCGCGGATTGGGCCAGTTCTGCACTCGAATTTCCGGTCAAAAATCGGCCGTTTCGTTGTAGAACTTTTGACGCGATTGCGTAGGCAAGGTGGAATTGTCAGGGGAAGGCAATGAGACAATGAAGCTGAGTGCATGAGGTCGCGATGCGCTGAGCACGGCAAGTTCTGGTGGTTCTGGCGTTGCTGCTGAGTCATCTGGATTTCCAGCTGACCGTGCGTTGAGAACAACAAAACAGACATTTGAGCTATAATTCGAAGGACCGACAATCCTCGCCTTGAGTATAGTAATACCCTTACTCGACTTCTCTCAAGTGGTGCAAGCAATTCTCGAGAAGTCCATCCGAGAAAGTTTACAAGGCTGCACCGTCGCTGTCAGGGATATATCCAGCCAGCTCGAACGTGACAAAATGAACTCGACTGCGAATATCAAAATTCATACTAAAAGCTACCCATTCAGTATTCTCTACGATTATAGGTCGCGATAGCATGACCTCCATGTCAAACGCTTCTCTTCTCTCAGAACAAAGTCGCGGCTGCACTCGCACGAGGTCGAAACCGAGGATCAATATTCATGATGATAATCAAGACCGATTTCTCAATAGCACTGGTCTTGCACGCTTCGCAGAAGTTCGCCGGATCTTCTTCGAGAAGCAGGTACGCTCTCTCAGCTGCTTGTAGAACCTCGAGAGGAGGCTTAGAAATACGGTCCACTGGAGATGTCAGACTTCTTTGAACTGGTTCTGAGGATCGGATACCGCGCCCTGAGAGGGTTTTTGCTGCCAAGTCTTAGCTTCGTGCATTTGGATCCAATCGAACACCAAGTTGGTCACGCACGCGGGTGCTGCAAAGTGCTTTGAGATCTCATTCCATGATTGAGATAAATGCAATACATGCCTAAATAATCCATCGTACTCCTTCTCGTTCCAGGCAATCTTCTCATATGGGCAGCTACCTAGGCCAATGGCGAGCGTCACAGCATGTGGTACTTGACAGGTTGGACCTGTGATTCCTCAAGTAGCTTCGGGCATTGCATATAGCCTTAAGCCGGCAATTGGAGATAGTACCTTCTCAAATCTTGTCCAAGACCGAGATAGTGAGCTCATTATCCTTACTTCCATCACCATTCGTCCCGGTTTCATGGTCGTCACTCTCCAGACTTGCGAGTTCGTCAACTTGTGCCGTTTGTCCCTTGCTTTGTTGGCTACAAATTTTCAGAAGTAAGTCACAGTGAATAATATAGCGCTCAGAGTAGAGAAACTTACTCTCTTCGATGCCAGACAAGCGCCAGGCAGAAAAAAGCGAATAGGGCTGTAAAGAATGCAATACCAGACGGCCAGCCTTTCTTCCATTGTGGAGCCTCAACGGTAGGAAATAAGAGCAGAGGGACCCAGATGTATGTTGAGTATCCGGCTGTCATCATTGCAGACTGTGGTTGTCAGCTAATCGAACATCAAGATCGGGTTTCAGAGGGTAAAACCTACGATGACAAGAGCACGTTCTTCAGCATCGTCTTTGAGGATATCATTTACAACCGAGTATAGGATTGGACTCGAGCAGCCTTGGAGACCGTATGCGTACCATGCAACAAACCTGAGAGGTGTCAGTGCTTGGAATGTAGACGTGAGGAAAAGAAGACTGACATTA
This sequence comes from Helotiales sp. EF0021, assembly GCA_000292665.1. Lineage (NCBI taxonomy): Eukaryota > Fungi > Ascomycota > Leotiomycetes > Helotiales > Helotiales sp. EF0021. The sequence continues at coordinate 174,922 of AIET01000277.1, forward strand.
GTCCTTGTGGAATAGTCCAGATCGTCATACAAACAGTTGTGAACACTCCTGCTATTGTTGGGATGACAAATATCGCAGCTGGTGGATAGAAAGCAGCAAGGGTAGTTCCTAGCCAGGACGCAAGGACCGAGATGCCGTTGATGACCGTAGGTAATTTGTTGATCATGGGGACACTGAATTTCTCTTCCTATTAAGGATTAGTAAAAGCGGTTACGAAAGACGAGGTCGACCTGCCTTAAGCCACAGACCCATATAACCCATTGGGTAGGAAGCATTGATCATGCAAATATAAGCCAGCATGAAGATCCAAATGTGCCATCTCTTTGCCGATCTCTTGAACACATCTAATGTGATTGGTCCTGCGGGTGCCGTTTTGTTGTCCCTCATCCGTTTCTGTGACAGCTCGATGTCTCTGTCTTTGAAGTAGAATGGCTTTGGCGAAGACGGGATGCCTGGGAATACTAGGAATCCGATAAGGGCAATTGGGATAGTTATGATACCGTCAATGATGAAAAGCCACCTCCAGCCACTGAGGCCATGAACACCGTTGAGATTGGTGTAGGCCGCTGCCTGAAGGTAACCGCTGAACATGGTACCAAGAGAGTTGCAAAGGAACCAGGTTCCGGCTCTTTTAAAGAGTTCGTTTCTCTTGTACCATGAACCTGGAGACTTGTCAGTGCTATTGTAGATATGCAGGTAGCAAAGGATTGTACCAAGAATGAAGTGTGTTCCAGCAAAGACTGGCGCCTCAGCAACACCAACGAGGAAGCGCAGCGCATAAAGCTGGCCCACGTTCGTTACTCGTGATTGACAGAATGTCAAAACGCCCCAAATGACTTCGAGAGTTGGAAGTCCCCAACGTGCACTATATATCGCCTGTCAGTGCAGTCTTCAGTGGATCTTTGGGATGGGCTGGACAGACAATCTCGGTCGCGACAAAACCAGCATCAGTGGAACTTGGGCTATCACGTAGGCTGTGTAGTACATGATATTGAAGTAATTCAACTCATTACCATAGAGTTCGAGATCCTCCTTCACGCCACTGACATAGGCATTGTTGATGTTACTTTGGTCTTTGGACATATTAGAGAAGAATTGGGATGTGACGTTTGGCATTCGGCATACCAAGGAACTTCGTAAAAACTAGCAGTTGGTCAGCATGAGATCTTTAGTGGAGTGCTGGTTGACTATACTTACAGCAAAAACAAGCATATGTCAGAATTGACACATCCAGTTTGAATAAAAGCCTGCATTGTTAGCTAGAGGTACATGACAGGAGGATTGATACCCACTTTCTCTCCTCAGAAGGGTACTCTCTAGGATACCAATCAAAGACATCTTTGATCGCAGCAAGGATTTCAATCTTCTGCTTCCTTTGAGACATGATGCGTGTGCTGAGAGAGACTTGCCCGGAAAATTCATTTTTCATACTTGGACATAGGTTTTATATATACCTCTGAGCTGCAAACGTGGCAACAATGTGAAGTGACTGTGCATCGCACCATCGCTACCAAATGGGAATTATAAGTCGCGCATCAAGAAATCTAGCCGGCCCATGCATCTTCACTTGAAGGTACATTGGGCCAATTGAATTCTGGTCGCAACAATTTCTAGTGAGTTGCGCCGCAAAGCGAACGGCACTGCTACAAGCATTTCTGTTAGTGCGGGCCAGATTCAGGTCCTCTTCCGTTGAACACCCCATTCTTGGCTTTAGGTTGACTTGATACCAGCCTGATGGTACTGTTGTGGTTGAAACGTCAATTTACCCCACCATCACGACATCACGAGCCTCCACCACCTCGCGGGAGAAGCGCAGAACTGCGAATGAGAGAGTGAAATATTACGGTTAACGGCAAGATACTCAACTCTAGAGCCAGCACAGATAGAAAAGAGAAATGGAGCATCTATGGTCTATGAACTGCACGTGCGCAACGCGCTATATAAAACGAGATGCAGACATTATTTATTCGCCATGATATGTGCTACGGAAAGTATCGGAATGACAACAGAAGACAGAGAAATCTCGTTACCGCCTACACTCACACAACTTCCCTATCTCAATTCTCGAAGAACTTCTTCTCGAACTTGAGACCAACACCATCCAAACGATCAATGAACTTCTGGCCTAAACAAGCTGGGGTATAGACCCCACCAGAAAGATTATGCTGATCCTTAAGAATGGACAGAGCAGCTTGTGCAAGGGATACTCCAGTGACTGCTTCACGTCAGCCGTATCACACAGATAGGAGCGGATGGCTTACATTCATAGGCAGAGCCTTCATAAGTTGCTCTACAATACGCTCTGACTGGATTTGCTGTTGTAACATCAGGCGTTGCGATAGCGCGTAGTTCGAATCGATAATTCTTCGACTCTTCCTTTGACGGTCCATCACCTGGCTGGTAGACCATCTTCTTGCCAATGCTTCTGATGAATGGGATAGCAAGCATGACGGAGCTCAGGACCAGAGCGAAGTGAATCATAACAGCCGAGAGATGATTACGGGCTTTCATGTACTCAGAGAACTTGAAGTTTGGACCATAAAGCTTGTCGCCTCCTAACAATCCCCAGGAACGCTGAACAATAGGCGTATCAGCCACGGTTCCGATGTGACTTGTGAGTATCCCAAGATCAGGAACAGCACGGATACCGAAAACCTTGGTGATGAAGGACGTCGAAGCTTTTGCATTAGGTCCTGGGATAGGGGATAATGCATACGGTGCATTTGCTGCACCAATCTGTTTGAGGCTGTATGTGTCGAAGATGTTGAATACCGTACTCAATGTTCCACCGGAAGGTTTTGAGCTGTGATGGTGGTATCGTTAGTGAGTGTCTGAACATGGAGGCAGGCTACTAACCGTAGTTCATAAACAGACACGACGACTTCTGCTGTAGGCACAGACAGCTTCTTTCTGATCATGTCGACCAAAGTCCATGTGACTAAGTCTGCTGGAGCAGAATCGAATCCAATCTGAGGAATCATGATTGCACCACTGGCTTGAGCAGTCTTCTCATATTTCTTGATCATGTCAGCCACATAGGGGACCTCTCCTGTGACATCAAGATAATGCGTTCCATTTTCAGCGCATGCTTTGAATGCATGCTCGCCATGAAGAGCGTATGGTCCGACTGCTGCAATGAGAACTTTGGTCTTCTTTGCCAGAGCATCTAGATCAGCAGTGTTGAGATTGCAGATTTCGATTCCTGCCAAGAATCAGCTTTGCATCAAATATTGAAAAGATGGCTACACGTGATGAAGAGCCAAGTTGTCAGATTTTAGGTGCTTACCAGGCTGTATCCTATCAGATTTCAGAGCCTTACATTCTGCTGCAATTGCTTCCAGCTTATTCGCAGAGCGACCAGCTATTGCCCACTTCAAATCCGTTGGTAAATGGTTGGCGATGTGCTCAATTGCAAGCCTGCCTGTGTAGCCAGTGGCGCCAAACACAACAACGTCATACTGGCGAGATGCTGACATACTTTTGATATTGACTATCTGCTTTTGACGTGAAGATTAAGAATGCAAGATTGATTTTCAAGTCAGCAAAGCTTTAGGGTATATTTAAAAAAAACGAACACAATTTTCATCTCCTGATCATAACTCCACTTGAATGTCTTTCATATGAATAGGTGGGTTTCATGTCCGATGCCTCGGATCGGTCTTATTGTTCCTCCGGAGCAAAGAGTATTATCACGTGGGTTTGCTTATTGGCCTAAGGCCAAAGCTCCAAGACTAAGCGAACGCACTTTCAAAATTATCCTCGAAATCAACGTCTCGAAATAACCCATTCTCCAACACATCGTTCATCACAGCAACAACCGCAAAGATGACGAAGAGAACCAAGAAGGTCGGCGTTACCGGTAAATACGGTACCAGGTAAGCAATTTCTCCTTTCCAATGCGCGCGACGGCCTCTATGATGTACAAACCCTTCCAGTCGCAGCCTGCGCACTCAATCGAATTCAACACTGCGATCCGCTCTGCGAGCGGTGTTGCGCAAAAACGACGTATAGGATGGCTTGCTGATAGACTTTTCTGCCATTCAGATACGGTGCCTCCCTCCGAAAGCAAGTCAAGAAGATGGAAATCACACAGCACGCCAAATACGTCTGCACATTCTGCGGAAAGACCACCGTCAAGAGACATTCCGTCGGTATCTGGAACTGCAAGTCGTGCAACAAGACCGTTGCTGGAGGAGCTTACACTGTGTCGTATGTTACATGTCCTCAGAAAAAATATCTCAAACAAGGACAATTACCCCACATCGAGGATAGTGGCTGACAAGAACGCCGCAGAACACCTGCCGCCGCTGCCATGCGATCAACGCTTCGACGATTGAGGGAAATTGCTGAGGTTTAGATGATTGCGATGGATTTGTTACGGTTGGCATTTGCTGGTGTCTGGGATCGGTTTCTCACACGGGTCACGATTATCGACGTCGCTCTTCAATGAGGGCTGAATAAAAAAAACCTCAAGAATATCGCTCGACGCCTCCATACATGCCTATCTGCCGTCTTCCGATTCGTGGGATATTATGTGATATGTGGATTTAGTGGTCATCGAATAAGGTGAGGGGTATGCCTAATGGAGTTTATGTAGGCAACGACCTGAATCCAATGTCCTCACGCTTTTCGTCCCTTCATTTGTTTCTCTGGCCATCGATGGCATACGAAAGTAGGACCGAACACTGCCATAGCGATATCACCGAGTTGCCTCTCGGACTTCCAATCATTGTCCTCTGGTCCGGCATCGAAGATCCTCAATAAAAACGAGGCTGTCGAGCGACCATCAAGAGAACGAAAAGCCCGTCATTTTAATTCACTTTTATTAATGCGCAGGCTTTTCGCGAAAACGGGGCGAACCGTTGCCTTCTGGTTGCCTCATAGTCATGGGCTATAAGAGGCTGGTCTCCCACCCTGTTCTCTTGTGTTCATTGTCTTGATATCTGTATGTGTGACTCACTTTGCTAGTCTGCTTCACCTCTCAAGGCTCCTCTCAAGGGCGAAACGGTGGGTCATTTGATGTGGATGTAAAACGGTACATGAAAAGCGAAAACTGTTATCCCTCTCCGTTCTGGCCAATCTGAAGCTATATTCACTTTTCGGACCGGAAACTCCTTCTCGGACGCCACAAAAGCATCTTACTCATGTTCCAGGGGTATTTTCGGACTGGCTGAGCCCATTCTACCGTCTTTCCACTGAGAGAGCGATACATGCCGGATCGCGACCTGGTCATCAAGCAGCTGCACGTTACCTCTCCCTTGTGTTGACCCTGCGCCACCTCGGAAATCCCACTCTAAGAAGCATTCAGTCACATTGAGATGACACGACTTGCACGGCCCCCACAATAGGTACAACATGCAGCAAGCGAGTCACACATTTCAGCAATAGGGAAAGACCACATTCCCCCTCGCAGTGCATCGAGGGTTGCGGTGTGTCGAGGTGGGGCAGCAGTGCCGCCTTGATTGGGCGAACCAGTTAGCGTGCCGGGCCATAGTCGACTTTTGCAACCTGAATCCAGGTCATCCTCAACTTCGACTCTTCCGCCAAAACTGCTACACCACTCGAGAGCTTCACGACGACAACCTTCACTGCAAATAATCACCACCCACTACCGCCAACCTTTTTCATGACTTCCTATTCACCCATTCGATCACAAGTCTCCAAATTTATTTGTCAGCATGGCTGACCAGTGCATTGTCTGTCTTGAGGACCTGGACGCAGTTGCTGTTCCTGACGCCTCCATTCACGATGATCTTCAAGTGGCGGCTACCACCGAAGACGAACCACCAGCCCACCCCAGCAAAGCAACCAACAACGAACCTATTGCTCTCATCAAACCCTGCAATCATGTATTGCATGATGAATGTTTACGAGCATGGTCGCAGAAAGCAAATAGCTGCCCCATCTGCCGCCAGACATTTAATCTGGTCGAGGTACTAGATAAGGTTGGAGGTATGTTTCCCCTCTCCTACATCCCCAAATCAACCTTTCGCACCAAATGCGAAAATAGCCCCAAAGTCTGCTGTGGATTTATCGAAGACAAATAACCATATTTCCGAGTTCAAATATTCGCTGGTTGAACCTGGAGTTTCGGGGCACCAAATTCCATCCGAGCATTTAGCGAATGCCATCAGCGTGTATAACAGTTCGAATGCTAACTTTCTAATGACAGGCACCCTTCTCTCCGAATATGAAGTCGAGGACAAGAAACAAGTAGCTGAATTCGATCCGAATGCCTGGATTGAGGAGGAAGAGGAGGAGGAAGTTGGTCGACCGTGCCCAATTTGCGGAGAAGCCGATCAAGAAGAGGTCCTCCTGCTCTGCGATGGGTGCGATGCACCATACCATACACACTGCATTGGTCTTGGTGATAGAGTTCCGAATGGACATTGGTTTTGCATGGAGTGTGCGGACGAGGGAGCATATGCAAGAGCTGCTGGTGCTACCCAAGACCAAACTCGCAATACACCACTGTCAGGACGAAGAGGCCCTAGAACTCAAGCTGGCGTACGACGCAGCCGTCAGCGCATTCGTAATGACCACTGGGTTGGAGCATGGAGCCTTTTCAGCAGCAGAATACACAATGTCGCAGGACTGGATCTCGACTTCTCGGACGATGACACACACATGGCTGACTATAGACGCCACCAGCGTCGCACTTCCGAAGAGAGAAGAGAATTCCAACGCTGGCAACAAAGACTGAATATTGCTGGACGTCAAGGAGCAAGAGAAGTGTTTCGTGCTGCGGCTCCAGTCCAACTTCGCGCCCAGACACCAGCAGAATCGATCGAGGAGACCCGGGCATGGGGCGCTTTCGAGAAGGCCAAGGAGATTGACACCAAAAGTCCAAGGAACCGAAAGAGGAAGTCGAGATCAGTGACTACATCCCCAGCAGATGGCCCGTCACAACCATCCGCGGAGCCCGAACGAAAATTGAAGCGTCCCCGGACCCGAAGAGTTCTTGACCGACCTGAAGCATCGTCCTCGGTTGCAGGACCCAGCCGCCAAATGAACGGGCATCGTGGTGAATCGCCGACAGCACGAATACTCAATGACACCACTGGACAGCCTTCTTTCTTATCCTCGCTACTCAAAGAAGTTGAAATGAACCCGGCTTCAGACGATGATCGGTCGGCATTCAGTGCGACAACTGTTTCTGGTCCAGCTCGTGTTGCCAGTCCTACCTTCGACTACTCGTCTCCGGCAGCATCATCGCCGGCAGCATCGCCAGTCTCGTCCTCGCCATACCATACACCGAGAGCCTCTTCAATTACCCCTCCACCTCACATTAGCAAGCGCTCAGGTTCTCCTATTCCACTCACATCGCGAGTCGAGCCGATATATCCTCCAGCTGACTATTCGCCGAATCGATCGCCTCCAGAACCTAAATCTGAACAAGACAGGCCGTCATCACCCATAACAGAACTTCGACAACCACGACCACGACATCGAGTCATACCACTACCTCGCTCAGATGAGTCATCACCTGTACGCGCTGCTCTATCTATCGAAGCTAAAGAAAGCATCAACCGAATCGTCAAATCTGCTCTAGCACCGCATTGGAAATCCATGGAAATCACCAAAGAACAATATGCCGATATCAACCGCGATGTATCACGCAAATTGTACGAAGCGATCGCTTTTCGAGATTTGAATGATGAAAAGGAGAAGTCGGTTTGTGAGAAGTTAGCTTCCGCTGAGGTAGCAACCGCCGTGAGCGCTCTGAACGCATAATTTGGACACACTCGCAAATACAGGTTGTGGGATATGGCGAATATAATGGGTTGGTTTCGGGATTCTAGGCGTACTTAGAGATACCCGGTATAGGCATGATATCACGGTGTTTGGGACAGGAATCTGGAATTGAGAATATCTGTCATTTGACAGGAGATTGTTGTAAGCTAGCTTGGCGTTCTTGCCAGGACTTTGTGTTGCATTGCATTGCGAGAGCTTCCATTACTTATGATGTTCATAATTGATGAAACTCAAGACAATCAGTACGAAAACAGATATTTGCATGTGTATCAGGCGATGAATTGTGACTTGCCCGCTGTGAATGGCCCTTCGACATTGAAGTAACGTATAAACAGGGAGCTATCACGGGAGTGAATTGCCCGCAATTATAAGAGACAGCTAAAGTTGAGACAATAGCTACTCGAGTGAGAAATGCGGCTCGCAAATTCGAAGAAATCCGCCTGAGACATGGGGCTACCCAGCTCAACAGTATTGCATGATGAAAATGAACGCGAACGTCTGCTATGACGCGGAAGAGAGACCTCTTCTTCAGCTCAATGATCCAATCCTCCCTTGGATTCATGCCGTCTCCTACGGGCCCCCATCCTCTGCTCCAGAAAGGTCTGCTCACAATGAAGAAATGTCAACGGAGATCTATCTAACGATTCCCTTAGGATTTAAAGAAGGTTCCGCTAGCGAAAAAAGCCCGTGATAATTACTCTAGGCACCAATTGAATGACCAATCGTTCTGGAATGAAACAGGACTGGTGATAAGGTGTAGGTGTCTTGGATGAAGAAGAGCTGTAAAGATCGCGAGAATTTTCTTAAGTGCTGGGTTGAGCCGCACTAAGCTGGATTGGGCTTGGAGGACTTTGCATGTATGATTATGTAAGCGATACTTGACATTTTTCGATAAGTGAGGTTTAGGAGAGTTTTGAGCTTTGAGTGTATGTTCGGAGCGGCAACGAATTGTTATGATGACGGCAAGCAGTAGAGGGAGTAGAGCTGCAGCGAGCATTATACGTATGTATTTTAATCCTCAATTGAGTCCTTTAGCTGACAGAAACAACAGGCTCCTCAAAACGTCCCAATGGCCTCGTCTGCTCAGAATGCATCTGCAACCTCTCACAACGCTCCTACGTCGTCGCAGCAGCAGCATTAAAGACCTCTGATTCAACACCCAATTCCGCAATCCACCCTCTGCGAAAGATTCCACCAGTCACTACCTCACCCTCACACTACAAAACCAAAGCCGGTGTCCTATTATCACGACCACCAATTCTCACAGCTCCCCAAACCTCCTTCGAGAAAGCGTATTTCTTCTATCAAAAGAGATTGAATGAGCGTCTCGCATTACCCTTCACGAGATACTTCTACTTCAAGAAAGATACGCCTGCAGACACGGATTGGAAAATCAAGGCAAAGGAACGGAATGGTGTCGCGGCTCGAGAATTGGGAGGATATAATCCATACGGAGCCTATGGATGGAACGATGAGATCTTAATCAAGGAGAAGGAGATGGTGGAACCTAAATACGTGGTTGATACGCTGGTGAAGGATAGCAAGGTCAGAGCTGTGGAAGGAAAAGATGGGTTGGCGGTAGAGGTTAAAGAGGGAGAGGAAGGTGGAGTGGAGGACATGGAGGTGTCTAAACCGTTAGGAAGATACACAGAGGCGGACAAGAAGAAGGATGTGAGGAGGTTAGATAGGCAGTTGGCGAGGACGTTGTATCTGGTTGTCAAGAGGAAAGAGGGAGGATGGGGATTCCCTGCTGGAGAGCTGGTTGGGAGGGAAAATCTACATCAGGTATGTTCGCAATATCCATGTATATGCAGAATTGATGGCTAATGAATGGCAGGCAGCGGAAAGAGTCCTGGTCCAAACAGCAGGTATCAACATGAATACCTGGATCGTAGGCCACGTTCCAGTCGGTCACCACATCGCGAAGCCACGCTACACCGAGAAATCTGAGCTCGAGAAACTTGGCGAGAAGACATTCTTCATGAAGGGTCGGATAATGGCTGGACAAGCTGATCTTAAGGAGAACCAGTTCGGATTGGAGGATTTCAAGTGGCTGACGAAGGAGGAGGTGCAGAAGCATGTTGCGGATAAGTATTACAGTTATGTGAAGAATATGATGGCGGATAGATGATCTGAGGGGGATGTGTATACTATGGGATTGAAATGGCTGTGTAGCATAGGTAGCAGGAGATACATGCATTGTATTGTAGAATGTACGAACTCCATTTGATGGCAGGTGCGGTTCTCAGTCTGTAGATGAAGATATTTTTTGATGTCTGTGAAATCTAGGCTGGAGATGTCGAAGGTTGCAAGATGCGGAGTCAAATCAGGCGAGGTGGACCTCTCTTTGACGCGAAGTTCGTTGCTTCAAGCATTGCTCTATTTATTTATTTCGAAGTACGCAAGCGCGTCACTCGATGCTTACAACGATCATTCATTGTTTGAGTACATTTCACTCTTTAGTAGTCACTGTCCACGGAGACTGGTGCAACTTCATTCGATAGTGGAGGCCCCTTGCACATCTTAATTCCACAAGGGTCAATTTCATCGGAGTCAGCGGGCTATGGCTTTTCTTCTTTTTGATATCCCCAAGTTGATTATATTGTTCATGACGACTACGAAATATTTATAGTGATAATGAATGTAGTTTGTATCCCATCTTCACCCTGCGCTGACCATTTCCTACCAGAGAGATTGTGTAAGGTAACCTTGTCCCACCCTATTGACAGCCCTTCGAAAATAAACATTCTTATCCCCAGCAATCCCCGACGTACGTTCATCATCAAACAAATCTCCTGTCCTTTCCAGGCTTCTAATACTTCTCAACCTCGGTGGTCAAAGCAAATTTCCCAAGTGGCTCCTCTGGTTGCACGTCCCTGATCTGTACTTTCATTGCCCCCAAAATCTTCGTGCGCTTTAATCCATCCAAACAGCTTTCTACCCCAGGCTCCGTAGTTGGAATGGACACATGGGGATTGTCGATTGTTGAAGTTGATACGAATCCTAAGATGTCGGGGGTTGAGAGGTAATATTGCAGCCAGATGTTGAGGCCACAGCAGAGCAGGAGAAACGTTGAGGTCAGCGTGACGATTGAGAAGTATATCCAGTTACATTTGACTATATGGAACGGCAGTATTTTCAGATGTGAGGAGAATCCATGCACGATGCCGCCACCGTCTATCATAGAGGCAGCCCACACCCAAGTATTAAAGAGTGTGCTTAGTCGGCTAGCAAATGTCACATTGTCGAGCTTAGAAAGGTCTACGAGGCCTGGCTGGAAAGATGCGCCGTAGCCTCGGGCGATAAACTGCTCCGTGTATGAAGAGGTATCAAAAGAGGCTGCATCCACCACGGGCCATTGTCCAAAGATACTGGCTGCAATATCATAATTGCCAAAAGGTACATCGTTTGATACTGTGGCAATTGCAACGTCACTTGTTGCGCAAAGAATGCCTGCTGAGGCCATATACTCGTCGTAGCAAGATACCGTGACATTCCTGGTGTTAAGGCGTACAGTGCAGTGTCGAAGCGTAACCTTTGAGTCGTAAAAGGATCCAAAATGCACATCTTGCGCACGATCTGACTGACTTGGAAAGGTGACATTCGTGTCGAGAAAGAATCCTGAGCTCAAGCCCACCACGCCGCTCTGAACAAGATTCGAGTCATTGGCGTAAATAAAGTTAGATCCAAGCATCTCCCTCCAAGATCCATTGAGCAGATCTTCAGTGATTGACGGACAGTTGAGCTCATATTGACTGGCAGTGTAGGTTACGTTTGCGTGATATGACATTTGAATGCCTCCAACCCTATGGAAGTAAGGCCTATAAATTGTGTAACCAATGAGGCTTGTGTAGTTAGTCATTGTCGACTCCAAGTGGTCCGAAAATTCCACGACGAATCGTTTGGGATCATTGGCATAAGAGTACTAAAAACAGACGTAAGTGAGGGTTCGAGTCTTACGATCTTACATCAAGACGAAAGCACTGATAAGCTTTTTCCATTCAACGGCCCGTGTGAACGTACCTATTTGTTAGCATGAAGGATGAATCAGACTGCAACCAACCATCTCCTAATAGTGCAGGTAAATAGGTAGTTTTAATGGCTGTAATATCTCTGACACCTGCGAAGTGGTCTGTGATGTTGGCTGCAACGCTCCAAGGTAAGTTGATAGTGGCTTCGGTAATGTTTGCGAGACTTAACATTCGCAACGACGCTTGGCCTGCAAGAGGAGACATTGCCCATAAGAAGACAAGACCAATTTCCAGAGTACCTAGAGCACCTATGGAGAATAGGGTTGACACCGTACTTGCAAATGATCGGCTCCTTACAAGAATCTCAAGTGTCTTAGTGACTCGAATTAGCATCTTGAACCTGACCCGAATGCAGGACGTAGACCACCTTTATAGTTATACAGGATTCAGACAGCCACCTCGCAGTCTGTTGTATGCTAGTTGCGACAATTCCCGCAAACAGAATCGGAAATATCGTGGGAGATATCTTGGCTACTTCCATTAAGCGAATGTTTAAAGCCTTGTTGATTGTTTCAAAAAAAAAAAGTCCGATAGTCCCATTGTCATGGACTTTGACAAGCTCACCATAGGATATATGTAATATTGCGTCATGAGCAGTATATTTGAGCTTGAATCCGGGATATGTAGAATCGACAGTGGCTGACAAAAGCGCAAACACTGGCGTGGTGTGAGCAAGCACTTGAATCATACATTAAGACAACACCCTTACCAAGGAAGATGAGAGCTCCGATTGCCAAAATAACGTGGCCTACGTATTTAATTGCATTCGAGGTAACTCTGCCGCGACCTCTGCTCGCCTGCCTTGTGAATAGTGACCATCTTTTCATAGACGGATCTGCAGTGTGTTTCGCACTGGCCTCTCTATTTCCTTCAACGTTCGAAACGAGAGCATAGTCCACCACAGAATTGTCTTGGGCGAGTGCATTCCTTGAAACAAAATGGGATCGTGTTGTAGCAATGCTTCCCCCCTTGGGGGTTTGGTTTGACAGCACGGGCTTGTGTGTAATCGGGCTATTCGCGAAATCGTTGGAGTTGAAGTATATTTGTTGGTTCCTGCTACTTCCATGAAAGGATTCAACTTGGTTGGTATCTTCGTGGGCGTCTGTAGCCTCAGCCTGATCTGTGGAATCTGGGGACAGCAAGCGATAACGCTGCAGCTCGATGGGAGAGTCCTCGAGCCATATTGGTGTAGAAGTCATTGCAGCGAGGTGACAGAACACTTCTTCTGGGCTAAAAACATGAAGAGAAAGAAGTAAAAGATTCCTGGAGGACTTCTGAACAGTGGGACATTGGTTTCTCAGCTTCAAAAGAAGTTGGATCGAGTCCGAGCCGTGTGGTCACCCTCATCCAACCACGGGTCCCCTTGAGGCTACACTGCAGCCGCCACACGATTATCAAGAAAAAAAGAAAAAAGAAAAAAGAAATAGAATGGAAGGGAAGGGAATAACTCAGATAGGGAGGAAATGACTGAAATCGATCATAATAATTTGCCGCCGATGGCTAAAAACTTTTGAAGTCTGCATAAGGCTGTGTCAACTCGACGATCCTGAGATGGAAGCTCGCGAGTAGCAATGGATCATTGTCAAATCTCTCGGGTATACAAGGGCCATTATGAGCAAGACAACTTTGGCCTTAACATCTCTGATCTGTTGGTTGACAACGGAGACGGCAAGGACAAGCGTGCGTTCATAAGTCCCAGCTATGCATTGGGCTGAACTAGACAAGCAATTCTGGGCGAAAGCAGTGTATAAATACATACTTGGTGGACACTGAGGAGGTCGAGGCGGCGATTGCAAGTGGAAATCCGAAAATACTGAGGAAAGTCACGAGGGTGAAGCAATATGCCGAAACTGCCTTACTTGCTGAAGAGCGAGATCTGCAGAAAGCAATCTTGACAGCAACTGAGATCGAGGAGCGTATTAAGAAGTATATAAACTATACGAAAAGCGACTTTTACAAGCTGATTTCGAAAGCGGCAGCGGATATTGAGAAGGGCGATGCAGGGGCTCTCCTGGATGTATAGGACCGTGAGTAGGAAGCAGACTTTCTAGATGTAGATGTAGAGATGGGCTTGGCAGCAGAGTCCAGGAGCCGTGTCCGCATTGACTAAGGTCAGTTCGAAGGTGAAGATGATTTAGATGGTGAGATGGAAACACTTTCGGCCGCCTGAATGGATTCTGAATATCGGGCGTTGATAGAGATGCTCCTGACCTACGAGAGACCGCCGAAGGAGTTAGAATTTACGTGTGACAAGTGCTAGGAGAATCTATTAAGGACGAAGGAAGAAAAGGAAAGAGATGGAGACATAAACATTACTTGAAAGTACACCAAAACGCTAGGGCTCACTCTAGCGCCGGAGAGCTCGAGTGCCGTCTAAGGTATCTTGCATCGTTATCAGATGGCCCAATGCTATTTCAATGCCTATACGGATGCGAGCAATGCTTTGAAACCTTCGAGGATTTATTTGATCATATGGAGAATGACTTGGTAAGAATGGAGCACGAACGACTCAAGATAGAAGCTGGATAGGGAAGTGACGACTTTTTACCTAAGCCTCGCCGCCCTTTAAAAAAGAATAGGAATGCGAAGAAGGGGAATAGGACGTCAACGACAAGTCGGTACTACAACAACTTATTTGATCTGCTCCGAGAGCCAGACAAGGATGGTGTTATGAGTGAAATAGAATCAGACCTTGTACGTTTGTTTGAGAGTTATGACAATTCAAAGGGGGAGGAGATATGCGGGGAATTATTGGTAGAGACTAGTTCTTCGGTATTTACAGAATTGGCATTGACAGAGAACCTTCTTCAAGGAAGCAATGATATTGAGATAATGATATCAGAACTAGATGGAAAGGGAAGGTTTCTAAAGGAGAATAGAGATGGGGTTTTTACGCAGCTCGAGCAAAGGGAAGAGTTGCTTTGATAAGTTGGAAGCAGGATATGAAATGTGTATAAGTCTAGCTGAAGGTTCACCAGCTGGAAAAGGGCAAAATCAATCAAGCAAAAATTGTCATAAGAACATGTTTGAGTGACTTACGCAGGGACCGAACCTGCAATCTGGCCCTACTATAGGATGCAAAGCGGATGTAATATGATTTGGTCCCCGAGCCTCCTACACAATTCCTGGCGTTGGGCATGGGAGCAGGCTCTCATGGTTATCGATTCTAGATTTCACTCAGTAAATGTTCAACTATCATAGGGACTTTCTCGAGGCGCGAGCAGAATACTCCCAACTTGTCAAGTTGACAACAGTTCTATTTCCAAACCCGAAAATGAACGTAAAACGAGCTTCGAGACTTTGACGGGGCAACCAGAGGCTTCTTGAATACGAATACGGGGTAACCTCGGCAAAACCCAATGACTGAAAATCTGCACAAATGACCTGGATTGGAATGGGCCGCCTTACAATCGGGCCAAAAAAGCTTCCAACAGCACAAAAGAATGGCAAAAACGAACGCAAACACGTTTAGTCAGTGACCTACGCAGGGATCGAACCTGCAATCTCTTGATTCGTAGTCAAGCGCCTTGCCATTGGGCCAGCAGGCCTGCTTTGTGTGTTTGATGACGAAAATTGCTTATTTGCATATATTTGGCTATTGTGTAAAAGTGCCTGTTTGTCCGCTCTTAGCGCCGGAACTGAAACCCGATTCCGATTCCGATATCCGTTCAGGCTTGGGACTTTTGGAACCACAGCTTGCAAAAACTTGTCTAACACCTCCTGCACCCACTGCTTATCTTCTGTCCAAAACACATAAGGCAGGCCCGCTGGCCCAATGGCATGGCGCTTGACTACGAATCAAGAGATTGCAGGTTACCAAAGTCCTCTTGCTTTCACAATCATCGTTCTCAAATCACCAGTCACGGATAACGCTGCCCAGCAAAGTTTCTCCAACAAGTTTCTCTCCACAACAACATGCTCAACATGCTTCTGCATGAATTAATCATAGAAATCGAGCGACCGAATTTCATCTGATCGCGCGAGGCAGATTCGCGAAATTCCAGGTAGACGGGGATTTTCTAACTGTTTGATTTCCATCCTATAACCCTGCGCATGACATTATTTACCCTCGATCTTTCTATACAGAATTTCGAGGCTTGAAGATATTCTAGATCTCAAAATGGAACTTCTACTTCTCTAGTTACTAGCATTCTTAATCCTATTTTCTCTGTCAATCTGCCTTGTTCATAAATCTCTAGATGTCAGAAACCAGCCCCAAGAAGCACGAGTACATACCGTGGTCATTCCCTCTTCTTCGGTCCACGTTTCGGAACATGAAGAAGAATCACGGAAGCAGTGAAGAGAAAGCAAATCGGACAGGACACTTTCGACTACGTTGTAGTCGGCGGACAGCAGGGCTCACAGCCGCAACATGCTTAGCAGAGGATCTCACTATTGGTGTGGCAGTGATTGAGGCACGCGCAAAATGACATCCACTCTCGTCGATAGTGCGGTCGTACCCGTTGCTGATGTTTTGTGCATGGGAACGAAGGGGAAATCTCCTGCTATTGATTGGGCATTTGAAACAGAACCCGATCAAGCTTCTGGGCATGTAAGTAGATCGTATGCAAGAGGTAAGTGTCTTGGTGAGATGTGGTTGAAGATCACATTTGGGCGAGTGAGTTGCTACCATCACTCCACAGTATGCTAATGTCCCGCAGGCATACAATAACTTCCTTCTATACTACAAGAAATGTGTAGATTCACCCCACCTGGAGCCTCTCGTGATGGCAACACGTTATACAAACCAACCGCCTCTCATGATCGGGCCGGACCACTCAATATCTCCTACGCACAGCTCCTCTACCATATTCGGAGTACGTGAAGAGCGCTATGCACGACATTGGTATTCCCACAGCTACGGACTTCAACAGCGGGGTTCTGAGCGGATGTCAATATGCGAGCACAACTATTATTAGCAAGACTCGTAAGAGTGAATGGTCAGCGACCTAATTCTTTGAGTCAGCATTGGAGAGTCGACGAACCAATCTTCACCTCTTGACATCTACATTAGCCAAGCGAATACTGTTCGATAATGACAAGAAAGCGAGACTGGCAGGATAGGCCAAGGGCGTGTGCTTGAGAGTGTTTGGAAGAGAGCTTGTTGTATGCGTGCGTTGCGGGCAGAGCATGAACGAGCAAGGAGAGGATAGAAGGATAAGAGGGCAAGTAACGAAATACATAATGTCAAAAGCCCCAGGTGCAGATTCCTTAAATAAGGAATGGCGACGGAAACCTTGGGTATTGGCACATGGTTGAGGGAAGGAAAAAAGTGATCGTGTAGAATCTCAAACACACAAACACATAATGCACAGTCAGATCCAGAAAACAAGAGCGGAGATGTCAACTCTTTTTATGATGATTTCCAGAGTGAAACACCAATATACCACGACCCTTCACTCAACCAACTGCAGTCTAGTAAAAGTTAGTCATATGGAGATGGCTACACAAGTTCTTTACTCACTCTTTGTCAGCTGCGTTGTAGATATATTACAGTGAAGTATTGTCGAAGACTCATGAACCAGGCATTATGAGTCTGCATCGATGCTTCTGAAAGCAATATGCACAAGCGTACGATGAGGTTTGTAGCATTGCCGCAGTCTCTCATCATAACGAAGAAAATGAGTAGTATCCTTTAAACCAACTTGTCTGTCGGACCAACGAAACGAAAGGTACAACCAGGGATTGTTCGTCCCTGAGTTTGGTCGTGCATCTGGCCACCTCGTACTTGTCAGTCTCGTAGCCGCGAAGAGCAGCTTCGTGAACTTCAGAAGCAACCTCGAAGGCCATGCCCTCGACCACCGACGATTCCGAGCTATTGATCAATGCGTTGTATTTACCCGCCCAGTTCTCAATACTGCACACTTGACGGTCGCTGGATGAAGTTGAGGATAGCTGGTAAGACCTAGATGGCGAACGAGGACCTCTGGTTGAGCTAGAGTACCGTAGAAGAAGTACCAGACAGGATATTGATTCTGGGCGGGCAGGAACGGACCATCGCCTGCGTGAGGTCTATGTTGTGGGTGTGTCGTATCGATACCGAGGGTAGGATACTTGGAATCATTGGAAAAGGCTTTTGGCGCAGGCTCGATGAGTCGGACGAAGGTGGGCTTGAAGCCTAGGGCAGTGCATGCATCCATCAGAGCTTGCTTGAGAGCGGCATTGACAATGCAAAAGTCTGCGTCACCATCATTAGCGTCTCCACTTTGGATCTTTGGAGGCTCTGCATCTCCGGAGGTCTTTTGGAGTAGCTCTGGCGTAAGAGGACCGTCCATCTTGACAAGATATCGTCCGATGTCAGGCTTCGAGTCGGTCTTTGTAGTCTTTGGTTTCGATTTCGGTCGTACATTAAACTTGTGCTCATATGCTTCGCGATCATAGCCTTTCGATTCTCGGTCCTCTTTGACTAAAAGCCAGTGCTCATCCGTTACATGGCGTCGACTGATGTTGCTCCTGTGATCTTCGATAGCCACGATAGCGTCGCCGCGCGAATAGTGAAAGAGGTCCTGCCATCTTTGAATTGTGTCGTCAGATGGAGCCTCGGCATCTCCTTCAATCGTTGAGTCGTCACCGACATTCAGAGCCATTTGCTCCAGCTCGTCGAAAAGATCCATTTCGATGTCCTTGACAAGGTGGGACAGCGGGCGGGACGGAGGATTTGAGCAGCTTGAGTGCGAGAGAAGATGTTATCCTAACTGTGCGATGTTGGTGGAATTCTGTGTACCTAGGTAGTACGTTGAGGATGTTGCGAGAGAGGAAGAAGAACTGTGCTGCGAGCGGATTTTTAGATCGTTCAAATTGCTAGCGGATACAAAACTGGACTGGGTGGCTGGAAAAGGGAAGCTATCGTCCCGATTCAAAGAACTTCAACATCTGATACCGAGCCGGAGCCCATACTCGAAAGGGAGAATGGAGTCGATCAGTTTACCAGTGTGCAAGCAGCGTGTGAATGATTTCGTGAGTCATCCTAAAGAGCGTGAACAACCGCGAGGACGCCATCATTACAACAGGTACCGAGCTATCGCTCTTCCAACGCTCACGACAGTTTCCTTGATGCATTTCCCACTTGGGAGTCATAAGAGACTTTTTCTCGGTGTAACATTACGGTGGGAATGACAAGGGAGTATCATACAACGAAGACCTTCAAAATCGCGAAATCAGGCGTGCAGAACCTTCTTAGAATGCGGGTTAATCCACGTGATGCTCACAATTAGTGTCTCTATTGCCTTAATTTAGTTGATAATAGCTAACAAGCTTCTAAAATCAAATCAGAATAGTATATGAGGTTTCCCATCATGCAGGGAATACTGGAAGGTGCCTTAGTCACGTGAAGGCGTCATGAGAATAAGGTACCTAGGTCTAGATAAGCAGCCTTGGAGCTGTTCTAAAGACCTTCAATTTAGCTGTGTCAGTAAAGTCCCTTGGTGATTTCCAAGCGCTCAAAGTGTCCCGTAAACGGAAGCTAGGTTGTTTGTTTCTCGGAAAGTACCTATCTAAGATGTACCAAGTTACCTGGTATATTACAGCTTAATTTGACTTGCCGTATAAGCATTTGAAATGAGTTCTCGATAGTCAGTCGCAGACTTAGACCGATAAGTTTAGATCATAAAAGTAAGAGGACGGATATCCAAACATGAAGATCTTTGTCGCACATCTACCAACTCATAATAGAATCTGATTATACGAATAACCTCAGCATTTCTTCGGACGCACTCATCTGTTGACCAAGCCGAGCTACAGGACCCTGAATTTGTACTCAGGTATTTGATTCCTGTTCTTGGATATGAGAGAAAAGGCTGTGCATATAAGACCGCATGAGATCGTAGCTTGAATATAAAAATCTTGATGGAATATCAACACCGCGCTAGCAACACAGAGATGAGGCAGAGAACCCCTCATTCGCTTGATCTTTGGTAAGAAGAACAAAACTTCATTACTTCAATACTTCAATACCTAAAATATCCATCTCAATACCTTCTCGATTCTTCCTCTAGCAGTTTTCTCCTGCTCCAACGCTCTCAAGTCATCCTCACCAACCACGTAGACATCAGTCTCCAAATCCATCGTCTCCAACTTGACAATCCTCGTTCTCTTTAACAACTTCCATCCCACATACATCACCAACATGATTGGTAATTCGACATAATAACTCACGAAATCTACAGCGCTGAACGTAGGACTGAAAGAACTCCATCCTTGTACCAAGACGATGACGATATTCAGAACTAAGGAAATCCATGGACCGTACGGATATGTCCAGTTCTTGAATGGCAGTAGGTGAGTTTTGCCCTGCAGCGCAATTGCTTTCCGAAATCGAATCGAAGTCAGTGCAATGGCGATCCACGCCAGCTGGTTCGACACGCCAACAAGATTTTGCAGCCAAGTCCACAATTGTCCAGCTCCAATGAACGAAGCTCCAAAACAAAGTCCTGAGATAGCGCTTGTCGAGAGAACTGCAATCCATGGTACTTTATTCTTATTCAGCTTGCTGAAGACTTTTGGAGCGTGATTATCGACTGAGAGTGAATAGAGGAGACGAGTTCCAGCGAATAATGCGTGATTTCCAGCGCTGATGACTGAGGTGAGGATCACGGCGTTGATGAATGAACCGGCAGCCTTTGCGCCTGCCATTTGGAAGACGAGAGTGAATGGTGAGGTCGAGGAATCCTTACTAGAAAGGCCTGGGTAGTTATATGGGATGTTGAGGCCGATGATCAGGACCGAGAGGATGTAGAAGATCAAGATTCGCCAAAACACATTTTTGACGACTCGAGGAAGGTTCTTGGTGGGATTTTTGGTCTCGCCCGCTGTGATTGCTATTGATTCTGTTCCTCCGTCTAGGGTATGGTCAGCGATGGGACGTGGATGGATGACGTAACATACAGGCGAAGGAAGCTGTCACGAAGACAGATGCGAACCCTCCAATACCCCCAACAAACGGTGCGTCGCCAACGTACCAGGTGTGAGCTCCGAGGTACTTATGAGACTCATTCCCTCCACAGTTGACTGCAATCCCGAGAATAATGAAGGCCTGCCGACGTTAGTCACGAGCTCAGTAGAGAGAGGATGAGAGCTGACTGTGATCGTCACTACTTTGAGTAGACTCAGCCAGTATTCAAGCTGCATCAGAATGTCAGAATATTCATCATCCCATTGCAATTGATTCACTCACCTCTCCATATGCCTTCACGGTGATAATGTTCGCCAATATCAAGAATGCCCAGAAGATGAGGCTCAGACCCCACCCAGGCATATTTGTATCCCAATACGCAAACACCAGTTGCAACGCAACCAGATCAGCAGCAGTTGACACTGCATCATTGAACCAATAATTCCAGGTCAAAGCAAATCCAAAGGAATCGTCAACATATCTCCCAGCAAATGTGCAGAAAGACCCCGCAATAGGCACGAAAGCTGCCATCTCTCCCAATGCCAGCATTGTCAAGAGTACTATGACACCCACGATGAAGTACGCGATGAGCATGGAAGCTGGACCTCCCGTCGCCAGTGATTTCCCCGTTCCCAGGAAAAGTCCCGTACCGATTGTCCCACCGATGGCAATCATCTGTACTTGACGAGCTGAGAGCTTGCGAGCAAGCCTGTCCGCAACAATGACATGTTCGCCATGGATCGTAAATGGCGGCTCGGGAGAATTGTCCTCGATGTCCTTGTCGATTCCGACAGTCCCGTGAAGCCGTTGAGCCTCATCCATCGTGGAGTAATGTGGGGGTGGGGCGTGGGCAGAGAAGAAAGATGCTAGTTATATTTGGAAAGCTTGTAAAGCAAAGCTATGGCATGTTGCTAGTGAGGGAAGAGAATGGAGATATAGAGGAAGACTGGCGCGACGAAGGATCATCTTGAAGATGATTATCCTTGTAACCGCAGTCTTACCTGTCATATGTGGAAAAGCGACTTTTAGTATGATATTGCGTGCTTAGAAGTATTTTTCATTTGCCCCCGCTGAGCGTAGATTGACATGATGTGCCTGCTATTTTGTTTGGCGTGACTCGGCACCATTCTTACAAACGGAAGGTCTCCTGATGGGTAAGGTCGAAAGGTGGTCTCGTAGAACGGAAAGGGAAAGACTGTGACTTATCTCTCTCATTTCTTCAATTATATTTCCGGAACGACAATTCGGGATGCAGCAGGCTGAAAGAATAAAGAAGGCAGTGTGCCAAGTGGTTGTACGAGCTGTCCCTGGTTCTGTGGTGTCAAGGTTTGGATTCTCACTGGAGGACGTGTTAAGTTTACGTTGGCCAAGAGAATTGCGTCTCACGTGCTGTTGGATTGACGTCTTCCTCTGGAAAGTCTCATGCTCTTAACAGCCAAGTAATATTTATGGTTTCATAGGCGAAGATATCGCGAACGAAATGTGAGATGCTCTTCCCCATGGTAGAGAATTGGTCAGTAAATCCTCACGTGCTCGAGATGTTGGTGACACGTGCATCTTTCATTCTCCTCGCCTTCTAACATTGGCACCATTTGCATATTTGTCTCGAAGCTGATAAACGAGAATACTCCTACCCTCATGTATCATGTCGCAGTGCTTGATGTCTTCTAGATATCTCTCCCTAGCTTTTCCCTGAAACCTCGATCCATTCTGGACCTGGTCTTCTCGACCCTGTAGGCAGAATCGCGCCCGATGAGAATAGGTAACAACAGCATCTCAAAAGGACTCTTATGTTTTTTGGGGAGATCCAGCTTATCGTTCTCTGCCTATTTCAGAGTCGAACTCCTCCAAGCTGGAAAGAGGCACAGTCAACCTGGTATTAGGCAACGACTCGCCCCCTTCATTTGCAATGCTGCTTCTGAACTGGACATCGAGAAATAACCACGACATCAACAACGAAATCGCAATATGTCATCTCATATACCAAATAGTTATCAACAAAATATGTCTTTAGCCATGATCCACCATACTTATCAGCACGGCCTAGTGAACCGAGGAGCTCGAGTAGACAAATATCGCCCAAGGCCAGACGCTCTTCTCGCATGGAGAAACACAAAGCCCTGTCTCAACCAAGTTTTTGAGCTTTTCCCAACATTTCCAACAGAGATCCGGCTCAACGTCTGGCGTTTCACATCATTTCCAAGGGCGGTTGAAGTGCGGGAGGGGAAACAAGTTTCTTTTTCAGGCCTGAACTGCAACTTCATTCCATTCCACACCTGCACCCAATTGCCAGCTGCCCTTTTTGCATGTAGAGAATCAAGGAGGGTATTGCTGCCAGAATACACCTTGTGCTTCGGCTCGCCATCAAGACCAGACCTGGCACCTTCCACAATTTACTTCAACCCTCGAGTCGACACCCTCTACTTCCCCTTCGATCCACCGGGTTCCATCGATGCTTTCAGGAACTTTGTCGCGCACTCTTTCGGTATAGAGTGTTGCCACGAACGTCTAAACATGACTTACGTCAAGCGGATTGCGATCTCCCACAGGGCAGTACCCCGCTCAGTCGACATAGCTGGTGTTTTGCCACACTTAAGCTACCTTCCTGCTCTTGAAGAACTCACAATCATTGCAGAGCGACAGGAAACACCTTATAGGAGTCAAATTATCTTGAAGGAACCGGACCTTGATGATCCGGAAATCATTGGCCTGCAGAGATGGGCTGATCTCACATTTGACGATCCAGAAATGATTGCCCTGCAGAGATGGGTCAATCTCACACTTCACGACAAAGAAGGCACGTGGATAGGCCGGGAAAGTAAGCCAGCGCAGGTAGTGAGAGTAGTGGAAGCCGAGTACGAAAGCATGTATTCTCTCCCAGCTCAGAGGACTATCTTTGTGGCTGAGGAGAAAGAGGAACATGTGAAGAGAGAGGATACTGGAATCCTCGGACTACCCAATGAGGAACCAGTAGAGGAGTGGTCCAAAGATCTAGTGACCTCTTTGGGTCTTCTCCCTTATACTGACATATGTTGAAGTCAAAAACGCCCGCCAATCATCTACTCCTGGGATTATTTGAGGACGAGAATTAATGCGACTGTCACATACTTTCTCAGAGTCTCCAGTTATCCTTCTTCAGACAGACAACCAGTTGAGGGAATGTCAGCAGCAGTAGGAGCTATGTTACTTGTTACCCTGAGAATACTCGCTGGTCCCGAACCTGGAACCTCGCCCTCGCCCAGCTGTCAGACTACTCGCTTGTCGTAAAGTTGCTCAAAAGACAGCCAATTATTTCTGCTTCCCAATCCCTCGGAGACATGTGTGGCCCACTCACTAGTCCATTCGGAGACATTCGCGATTTAGCGAGGATAGCTCTTACCTTGTCTGTCAGCCCTACTGAATCTAGGTACAAATGCCTCCAGGTCCGAAAATCATTAAAGAGCCCTCTCATGCGCCTCAATATCATTCACTTAACATCCTCACATCACCGAATCAGCAATCCCAAACATATTCTACGATGGCGTACAAACAGCATCACGCCTTCTTATTTGTATCTGCTTGGGGGCATATCACAAGTGGCAATGCCCTCATTGCACGCATGCTACAGCAGAATCCATCGTTAGTGATCACAGTAGTACATCATGCACTAATCTGTAAGTTAGTGTCACAATGTGATATGCTTACGCTAACAGACTATTCACAGTAACCAAAGCCCAAGCAGACATTGATCAGTATTCCGGGATTCCACGAGACAGGATACGGCTGATTGGCGTTGGTGATGCAGAGTATAGTTTTCACAAAGCGCCGAATAGCAAGCTTGCTGACAATAGTCCAGAGTACCTCTGCAAGAATTCATGGGTTTAGTTTTCAAGCAGCTGTGCGATGGGTGGCTCAAAGTTCTGCGAGATCTCGTCGCCGATGACGCCGACTGGCCAAAACCTACGGCTCTGATCCAAGATCAATTTGGCACTAATAAAGTGCTTCCGGATGCGAAGAAAATTGTAGGACCGGGCTGTAAAACTTTTATGCACTGGACGCCCAGCGTCACTGCCTTTTATAGCTTCTTGGTTCCAGGAAAACTTGGGGGCTTCGCCGATTATGAGGCGACTGTCAACAGGTACCTCGAGACCGCTGAGATTTCCGGAGGGAGAACAAGATCGGAGATTCTGGAAGCAGTAACTAAAGCAAAGAATGGTACGGATTCGCTCAATGGAACCATCTTCAAAAACCCCGGCCTGAAAGAAATGTACGACTACGAGCGGGAAGCAAGTAATGGACCTACACCTCCTAACCTAGGACCGTGGCTGTGTTCAATGGTGGACCTGCCTAAGAATACAGACGGCATTATCTGTGCATCATCGGAAGCAATCGAAGGCGATGCCCTAGCAGCATGCGGTCAGGTCCGAAAAATATATGGCGTAGGTATTTCTATTGCACCAAGAGGATGGAACACAGACCTAGCTGTCAAGGACGACACTATCCGGAACTTTCTGGAAAAGTTCGGGCAGAACTCTGTAATTTATATCTCCTTCGGGTAAGCTTCCATCCAAGATCTTTTTGGCTTTCCAAATTGACTTGCTCTCGAAAGGTCAATGTTCTTCCCAACCACTGAGCCAACACACGTGACTGCACTTCTCGAAGTCCTCGAAGAAAGCGCCTTCCCGTTCGTATTTGCCCTCGGTGGTCGCCTCGCCACCAACGTTCTCGACTCGTCGCTTATTGAACGCATCAACGCCTCTGGTAATGGTCTCATCTATAACGCATGGGTTGATCAGCAAGCAATCCTTAATCACAAGTCTGTCGGCTGGTTCTTGACTCATGGAGGGTGGAACAGCATCTCCGAGAGCTTGGTACAAGAAGTGCCAATGATTGTTTGGCCACTTGCTCAGGGTGATCAAGCTGTCAACGGAGCTTTGTTATCAACAAGAGATAAGCCATTGGGATTTGAGTTCTTGCAGGTAAAACAGCCTATCATTATTCGGTTTCTATCAAGGACTCTTGAAAAGTATCTCCTTGAGACGCAGAGCACTGACTAGAGTTTAGATCCGACAAGGTGAAGCGAAAGGCAAAGCCATGAGAACTGGTCAGCCAATAAAGGGTGATCTTGAGAGTGTGAAAGAAGAGTTTCAAGATGTGTTTGCTAAGGCTCGTGGTCCTGAAGGCCAGCAGATCAGGGATAACGTGGAAGAGATGGCTGTCGAGTTGCGAAACGAAAGGGATGGACGAGCAGACGTTGTCATCAGGGAGCTAGCGTTTATATGATGCTCGGCAGGCGACTTGCTGCTACATCTCTTGCTTATTTTCCATCATTTCAAGAAGGAACTGGGAGTCGCAATATAGGCCAATCATATGCGAATATCTCAGGTAGTTCAGCGCTGTCAGAGTGTAATTCGGCCATTCGAATCCAACTCATCACTAATATCAGGATCATTTTACTTGTTGAAGGTCACGAGTCACGAAGCCACGACGCCCCCAGGCCCTTTGAGACTCCAGCGAATATCCTGCTGCATTATGAGATAATTTTTCACAAAGACTGGGTAAGTATGATATGATATCCTTGTGATGTTGATTGTACCCACGACTGCCGTGGTGTGTGGTAGCGAAGTCATGGATATAATAACGAGATTGCCACGACCACGAGAGTTCGTTTCAGTATCATGCACTTTCCACCCATCATCACAATTTACTGCCCTACCCCACGTCACTTTGCTTTACCTTTAGTTGTGGGATTCGACCTCCAATTGGGACTCTCGGAAGTACCGGAGCTTTCCTTCCACGTGCAGATCTCTCATTCTCCTCATCGAACGAGAGTTTGCAGCATGCAGCGTTCTCCTCACAGTGGAGGTCGAGAGCACACTGGGCGTTGCTTATTTCCTCTGCCGGTATTAATAATGCTTGTTATTTTGCATGTCGGTATACGGTGAATGAGTCAATGCACCTGAGGATCGCTAGGGTGATCCCGACCAGTAAAAGTTACTTCCCCTCCCGAAAGTCCCGAGTGGCCCCTTGAACACAACCACGATCGCTTCATTCTCATCCCACAGCGTTCCTCCTTTCACATAACACCACCACGTCGCCCCGTGGCTTCCGTCTCACTGGATATCAGAAGGTTGCGCTGCAAGATTCGTTCATCATTTTCCTGAATGGCTTCATCACATGCTGCGTCGTGTCCACCTTTGCCGCATGTCATGATCTGATTGCGGGGTTTTCCATCCCAGAACGCTGCAAATGTCCCCAGCGCTTCCAATGGTCGAGACTCTGCTCGATGCATGGTCAGCTATGGGAGCAAGTTCTCCCATGCTCGAGTGCTGTGATTGTCCATTTGTCAGATGCCGAAAGTTTCCATGAAATGATGTGATGTTAGCCGTGTATATATACAAACCCCTCCCATAGCTCAAATCATCACGCTTTAGAGAACCAGTCGAAACACAGCTGTATCAAGAATCCGAAAGAAACGCAAAAGCAACAATGGGTGCCATTCTCCTCGACCGCTCCAACGATGCGCTGAATATCAATCCTCCCGTGGGCAACATCCACCTCGTCGTTCATGGCTCAGACTGGCTCTGGGCTGTGACTGCCGTCTATTGCGTTACTCTCATTGCTGTCATTGGACTCGCATACGTTGCCAGACAGGGCGAGAAGATATTCCACTATCTCTTGACCATCTCCCTTCTCACTGGCGCCGTCGCATATTTCACCATGGCATCAGACTTGGGCTCCGTCGCCGTTGCTACTGCAGACAATGCGCCTGGGTTCAGACAAATCTTCTATGCCAGATACATCAATTGGTATGTCTCCTCACTCCAAGTACCATGCTCGAATGACATAAATGCTAATTTATCTCAGGTTCGTCGGTTGGACCCCAATAGTCATAGCTGTCGGTCTCGTCTCAGGTGTCTCCTGGGCCACAATCCTCTACAACATCAGTCTTGCCTGGTCATGGGTAGCTATCTGGCTCGCAGGTGCCTTGACACCTACAACATACAAATGGGGCTTCTTCACCTTCGGTCTACTTGCCTATTTCCTCCTCTCAGCCTCGCTTCTCCACTCAGGAAGCATCACCGCAAAACGTCTCGCCATCTCCAAACACTACACCATCCTCTCCGCATACTTGGTATTCTTGTGGCTACTCTATCCCATTGCCTGGGGAGTGGATGATGGAGGGAACGAGATTGGTGTCACTGAGGGACACATCTTCTTTGGCATCTTGGATCTGTTCACCGTCCCGTTCTTGTCGATTGGATTGTTGTTTTTGGCGAGGAGCTGGGATTATAGAAACTTGAACCTGTACTTCACTCAGTATGGCAGAGTTCCTCAAGGAGCTGATATCCCGGAGAGAGTCCATGCTGAGAAAGCTGGTGAGGCGCAAGCTACCGCTCCTGCTGCCGGTCCTGAGACTGTTTAAGCGAGGTGGGGTCATGGAGGGGAGGGTTGTTTGAAAGGGCAAAGACACCGAAATGTGATAAGAGGAGGAATGCTGGGGGTGGAGGAAGGCGATGATACGTGCTGCTTGTCTTATTTTCTTTTTGATACCATCAGAGCAGCTGCATGTTGTCTCGGCTGTCATTTCTTCGAGTTGTCGCTTAATTCGGTCACTATCTATGGCATCGGTTGGGGGCCACCCCTAAAATGTTTATAATCTTAATAGACTGTTTTCTTGCATGAAAGCGGTTGAATGAAAAGATCTCGTTGAGTATTTGCAGCTGTTCTGAGAAGACCTTGAGATCAACCCCATAGATTGCGTACATAGTGGCGACAAAATTCCCCATGCGCTGAGTTACCAACCCGCCTTATAACCTCGTAATCAGTGAAGCAGATCCAACAGAACTCCATTCGACAACTGGTACCTGTCATTCTCGTAAGTGATGTCTAATTCCTCAATCATTTTCTCATAAAGTGCAACTTACATGTCATATGATCACAGCCCTCAATCTTCTCAATATTAGCCTTGCACCTGGGACACCGCTTTGTTGTCCGTTTGATGATTTCCCTCGTCGCCTTCTCGTGTCTTGCTTCTCTGCCACTCGTCCTATAGTCGTAGTGCTCACAGCTTTCACCCTCATGCCATGGTACATTGTGATTGGCACAGGCTTTGAAGTTGCACGCGTTGCAGGTTAATATTGGATTTCGTGAGTTGTGAGGGTGGATTTGACCGCTTGAGCAGCTGGGTGATAGACACCACCGGAATTCAGGTACGTAGGACAGTGTTGAGCGCATCTGAATTGTTTCATATCTGTTGAAAATTGTCAAAAATCTTGACAGAAAACGAGATATCTCTTGACACAAACGTGGGATAGAATGAGGGGTAGCGAGCATAA
The DNA here is from genome assembly GCA_000292665.1 of Helotiales sp. EF0021. Taxonomy (NCBI): domain Eukaryota; kingdom Fungi; phylum Ascomycota; class Leotiomycetes; order Helotiales; species Helotiales sp. EF0021. The sequence goes on from AIET01000277.1 coordinate 203,916, forward strand.
CCCAGAGGAAAACAAGCCCACTGACCTGGCGAAAGCTAACTCGGAAGCATTCTCCTTCATATCTCTGTGCTGAAACACCTCCTTGCAGCCAGTCTCTGGACATCTGATTCGGTTCCAAGCATTGTTCGTGAGCTGGGTGTCGATCCATGCTCTGAGATCCTGGGTACATATGAGTGGTTGGTGGTGGCACCTCTCTGTTGAATACCTAGGGAAGTCGGATATATCCTTTTCATCACCACAAACCGTACAGATCTGCGTGGTGGTATGTTCTGGAGGAGCAGCAATGTAATGATCGGGGTCGCTTATCGCTGTGGTCAATCTAGGCCGATGTCTTTCTGGCAAAGTCGACTGTACGACTCGTGTGACAGGTCTGGCTTGAACAGAATTTCGGGCAACAGCGCTCTCAGTTGATATATCTGTGCTTACCATATAGGATGCGGACCCCAGTACCAGCCTTGCTATTGTATCGAAGGTTGGATTTCGTGGACTGAAGATGTAAAGTATATAGCCCAGCGAGGCGATAGACAACAGCTCCCGATTCGGGCGAGTTGAAGTTTTCAGATATGCCCTCAAGCCAATATTCATGGCAGCTATTGTGACACCATCAACGCGACCCATGGTCAGTATATAAATTCCAATACTGATTGCAACTGAAGCCACCGGGAGGATGTCGAGTCGTCCAGATCTCATGACCCAAGCTCTGAAGCCTATGACGACCGCGAGTGCTGATAGAAATTCGAGGCGCCATGATGAAGTTGTCCACATTAGGGTATCTAGGAAGAAAAACGCTGCTGTACTGGAATGATGAATGATTGACCACCCGATCTGGACGCATACCCAAGCGCATTGTAAGACCACCCTTATCGTTTCAAACGCAATAGAAGCTGCCACTTTCGTATGCTCAGATCTCAAGCACTGATTGATGATCTCCAGGGAGCCTTGGAAAGACTCCACAAAGTTTTCGAGCCTGATTTGGAGCAGTACCCAGTCATTCCAAAGACTCCACCCGACGACGTTCAAGAAAGAGCTCGCTGCGTTAACCAAAGATTGTACAAGTAAACCGAAACATAAAGACACTCCTTCCAATACAACTACCATACAGTTGATAAGAACACATACCCCACCCCACACAATCGCAAGGGGAATAGTCAATCCAAGGATCACCAGGAATACAGGTAAAAGGGCGAAGAAGACACTGACATAAAGTTCAGCAAAGAACAGAAAAAGATAAAGCAATAAAAGGAGAATCATCTTCCTGGTTAAGTTCCTCTCTTGACTTGTCTTGGTGGTTTGTAGATGGAAATATAGAGCGAACGTGCAAAAACCTGAAGTTGCAAACGCAGTCTGATGCAGCTGTCCGCCTTGGGCTGATGGGCATCAAGCCACACCGAAATCTGGGCCACTCAGAGCAAAAGGCACTTTATCGCAGCTTGATTATTGGATAACAAGGAGTCAATAGGAATGCGAGATTTGTCGAGTATTCTTACAAATAGCTGCAAAACCTGCGATGGCATGGAACAACGGCCTCATGTGACCTCAAATAACGGAACAACCCCTACTGGATGCATTGTTGCACGGGTGTATACGAGTTTGAGCAAAATTTACAGCACAAGTTCTAGATTTAAGGATACATTCCTGGACTCGGTTCCTTGACAAAGAAGGTGACCGGTAAAGACCATTCTGGATTAGCCTGAACCATCGTCTGTGTCGAGTGTCGCACAATATCGTAACCGAAATTATACTTGAAGAATTCATCAGGATTTTCTGTTCAGCCCCGGTTAGAAGATGCCATGCCTTTTTCTCCCTTATCTTTTCGGCTTGAGAGTATAAGCTAGACTTACTAGGTACTTCGTCAGCCGGAATGAACTGCGCAGCATCCTTTTGGATCTTCTCGGGCTCATCCTGACCCGCGTTACTGAAAATCTGCATGACACTTCCTCTCTTGATACGTATGCTCTCATATAGCTTCAATCTCTCTGCAAGATCAGTGGGTTTGCAGTGCGTAAGAAGGATGCCTAGAGCTATCGAGTCCTCGATGGCTTGAGCCCCACCTTGTCCTTGGTGTGGAAGCATAGGATGAGCTGCATCACCAACCAGAACGAGCTTCTCTTTGTGCCAACTTGAGATTGGTGCTCGGAACAGTAGCGGCCACTGTTTGATATCTGTCGTTTTGCTGGGTCTTCGTTAGTCACTTCTTTCCTGGACCATTCCTTGACGTACTTCAATACTGCGAGAAGAGGTGGACCGAAAGTTGCATATTCGTCCAAGAGAGCACTTTTGTCGACAGGTGTTTGCCAGTCTGGAGTCATGTCAGCTACAAAGTGATGATGTTCTTCTGGGAGCCATACCTTCGCGGTCACCTATGACATCCTTATGGAAGATAGCTACGAAGTTGTGCTCCTCCAAGCTACCACTAATTAACATTTTCAAGTCCATTGATTGGAAATACTCACTTTCGGCACGGGTAAGAGACCAGTCGCTTGCAATCTCCTACGAAGAATTTCATGGATCCATTCTCCCCCTCCGTGAACCAGGATGTCTCACGATCGGCCTCGAGGTCTTTCGTTGAGATCAAGAACCGAAATGCGAAATTGTATGCTGTTGTCGGCAGTGCTGGATTTGGTTTGCCAAGAATAGCTTCAACAGCAGAAGTATGAACTCCATCAGCTGCAATAACGAGATCGCCTGTGATGACTTCGCCGTTGGCTAGTGTCGCCGACCCTGCACCCGGGTTCTGCTCAACAATTTAGCTGCCGCTAAACATGGGGTGAAGCCACATACATAGGATACCACTTCTGACTTCAGATGAACCACAGCCGGCTTCCCTATCCCATCAATTCTCGTCGCAAGTCTCTTCAACTCTTCATGCAAATCAACCCTATGTACCAGCAACCAAGGAGCTCCAAAAGTCGATTCGATATAGGACTCATCTTTCTCAGATAACTTCTCCAAAGTCGCCCCATTGGCTCGAAGGCTGCGCTGACACGTTACTGCTCTGGCCTTTACAGTATCAAAGTCCCACGCCAGTAATCCTCGAGCTGCATTGGGAGGTATATGGATTGCAGCCCCAAGTTCGTTATTCAGTGAAGAGCGCTCGTAAACTTCCACGTCATGACCTGCTCGTCGACAGGCGATTGCTGCTGAGAAGCCTGCAATGCCGCCGCCAATGATTGTGACTTTGAGGGGCGTTGGTTCTGACGGAGGCATAATTTTGAGGAACTCAACTATTCAAAGTGTGGTGGAGTGAACCAAGAAGCTATTGTATGTCGAACAATAGCGGACGGTCTTGGGATTGTTCGCGTCGATAGAATAGAATAATAGAGGGGTAGGTGTAGATCGTGACAGAGGTTGACTCGGATCAATTTTACGACGGAGGCATGCGCTACACTAATTGGTAAAGACTGAACATGTCCTTACGTCAATGCCTAGTGAGGTCTCGAATCGTTCCGATTATTCTCGTTGTGCAATATCGAGAGGGAAGTGAAATGCAAGAGACCGAAAGGTAAGTATTGCCGCTTCTGTCTGGAGCGGTCAACATGGGCTTCAGCAGCTGCTGCACATTTCGGGCTGATCACAGCGAGGGCTTGCAGCGGAGAACGGCCCCCCGGCCCGAGACGCTCGAGGGAATGTGGTCCCGGACTTTCTCTGGACATCTCGATGAATACAAAGTATCTGCGGTCCTCCAGGAACTATCACTTGTTGACAACGTCCAAGGACAGGATATATTATACCCCGGCTCATCTAGATACCGATCTGTGTTGATTTTCAGCTCGAACCATAGATTGTTATCGTATTCCGGCACACCCCGCATATTCCGACGACAACCTGCAGACCTATGTTCCAGCGGAAGATGCAGCATCGCGATGCCAACCAATGTTCATATCTGCGTGATCGTAGCTACAACAATCATTGAGCTTCCTCCACTTGTTATCTGGATAAAGGGTCCAAGGTGTGGCTGCCGGATGATTGTTTGTTAGAACTGAGCCAAACCTATCGGTGCTGGCTGGCGTGCTGTCCCCTCAGACCAGGCGCGATGTCTACTCATGGATGAGAACCATTTTTGACCCAATTGCATTTGCCAGATAGCAGGAAAATGGATTCGAGGTTAACTTTGAATTTCGGTGCTTTGTGATTTGTAGAGATCCCTTGTGGAGGACGAGACGCAGGCTCATGCTAGTGTTTGTATGACAACTGTAAGTCGAATGGGAAGCCAGTATCAAGTCTCGGTAGCTGCAGATACGTTATTGGAGGCGCTGAATAGAAATCTGACCCGGAGTCGTGTTCAATGTTTCCAACGTCTGTTCCTTCCGATAGTCTCTCCCCACATACAAACCACTGTTGTTAGGGATCACCCGTGGTTTTCGCAGAACGACGAATCTAGCAAGCAGATGTGATCCAACAATATCAGGTTTCCGGGGCAGAGAAGTATTCGCGCTATGGAGTTACAAAAATATCGAGAAGCCTAGAGGCAGGCAGGCAGGAAAGGTCGGTGAGGTCCAGGCCCAGCAGGGAGTAATCTTATGTCAGAAACGCAACTTTAGTCTTAAGCGCAGCCACTACTGATGTGGTATTTTGGAGCGCGCATTGCTGCTGTGCCGCCGAGGTACTCACTCCTCCAAATTCCCACTCGCATGCGGCTGTGTGAGGCTCATGCTGTGGTTTTGACATAATGAACCCTGCGTGGCACAACAGGATCCCAGATCATCGTCGGATGTTGGCTTTCGGACAAGGGCTCGACGGACCAGAAGAGGATACGGGATGTTTCTCAATTTCTGTGCTAGAGTATAGGTGAGGATCTAAAGGGCTGGACGTGAAAGGAAAGGAGGGTGTAATTGAAGGTTAAGGTTTCAAAGAAGGATTTCGCGGAGTGAGGTTCGGTGACTTGGCGAAGTTTGTTGACTTTACACGTGACTTTCAGGGATACCCAATCAAGACGCGTTTTGACCTACCTGAGACTCTCACTCCATCCTTCTCTTCACATCATCTCTTGACAGAATTCCAGAAACCTCTCTCAAGGCAAAAGGAGTAACAAATCCTCACTCAAAATGGCACCCAACACCTCCACCCCCAGCAAGATCCACACCATCTCCCTCATCTACAAAATCTGGTTCCTCTACTTCGAACCCATCGGCGCCCTCATAGGCACCTACCTCTGCATCTTCTCCCCCCAACGCATGCTCTCCGGCACCGTCCCAATCCCCGCCCTCATATCCGCCGCCTCCTCCTCAAACTCCACTCTCTCAAACCTCACCATTACGCCATTGATGCAAATGCTACTCACAAACATCGGATCTCTCTATGTCCTGTTTGCCATCAACGAAGGACTGGTTTTGAGATTAACGAAGGAGAAGAAGGTGTGGTTGGGGATTATTGCGGGTATGTTGGCGAGTGATGTTGGGCATTTGTATGCGGTTTATACGGTTGCGCCGGGGAGGATGGGGGAGTGGCGGGGTTGGAATGGTGATGAGTGGGTTAATTATGGGACGTTGTGGTTTGGTGCTGCTTTGAGGGTGGCTTTTTTGTTGGGTATTGGGAGGAATTGAGGGTGGCGTCTTTAAAATTGGTGTAAGAGAGATGGGAGCGGGCAGGAAATTCATGATCTAGAAATGCACTTCCATCACGTGCCGGGCACGTCTTCAAATAACTTAGAGATCTGGGGATGAGGAGTTTCATAGGAAAGGCTCGGAACAGAGCATCTTATGATCTTCTTTCTATAGGATTAAGTCTAAATAGTACTTATACATGATATATACAGCCCCAACCTTCCTGACCCATATGAGTCAACCCTAATATCTACCCACTATCCCTCTATATGCAACCTGGAATGCCCAAACTCCTTCTATCCCAACCAAACTCCCGCCTTTCAAACAAAAAACATTTGTCCCACCCAATCTCTCGACCTCACAACCCAGAATCATCCTTCTCCCCACTCTTCCCACTGCCATGAAACCACTCACTCCAAGCATCACACTGGCCCTCCATATGCTCCAAATCCATCTTCCCCGGAATCTCATCTCCCCTCTCCAGAAACTGTACTCCCAACCCCTCACTCACATGCCAAGCAATGTGACAATGCATCAACCACGCCCCCGGGTTATCCGTCTTGAACGCAAGAACCAACCATCCATTCCCAGGCAACATGGCTACATCTCTCCTCGTCGGATTCGCGAAATTCAAATCTTTGATGTTATCTTCTGTAAATACGATCTCTTGCTTGCCATCAGCTAGAGGCGAGACGCCAAGTTGATAAAAGTCGTGACCATGGAGATGGATGGGGTGAGCTACGCCGAAAGCGTTTTGAATCACCCAGAAGGACCAGACGTTCGCGTCAGGCAGCTCGTACAGGTTTAGATCGTGGATGGTCTGGTAGGTGTCGTTGCTGTCGGCGAGGTATTTGAGGGTTGGGTTTTCCCAGTCTACGTTCATGGCTTTCCCATTGACTGTCCAGCGGAAGACTTTCTGGGTGCTGGTTGTGAGCGGGTTGAGTGTTTTGTTGAGCTCGATGGTCAGGGTATTTTCGACACCGTAGGCTGCTCGGAATTCGGCTTCGGGAACGGGCTTGGTGATATAGGGTACGAGTTGTGTTTCATCGTAGCAGCGGGGTTGGTAGGTGCTGCTTGGATGAGACTTTGGAAGCGCGACATCTGTTCCTTGGTAGTTGAAAATACCAACCGTACTGTGGTTGTGCTTGTTTGTACCGCAACCTGGTTGGAGATCAGTGCGGAGCCAGTAGTTTCCCAGGTGATAGTCGTCCTTGGCTTCGAAAACAACATCTAGGCGCTGGCCAATAGCAAGGAAGACCCAGTCTGCTTCGTAGGGTTTGATGGGAACAAAGTCAGCTTGGATGACGGTGAACTTATGGCTGTCGAGTGAAATCATATAGCCATTGTCCACAGCAGTGTTGACGAGTCGAAGAAGATATTTCTTCCCTGAGATCAATGTGGTGTTGAAGTAATGACCTCCAGGACCGTTGAGGTTGATGTTTGTTCCATTGATCAAAAGGTTGTCGCCTGGTGGTGGACCGGTTCCTTCCGCAGCATGGCCTACCTTCCATGTCGAGTCGTAGAAATAGTCAGTGATTGGCAGAGGACCAAGGTCGATGTCATAATCGGCTGAAGCAGGACCGTTGATGACCATGGTTCCGACGATTCCATCACCATATTGATACGAGAAGTGAGAATGGTACCACGTCGTTCCGTATGCGGTCGCTTGAAATTTGTATGTACGAGATGCTCCTGGGGGAATTGGGCACTCTGTGACACCATTTACACTATGTGATGTTAGTTCCAGAATCGAAGACAGCGTGTGAAGACTTACCCATCATTCGTGCATGAATTCTGCTGTGTGATGCCGTGCCAATGCATACTGGTGCCATTGTGATCCATCTTGTTTATGACTTCGATCTCCAGGTAGTCACCCCAGTCTGTGGTATTGATTAGGATGCAATCTAAGATAATGGCCAAGGGTAAGTAACTTACCTGCTGTTAGTAAGGGTCCCGGATACTGCCCATTAATGACCAGCATATCTTTGGCCACACCATCAGGGTACATGGTCTGATTTGTTATTTCAAGGGTGTAATGTACTGTCCGTCCTGTATTTGGCCAATTGCCTTCGGTATTTGTGTTGATGCTGAAATCGTTGCTCCAGCATCCCCGAGAATTAGGTCCGTTGGTGCATCCTGTGTTGGTAGTGGTACCATTTAATGGTGTCCTCCTGGTGAATGTAGGGCGGTCGTTGGGGATGACAGAGGCTAGGCCAAGTCCAAAGACAAGGCAGCTGGAAAGAAAGTTCATAACCGCCATATTGACAGCCAGAACAGACGTTCTTGTATGTTGGATGTATCAATACAAAACTCAGGGCCGTGAAGTTTGAGAAAGAATGAAGGGATGAATAGGGAAGCTGGTAAGGAGGTGAAGTGTGTGGAGATCCTATTCAGTTCATGGTCGTTATCTTATACATCTATTATGGTTGACAGAAGGCCTTTCGATGCCAAGGCAAGGACTCAGCCTCGTACTGACTAGACTGATGCAGACACGATCAAAACCCAGACAACCTGCAACGGTGTCAATTTTGTGACTGAGCTGAGTAATCCCTAAGTGGAGAAGACTGGCGATGATGACAATAGGCAGACTAGCGACTGCGGCAAGTGATTGGGTGACAAGAAGAGAGAAAGTCTTGCAGAGACGGTGAAGGCCCAGGGGGATGGAACATGCTTTAAGCATATACCGAGACATTAACCAAATGGGAAAAGGAAGAGGCACAGGAGATTGAGACCGTCAGTAAGGCCACACTCCTCACCGAGAGTACGATAACATACATCGAGGAAAACGGTCTTGCGGTGGTCGATGAGCTCTTGGTTCACACGAAGGGATTGCATCCGCATCCGATTGAGCCATCCGATTGAGCGACTCGGCTTGTTTCCAAGTTCGGTGGAGGTTCATGAGGAGTATACAGATCGAAACCAATTACGGAATAGGTAAGGCACAGCCATCCAATCCGCGTGCTCGGAATGCCAAGAGTTTTCCTATTTTTAACAGCACCGAGCGCAAGGTAGCCAAGTACCCGAAGATCCTGGAGCCGCCTTCGTAAAATGTTTGACTCAGCCGCATGTCAGAATTATTGACAACACGAGAATCATCAGAGAATGAAAGCAGAAAGCGACCTTACCTGGTGGAAATGATGCATTGTGACAAGCTGCGGCGCAAAGCTGTTTCCAGTCATTCGGGCTGGGCAGAGAGCGACCAATACTGTGCTTACTTCGAACATTATCCCCATGCAAGGCCACAGTTACATGGTAAGATTACAGCTCACCATTGGATATGTCGTCTCCAGTCGTGTAGAACAAACGATGATGCATTGCCACACGCTGCTTCGAGTAGCGGTCAGCCTTACAACCCTTGGTCTGACTGCATCTGAGATCAGAAGGTAATTCCAAAGCTCAAATGTTAAATAGGTAATTTGGCTCGGGCCAGGTGCCTCAAGAGGCCATGTGCAAAATGCATCTCGTATGCTAGGAACGGTGACTCAATTGGTTGGGTGTGGATTTGGTAAAAATTCATCCAAATTGGCTCGCAGCGGGAATGATACCAACAGATGCACGATTGGATAGAGGTATTAGCTCAGCTCGAGAGCAGGATGAAAGGGTCAGAACGACTCGTGCCTGTGAAGCCGAAAATGCGTGCGGCAAGCGAAGAGAAGGTTTATAGTCAGAAAGCTTTGCAAAGCTTAGAGCGCAATGCCCACCATGATTAACCAAGGCCATCCATAAGGCCATCCAGGATCTTTAGGAATTTCCCTTGGAACCTGAACCATGTGCTGGTCTTCATATTAGAAGCCATGACTGTTTTTAGGCTCGTATCTTTGATGACCGCAGCTGATGGAATATATCGTGAGATGTGAGGCGGTGTCTGACAACGACAAAAGCAGTCCAAGTCTTCTTGGCAATGAGTGGTACTCGGGGTTCCAGGAGTAAGGCGGACATATTCGAGAGTGTTCTTGATTTCTCAGTGCCCTTTGTACCATTATAATGGGCTAGACTCGGTGTAGAATGTTGTCGCATACGGCATCCTGAGGTCTGATGGCTCTAGGTCGAAGCTTAGACAAATAGCAGCTTGCTCCAAAAATCATTATCATGTGAGTACAGCTTATAGATTCGTCCCTGCAGAGCCACAGTACACGACCCTCGCCTTAACTCCAGTCTTAGAAAATATTGAATGTGGTATGGTCGAGGAAGCGTAGTAGGTATTCGAAATCGGCGTCGGGCAAGCTTCTCATCAGCATCTGATGCAGCCCGAAAGCGTCTGTTGATCGGCGGCCAAGAATTGATGGGAGGGAGATTGGCAAATTCTTCGACCGAAGGAAGGAGACTCTGCAGAGGTGCTGATGGTGTTATTGAATGTCGACGAGAGTCAGGAACTCCCTCGCGTTCTGGCAACAAGGTCAGCTGAATGATCGCATTATATATTGCGAAAAGATAACTGGCGCATTTCACAGCCAAAACACAAAGGCGATTCTGCAAAGACGATATGCTATATTCTGCGTAATGCGACATTTATGATGCTCGCGGCGTTCAAAGTCGGCGTCCGAAGCAATCATCAAAAACAGGATGACTAAGCATCATCAGAACCTGTCCAACCCTCCAACTTCCTCGTCACGCCATCTGCGCATCACTCACGGCCTCGACCTCGACCTCCATGCATGTTATCGTCACGATCGACATTGTCGTCTCCGTATTCCTCGAGTTGCAACGTTCTGGGATTCATTGCAGCTTCTTCAGCATCATAGGACCATGTACATTGGCCAGCATGTGCGACTTACTCACCGGGCCCGTGATCTGGGGCGTGGCAACCAGGCAGCAAGACCAACCCATCTTAGAAGAAGGCTGAAGTCCCCACGATTTACCAAGGGACCTCGTCCCAAAGACAAGACTTGAGAACACCAGGATGACGAGAACCAATGAGCCTCCGCGAGGCTTACAGACACCCATGGATCATCCCGATAATCAGGATTTCGTCGTTCTGGAAGACAGCGACCTTGACGACTATAATGAAGATGGTATCCTTCCTCAGCTAGCTGAGGTACTTGTCAAGATCCAAAAATGGCTTGAACCGACTGACTACCTCGCTGAGTCTAGCGAGTACAACAAGCATCTGAAGTCCCATGTTCCAGGCACTGGTTGGGTCCAGGAGACGGAGGCATACCGACTGTGGCACGACTCGTCAGACCATGGCTCGCTGTGGACAAAAGCAATAGCTGGTGCTGGAAAGAGTGTTTTTGCTGCTATGATAGCAGCCAAAATAGCCCAAGATGAGAAGGTCCCAGTTTTGACATTCTTCTTCCGTCAGATCATTGCTACCAATCACGACCCTCATTCTTTGGTTAGAGATTGGATATCAATGATCTTGAAGCACTCCCCACCACTCCAAGCAAGAATGAAAAAGTACATGGACGATCGGCGAGCGCTGCATAATATATCGACGAACGAATTCTGGGGAGATATTCTGCAGGCTCTCTTGTCTCTCCCGAGGGTCTATTGTGTGGTGGATGCCCTGGATGAGATGGATATCGACAAGCAGGAGTTCTTCCGCAGTCTTGTCGCTCTGGGCGCACAAAAGCCCTCTTCGATCAAGCTATTGATGACCAGTCGCCCTCTTCCTCGCATCGAAGCCTTCTTGAAAGATCCATACATCCTTCAAGTCAGGCTCGAACAGCCGAAAGTGGACAAAGACATTGCTCTCTATGTTGACTACCGTCTAGACAGACAATCTGATATGAATGCTGAGCTCAAATCAGCTGTGAAAAACGCCATTGGCCTGAAAGCACAAGGATCCTTTCTCTATGCACGACTGATGATGGATGAGCTATTAGATCATATGCAACAGATGATTCCAGATATCAAATTCATCCGTCGCAGTCTGGAGTGGCTTCCAATCACTTTGGAAGATATGTACAACGGAATGCTAATTGACCACTCTCTTCGATCACGAGTACCGCAAACGCTTCAATTAACGATTCTTCAATGGGTCACCCATGCATCGAGGCCTCTTCGACTCCTCGAGCTTACCGCAATGCTTGACTCTCAAAGCCAGTCCGGCAAAGCAGGCAATGATAGCAAAGCCGTTGTTCGTGCAGCTTGCGGTCCACTCCTCGAAATTCTAGAAGACGAAACTGTTTCTGTCATACATCATTCCTTCACTGAATTCTTAATCGACCCAGGACGAGCATCGAGAACATCAGCAGGAGATCTTCACCCACAATTCCCTATCATCAATCCTCAAGACACACACAGGGACATGGGATCTGCGTGTGTCAATTATCTGATTTCGGGGCCCTTGAAAGACTGGAAGCTGGAAGAAAGGGATGAAGAGGACTCGTACCGCCCACAACGACAGACTCAGCAAGGAATCAAGATGACTCACTCGTTCTTGGACTATGCTATGCACAATTGGTACTTTCACATACAGAAAGCCGGTGATCTCGACGAGGACCTACTTGCAAAATTGGACAACTTCATGAGGACGGACAACCCTGCATTTCGTTCCTGGCTTGATATGGTCTGGGCTCATACCAAGAAGTTTTACAAAATATCCCCACTTCACGTCGCTTGCTGGGCCGGGATGCCTTTTTACGTTAAGCACCTTCTAAGCCGAGGGGACGACAGCAATAGTCGCGACAACCGCGAGAGAACACCGTTATCTTGGGCATCTGCTAAAGGCCATACAGAGGTTGTCTCTTTGCTATTGAACCATGTCTCTAATCTAGACGTGGATGATTACAACGGCCTGAAGCCACTCCACTACGCCGCCCAGGTTAATCACCACGAGATTGTTACAATCTTACTTAAAGCTGGAGTCAGTCCTCTGACAGGCAAGACGAGAGATCCAGGTCGTCGTTGTGGTAACTCTCCTTCCACAATTGGACATAGCCCATTGATGTATGCTTCTCAATCTGGCTCTACAGAGTCTGTTCGCGCGATGGTATCATATCTGGAGGTGAAAGACCTCAACAATGCTCTATGTTGGGCTTCGAGCTCTGGTAAAACGCCCGTAGTCGAGTTCCTTCTCGAGCTTTCTAATGTCACTGCGGAACCACCAGAGCACACGGATACACCCCTTTTCCTTGCCTCCAAGGGCTGCCACCTCCAGATCATGAAAGCCTTGTTGCAGAAGGGTGCAAATCCGAACAAACGGTCCACGAATTTCCAATACATGACGCTGTATTCCGCCGAAGATATGGCAGCGCGAAAGGACCGTGGCGCAACACCACTCCACGCTGTCTGTGGTCTCGATGGAAGGCGCCATCAACGTGATGGCGAAAATACTGCGAGGTGCTTCAAGCTGCTTCGGGATGCTGGCAGTGACATCAATGCTGCTGACACAAAAGGCAAGACTCCACTGCACTACGCTGTTCAGCTATTGGGTTTCGACGAAACGAATGGATGTCTGTCCAAGCTACTACTTGAAAGTGGCGCTTACGCAATGATTCAAGATGACGACGGTAATACGCCATTACATCTAATCACCCCCCTTCATGCCGCTGGCCCCATAATCAACACACTTGTCGAACATGGGGCTTCTTTTGATATCAAACGCCCGGGGGACGGCAGAACACCGCTGCATAGTATGTTTAACAATTTTAATTCGATCGATGTGAAGCCTCTACTGCAGCACGTCAAGGACTGGAATGTCCGTGATGCTCACGGTAATACACCCCTTCATCTCTTCTTATCCAGTTGTCACAATCCTGCATCTGCTCTCAAGGACCTGTTGCTTGCGGGCGCAAGTTTGACATCCAAGAACAAAGCTGGTGAAGCCCCAATCCATGTCCTACGAGATAAGGGCAAGGGCTCTATACTGCCAGACTTGATAGCAGCTGGCGCAGACTTAGAGACAAGAGACAGCCAGGGTCGTACTTATCTCCTGCGCGCTTCCAGAAGCATGGCCAATAATTCTAGGGACCCTCTGCAACAGCTTCTGGATCTTGGTGTGAATGTTCACGCTTGCGATAACGACGGTGACGGTGCTTTACATATTATATGCAAGGCAGCCCATGACACAGATCTAGTAAGTCATATCTCCTCTTACGAATACTGGCCGAGACTGATGTGATCTCTAGGTTCAAGCTCTCGTGGCTGCTGGCGCTGATCCTCTTCATACGAACCACGCTGGTAACACGCTTCTTCACGAAGTGCTTCATGGTTATACTAAAGCGGATGCTGACCTGACTATCCACCTTGTGGAGTACCTACTGGACGCTGGAATTCCTGCGGATACTCGTAACAATCAGGGTCGTACGCCTTTTCATCTTGTGTGTACAGTGCCTCCGCCCGGGTACTTTGGATCCACCAGAATAGATCCCCTAGAGGAAGTATTCAAATCGAGGCCTGGAGCCTTCGTGAACGCCGAAGACAACGACGGCATCAGACCGATACATTTGGCCTCTACAGTGTCAGAGTCCCTCGTGGCCAGATTAATCATTCAAGGAGCCGATGTCACTGCTGTCACTGCTGTCACCAACGAGGACTCAACTGTGTTACACGTCGCCGCGAGAGCGAGAAATAGTAACATTATCGGCCTCGTTCAAGACCAACTCTCATTGGTAGGTCGAATGGATCTGCTTGACGCACGCGATAATTTTGGGAGGGCCGCCCTTCATTACGCCTGTCGCTCTGGCCGCCCGGAAAGTGTTTCTCTGCTGCTCCGAGCAGGCGCTGCGCCCATGATCATGGATAAAAAGGGTCGCACGCCACTACATGCATGTGCGGAGTTTGAACACGACAGAATTCAGCAGGGAACAGACAAATCAAGACCAGACCCCATACGTCCACAAACTCAAGACGTACCGCATCAACAGCGGGATCAATATCATCAATCCGTCTGGAGTAACGTGTCAACCGAAGACCAGACTACAAGAATCCGAGAGATCGTGCGCCTCCTAATTGACTACGGCTCTCCAATTACCTTCGGAACAGTGAGTGCCTTTGGCCGTTCTCAGATGTTGTCCCCGATGCAAACAGCCATCTCAGAAGGCTGTGCCGAAATGGTCGACGAACTATTTGCTCATCAGCAAATGCTCTTTGCTGCTGCAACACGAGAGGATGAGGTTTCCCCGATGTCTAACATACAACCATTCCAAGAACGTTATCTCCTTCGCACCTTGAAGCCACCCGTTTATAAAGACGACGTCTGCAAGGATGGATCTTTTACTACAAGTGTATGCAATGAGCTACTCTCAATGAGGCAACACAAGGTCATCGAAAACTTGCCAGCAATGGGTGTGAGCTTCTTTCCCAAAGCAGGCCATAATAAAGATTTTCTCGGGACACTGGCGAAATTTGGCTACGTGGTGCTATTTGAGAAGCTGGGAGCATCGATTGAGAGGCCTGGTTGGGTGAATGGAATCGTCAGCGCTACTCGCAATGTTCACGAGACTGTTATGCCATACCTCCGCACCGCCGCTGGAAGAGAATTGCCGAATCTTGACATGATCAAGGTCATCGTGGAAAGGTTTGGTGCAAACATAGACATCCAGCCAGAAGCATCTGTATATCAGAATGGTGGGGGTTATAAATATCCTCCAGGAAATGGCGCATTGCATGTTCTAGCAAGCGGCAAGCACTGGTGGCAGACCGAAGCAATTCAATATCTCATCTCAAAGGGAGCTGATACCGAGATAAGAAATGAGAGAGGGCAAACACCCCTAAATCTGGCGATTGGTACTGATCACTCATATGGTGCCTATCGCATCAAGGAGACAGCAAAAGTCTTGCTAGAGGGAGGCGCTGACCCTAATAGCATGGATGAGAGCGGGCTCACCTGCTTGAATAAAGCAATGCATAATACCAAGTTGGTTCGCCTCCTTCTGAAGCATGGTGCCGACATTTCTACAGGACCTCACTCGGTCCTATTCTCCGCCATCACTGCTCAGAACGTTACTGCGGTCAAAATTCTGTTGGAGTCTGGCGCTGATGCCAATGCAAAGCCGAAATCTTTCGATAAGTCGAAGCTTGCCCGTCATGAACAAAATCTTAAGCCCCATGAGACAGAGTGTTACCCGGTCCATCGCGCTGCCTCCCAGAAATTCAATACCAGGGCGACCCGAAACTCCGCCATCCAGATCGTTGAACTCTTGCTGGACAATGGTACGAATCCTTACATGCGATATGATGACGGTACCACGATCATCCATGACATCTTTGAATGCGGCGGTATACTCCAACCTTTCCTTGAGCTAGATGACCTCGAAGTGGAGCATCAAGACTTGAGGTGCCGAACATTGTTGCTTGCAGCATGTCAGTCAAGTTTTAGAAGCCGAAGTGCACCACTGAATTCACATCCCTTCGGAGGGAGGTATAGAAATTTTTCAGGCCGAGAGATGGCGCGTCAAGATATAGGTCAAGGAGACCCATTGCCATGTATTGCTGTTTACGAAAGAGGTGGTAGTCTGACTGCTGTTGAAAAGGAGGGAAACAATGCACTTCACCTCCTGCTCAAGACTACGCCGCATAACAAGGAGGAGTTCCGGAAAGCGTTCTGCCTCATTCTTGACAAGGCGCCCTCGCTTGTCATGCAGAAGAATTTGAAAGGCAATAGTCCATTTCATGTCGCTATCACAAGCCATTGGAGCCAAGGGATCTGGTCTGTCGAGAAGCTGATGGAGGTGGGTGCTGATGCTCTTGATAAGGATGGAGAAGGCAATATATCTCTTCATTACTTCGCTCGACATTTACTGTGCCCTGGCCCAGATCAAGAATGGGTCCCTCGATTCAAGAAATTTCTCGGACTTGGTCTTTCCATCAACGAAAAGAACTCTGTCGGCGAAACACCTGTATTCAAGTACTTTGAGGCCAGGAGTATTGGAGCTGGAATTAGTAGCGAGGATCATCGAAAGTTCTACCCACCGTTCGAGGATGCCGGTGCCGATCTTTTCTTAACAAATAACAAAGGCGAGACCTTACTTCATGTCGTTGCTAAGAACGCAAATCATGGCAGATTAAGCCATATGGACAACATGTCGGATACCGTCGATACTTTCAAGTTTTTAATGGAGAAGGGCCTGGATCCGATGGTAGAAGATAAGAACCAAAGAACAGCCTTGGTAGGTTTTTGTTCCTTTTTCGTAACAATCTTGCTAACATATGTTTAGGATGTCGCTGCTGCGTACAGTAATGAACCTGTTTTGGCTCTTTTCAAGAGGGACAAGACGCAGGGTAAAGAAGCTAGATCTTGATGAATTAGAGTTAAGTCAACGCATTCACTTTCTGGGGATAGTATTCAATGCATGATCCATGTGAGATATTTCTGAAATCCTAACACTTCTGTGGGGTCTGTCATCTTAACATACGGATGGAGCCTCAAGATGCATTCATTCTGATACTACGTGAGTAATACCGCATAGTAGCGGATCCAGATTGGTGTTAACGGAGCTGGTGACGCGGTGGAAGGTTGCGCCGGTCAGATTTGCAATTCTGTTCTACTCCGCATCCTATATTCCGTACTCCGTACACACGCTCAATTACCGAGTAGCTTCGGAATTAGCTCGTGCTACGCAAACAGATAGCTACGTACTTGGAAGTATAAATATATCTATCCTCCACTTCTAACTTTCATTCGTTTCTCTAATCGTTCGCAGCTCCTTTTCAGCCTTACCCTGTAGCTCACGTGTGATTGTACACCTTCGTCCCATAGGCTTCACAAGAGTCTTCACCTCAAACCTCGTCAAAAAATCTGTGCGACACAGCCAGTCCCTATCAAAGTCTTACAGAATGACTCCACACCTGAGCAAAGCCACACAAATCGATAACCTAGCTCACCGCAGCCTCCTCACGCCAAATCCAAAACTCGCCTACGCCCTCTCGAACTCAGCATCCCGCAACCTTCCACCAATAACCATCAATCCTCTGCAAGGCCAATTCCTCGCCATCCAATGTAAACTCATGAACGCGAAGAACGTCCTCGAAATCGGCACCCTGGGCGGCTACAGCACCATCTGGTTCGCGAGCACTGGCGCTCATGTGACTAGCATCGAAATCAACCCCAAGCATCGCGACGTCTCGCTTGAGAATACAGATGGATTGGATGTTGACATCATCCTCGGCGCTGCTCTAGATGTGTTGCCGCAATTAGCGAAAGAGGGGAGGAAGTTTGATTTTGTGTTTATCGATGCGGCGTGGGAAGAACAGTTTGCGTACTTTGAGTGGGCGACGAAGTTGACGAGGGCGGGTGGAGCGGTCTATGTTGATAATGTTGTGAGGGAGTTGTTGGAGCAGGGTGATTTGGGAGAGAAGGATGGTCTGGTGGCTAAGGTGGGTGGGTTGAAGGGGAAGGGTGTGCAGGCTAGTTTGATTACGACGGTTAGTAGTCATAAGGGGAGGGAGGATGAGGCTATGGATGGGTTTTTGTTGGCTATTGTTGAGGGGAATGAGTGATTTGGAAGGATGTGGCATTTGATCAGAAATGGGAGGTGCCATCAGGTGACTTTTCTTTTTGGCTCTTGCCAATCGAGGGAAGGGACATGTGGAAGGTCAAAGGTTCATTTGCAGCTGAATCAAAGACTGTTATTTTACTGGTATAACCTTCGTACCCGCTTCTCTGCCGGACGTTAGCACATTGGCTGTTTCTGCTAAGCGACGTCGCCACTATTGCCAATGAGGAGCGTAAGAAACCTCACAAACTCGTTCATCTCCCAGAGCGCGCTTCAGAATAAGTTCAAGGTAGCTCCAACTGTATCCATTTGGGGGGAAACCCGAAATCTTTACACTTTTTCTTTTTGTATTGATCATTGAAGGCGCGACAATATATACCTGGGTTAGGCATCAACCATGACTCTAAATCGTATCTCTTATAATGAGAATACTCAAGTGAGTGTTCAAAATATTGTAGAGGTTTCTTAAAAGTTCTTTCCTCTAAATGGTGCTAGACGACGATCAATCTCACCGTGTTGGGCGTAATTTCGGAGTTGCCCCGTGGAAGGATTGGTTCGAAGAAGTTATGACTGAACTATTTCTTTTCTGGTCGCCCATAACCGGTTACATTTTATCTTATCATGATACAACTTGATACAACCTGATGCAACAACAGCTGTGGATAAAATGGACGACGAGGTGACATTAGATCCAGCTTATACCAAGGCTTTCCCCCCTTTATCCCCCGCTATCCATCCACACCATCCGTTTTATCTTTCCAAGTCTTGTCCACCATCTTTTCGGAAAACGGCATATTCATGGTATCTTTCTCGTATACCCATCTCTGTAGCTGACTGCCCTGTCGCTCTTGCCCACTATTTATCCTCATCCTCCGATCCGACGGTTCTGATCCACAAGTAGCTGCATTGGACCAGATATCGTCACCGACGGGCTCCATCTTGGCTTCACGTCTGATTATGGCCGAACGAGGTTGTATGTGAGCTGGAATGTCTGTTGCTTTCGTGGTCATTGTCTTCTTCGGCGTGGTGTTTCTGTTATAATTTAGTTAGCAGGAAACACCAGACATGTAATACAGTTACTGACTCTTTCCTCGACGTTGTGATGTTTCCTGGAGGCGTCGGCTGTTTCCCGAGCATACTGGGAATTTGGTCCAATGCTTGGCCCCAGAAAGTAGCAGGTCGGGTAGGTACTTCGTGCGTAGTGGGACTATCAGAAGTGGATCGGTATGAGGTTGACGATGGATTCCGGGTTGTTGTCCTGGGTCGATATCTTTTAAGACACAGCTAGAGCTGTTGCTCCGTCTTGTCTCTTATAGATGAATATACCAGCTCATTTGCCCAACCTTTGGCGACATCGTTGGCATAGACTCATCCTTGGGTACCGTTCCCAGGCTCGAGGCAGCAAACTCCTCAACGCTGCATGCAAGATGCCCATCTGTGTGGCAAAGCAGAGCTCTCTGACCTGGCAATTGCGAGGTGGTACTAGGAATAGGGCGGAATAGAAGATCGATCGGACAACCAGTCATCGTGAAAACAACCAGGCATTTTGAATATGAAATGGCATATGGCATGGCCGAATATCCCAAGCCTTCGACCCAGGCAGGGCAAGAAGCTGAAGGGTACGTCGCAAGACCAGGACAACACATCACGCACACACACCTCGCGAACTCCGAGTAGGAGGCTCATGGATTTTATGAACACTCTAGCCGCCAAGCACAAGGCGAGCACTTGCGAAGTGAGTATTGTGGACTTATGACCCGGTCTCTCAAGGTCTCTGAGCAGGTCTTCGCACAACACATCGGCTCAGAGGTCTTGCCTCACTTGAAGCCATTAATGATGATAAACGGTGAACCTCAGTATCATTTTTCCTGCAGTCTGAAAGGGGGGCGACAAGGTATATGAGAGGGGGGCCAACATGTTGTGCGAGTTTCGGTAAGCCGGACCCCAACCTGCAAGACATATGCAGAGTGGCCTGCAGCCCCCATGGACGGATTGGTTATCAATGTTGCGCATTGCCCATCTGTTCCTGCACCGTCATATGCTACAGGTCTGATACGAGGATCGGTGCATCGTGCATGATGATGAGATGGATGGATCGGGTAACCCGTTGCTCGGGGTTTGACAGAGACCCTTCTCCAACATGCGTCCCATGACTGAATTATGTATGCACATCTGCAGCGAACTGCACTGCGTTGGCCAGCGCGGCATTCTTTTCCTGGCCTAGGCAGATTGACTCACAGATCTGTATCTTCATCTTCGTCCTTCGAGTGCATGGCAACGTGACACGATAGATACAGGTCGAAGCCTGAAGTAGACCGGGCATCATGAAGCCTTCAGATGATGTTGAGAGATGTCGATGTGTTCTTGCATACAGCCGGAAAATATTCTCTGGTGGCCCCCAAGGTGGGTGCCAGCTCATTGACTGACTTGCCTCGAGTGACGGCCACAACTGCTGCCTAGTTCGATGAGACTCATTGGGATCATCGCGATCTTGATCTGGTCGAAGGCTGGAGATGAAGTACGTGCACCTTTCAACATCAATATGGTGGTGACAATGTGGGTGATGGATTCGATTCTGCACCCCGTCGGCAGAGTGTTGTCATGCAAAGTCAGCGATGGCGTTAACTGAGCGTTGAAACCACCTGAGAACGAAGGATTTTGCACTAGTGATGAATATTAACATCTCAGGACTAGCGATCTAGGGTTGGAATGTGATGGGACGATGCAGAGAAAGTAGTCAAAGACGAATTAGTCAGGACTAGTGCAAAGTGTTGTTATCAAGGATCAAAAAGGAAAGAACCATGACTGTACTTGCTGCTGCATATCCGACGTGGTTTCCTCGCTGGCAAATCTCCTTCCTTGTTCTTTGCCAATCACAGTCTACTCTCGTCGGCAACGAACTTACATCGTATATCGGAAGTAGGGATTTTTCAGATCCGTGACATCTTTCTCTCCCATCTCTTCGCCCAGCCTCTTCTGTTCCTCCAACGAAATACCGCTCTCCGCCGCCATCTTATCCCGCTTCTTATTCTGCCACACGTAATATGCTCTCCAGCTCGATATCAACACAAATTGCAGGCCAAGACAAATAGCACACCCAATCGTGCCCGGAATGTATTGAGGCGCGTCCTTCGTTTGAAAGATTTGGGAACCACACATGTTTCCTACACAATATCCCAAGAAGGTAGCCGAGGAAACGAGGGTCTTCTTTGTGCGCCCTGCGACATTCGATGGGATGAGTGTCCATGATAGGAATAGGGAAAGGACAAAGGGGACTGTCATGAGATAGAGACCCCATTTCGTCCATTTGTATGATGGTTCATTCGGGAGGAAGGCCACTGAAGCTAGTTAGTATAATGTTCTTTCTCCGAGCAACAAATGAGAAGGAGAAAAGGTACTCAGCAGTCACCGCACACCTCGAGAAGGGAAAAAGAAAATTGATTTGCTTACTGCCAAGGAGGCCAATGAAGGGAGGGATTGTTGCGAGGGTCATAATGTACATTCGGCGATTTTTGACTGCACGGGTGTAGAATCCGACAACGACAAATATCAGAAGTGAGACGACAGAACTAGGGATTCCGACGAGGAGAACTTGAAGCTCGGTGAATCCGAAGGACGAATACATGAGGGAGCCGAAGGTGGTGAGACCACTTTTAACATTAGCAAAGGGCTTAAGAGTCTACTATTCAACAAGAAGAACTTACCCATTTGGTACCGACGACAAGAAGGCATTGATCATGAAGAAGTACAGGACCGGGTCTGTGAAAGCTTCTGGCACTTGAGACCAGTTCCACTTCACACCAGTCACATCTCTGCCAGCCTTATTGCTTATGATGCGGGCAGCAGCCATTCTTTTCTCATCTTTGTTCATCCATCGGACTTCCTTTGGACTGCCCAACAGCAAGAAGCAAACCCCACTCGCAGCGAGGGTAGCCACACCAAGGAACAAAGATATCGCTCTCCATGGTGCCAGGCCTCCATATTTCTCGGCGTGAAGACCGATACCGTAGTTGGTTAGATTTGCGATGATGTTGAAGCCGGCATTGGCCGACTGCCAGAACAGGGCACGAGAAGGATGTTCCTCTCTTCTATACCATGTTCCGACGATCAAGACGAAGCCGGGAGAGATTGTACATTCGAAGAAACCTTGGAGAGCTCTGATGGCCATAAGCTGGGACCAGTTCTGGGCAGCGGCAACGCAGACCACGCATACGCCTATGTCAAATGTCAGAAAGTGATAAGAGATGATGGAGGAAAGTCATACCCCAGCAGAGCATGTATATGCTTAATGTCCGTCCCAGAGCCCATCTTTGGAGGAGGAAGTTTGATGGAAACTCGCCGCATAAGTATGCCATGTAAAATCTAGGAACGTCAGTAAATCTTCTCTTTGCAGATGCTTAGGCCTTGCGTACATGGTTGTCAACCATTGATATTCTTGCCCAACCAAGTTTGTATCTTCTCGAAGGCCAAAAACCTGGCAATGTTAGATCCTATCCTCGTGTTGGACCATGATGCTTACTGCTTGTGTTCCAAGAGATGTCTTGTCTGTTTGTTGGATGCCATAACAGACCCACATCAATGGTAGCAAGAAACGATCAATCTTTCTCAACAGCTTCTTGTATTGTTCGGGAGTATAATCTATAAAGATCCGTCAGAATTTACTCGAGAACTCCTATGTGAAGCACGAAGGAGTAGAAGCCTCGTACTATCCACACAATCGAAAGTGTGACATACCTGATTCACGAATCTCATCCCCATCAGCAAAAGCAATGATCTCTACCTCAATTTCCCCTGAACTCCTATTCTTCTCACTTATTGAACCCTTCTCATTAACATGTTTCTCGTCAATATACTGAGGAGCTTCCTCGCCAGTCGCCACAATCGGTATACCATGATCAGCAGCCATCTTGAATCCTATAAGAGCCAAAATCCGCGAAGCTGCTCACGAGGAGATGGACTAGAACGGGTCCTCTACTATATACCCAGAGGCAAGAATGGAGGTTATCCGCCCCTTCACCTCCTCGTTATCAATAAAACAAGGGTCTCCGATAACAAACATTGGCAGCCAAGAGATACTGGACGGGAGTTGCCCGTCGCTTTACTTACGTCCCGGTCGAGCCTCGGCTTTATAAAGATCCAAGAATGGAAATTCGATTGAGAAAGGAAAGTTGGAGACGGATGAGGAGACGGGACCGACGGGCTTATCAGTGGATGTCGAGGATGTGTGGACACGGACGTGTTTTCCACCCCGCGCTATCACTCGGCTGGGATTTGAAGAGCCAGTGAACCATGAAAAGGCCCTTTGAGGGTGGAGAGTCAAAAGCAACGTAACGTGGTTCGTCCAAAGATACGACCATGGCGAGCATTGGCAAGGAATGCGACGGGGTTGCCACTGAGCTTCGATATGGACTACGATAGAAATCAACTTGTAACGAAGTCGAGGAAGAAAGGCTAATGCACGACGCATGACACTCGCGATTCGAACCACTGATCATCATGTCGAGCCCGCATAAGCGGACAATAACCCGTCATATATTTCGCGTCTCCCACCTTTGATAATGTACTCCCTAAACACCTGATATCCTATTCCACCTCTTCCTATAGTACAATCCCAAAAGTACATTGTTCATGCAGGCGGAGAGGTCTGGGATCCATTCGTACTCCCGCCACTAGCACTTATCCTAGCGTCTACACGCTCTCTGTGTTGTCGGTTCTTCAGATGCACTTCGAAATTACCGACAGTCATTTCCGGGCCAGGCGTATACAGCTTGCCTGGACAATCCTGACAACGAATCCGTGGTAAAAACATGAACTTTATATTATCGGGAATAGGTTGGCCTGAAGGAGGTTGCGCGGTGGGCGTCTCTTTCGCTTTATCGATCGCGGAATATCGCATCATGCCTTCGAATCGGTCGTCAGGGTAGGTCGTAAGCAGATCAGCTAGTCCTTTGGCGAGCCAAGCCGGAGGTGGAGGCTGGATATCATTAATTAGGTTGTTTGTATAGGGAAAACAGATGGGTATAAGGCAGACTTTGGGATGAGCTCCTCGATGAATGCTGTGAATAAAGTTTCGTAAAAAAAAGAAGAAAGGGAAATGGTTGGTACTTACACCTGTAGGATTCGGCTGCCCAGGTGTTGGAGCTGGAGCGTCGACGCTACCAATCTGTCCTTGTGGTACTGGGGTAGTAGAAGGTTGAAGTGTTTGATTTTGAAGTCCAGGGGTTAAAGGAGGTCCCATAGAACCTGGAGCTGGGGTGCCTATTGCCGAAGTAGCACGAGTAAAGGAAGGAGTGGTTGGCACGCCGGATGGCCTTTCTCTCAACCTCATGCCTCGCTTCAGTTTCTGACTGTTCTCTTTCCCAATCTTCAACTTCACAATCATTGTCGAAGGCTCCATGCTCTCATCACGAGGATCTCGGCCAAATCTTCGGGCAGAGGTTCTTGTCTCATGGTGATGGAGAATCGTTGCTTCAGGAGTTTCGGATCTCCCGATGTTTGCCATGCGCTGTTGTGCCGTAGCTGCCGCTCCTCTCATGCCTCTTGTTCTTGCTGTTCCAGAAAGCAGGTTCGATATCGCGGGCGATTCGGGAGCCCCTTCATCACTCTCTGACGAATCTGAGAGATCGTCGTCTCTTGCTCCAGGCCGTTTCCTTCCAGATGCTCCACCAACACGCTTGTATAACCGGCTGTCTTCTATTGTGTCTGCGGCTCCTGGAATGACAGAAGAAACGATCAAGGTCCGTACGGTCCTCTGCCTATCCTTCAAATCTGGTAGCGTTGGGCCACCTCTCCTATTCACAGATCGCTTCTGTCGCCGTTGCTCTCGTGACCAGATCACTTCACTTCGCTCCAAATCTGCCTCGCTCATCTCGTATAGTAATGGTACGAACTCCTTCGCTTGCTGTTGAGGTCGAAGAACGGATGGTAGTGGAGATGGTAGAAAGGAGGCAATCAAGTCCGCGTCCTCTAGAGGTCGCCCATCGAATGGATGCCCAACAACATACAAGCCTCTTGTAAACAATTGACATTGTTCCCGTATCGAGTGCGCGATTGCGGTTGTGAATTCACCAGATAGCGACAACTCTCTTGACAGGCTTCGCGCGAATTCTTCCGGTGAATTGAGAGGGTTATTGAGCTCCCATTCAAATTTGTCCTCCAATGTCGTAGGACCTATCGTAATGTTCAGCTTTATGAGTATGCGCATTTCCTCATTCTTGTACGCGGAGTACGGCAGCTCTGGGTCGAGAGCATCCTCCTCGATATACACATGCGGGTAGAAGTCGTTGAGCTGTTCTCGGATTTGGTGCTGAACTTGCTCGAGTACTGGATTCGCTGGTGGGACTGCTAAGCCAAGATCCTCTACGAACTGTGCTGCGAACAATTCCGGAGGTACCGTTCGGTCATGCATATTCCAGGTGAATGTATCTCGCAATCTAATCTTGTCCCAATCCACGTCTACTCGTATAGGCACTAATTCCTCTACTTGCTCTGCCTGCTGCAGCATTTCTTTGCGCTTTATCTTCAGACGTTGCGTCTTCCGGTGTCCTGGTCTCGGTTTCTGCTGGGGATACAGCAATCTCGTAGGCCCGTCAGTCCGCCCATTTCCGTAACCATCATAGCCTTCTCCATAGAGTCGACTGGGAGTAAACCACGTTTTGTATTCCTGGCGGACCTTCCTATAATCCTCTGTCTCATCCCGTATCCGCCCATAATCTTCCCTGCGGTGTGCGTGATCGTCTTGTATGGCAGCTGTATGTACCAATTCTCGGTTGACATATTGCTGAAGGAGGATTTTGTTGAAGTCCTCGGTGGTTCGCTGGCGATGGGCTAGGACAGAGGACGTCGCAGGTGCGGTTTCGGCCTCTGAATCTGCCTGCTGAGGTTCGGGAGCCATTGCGACAACATTCGCGATAACGTTGCGACCGAAAGGGCTGGGAGGCGGCCCTGGACAATAGGGATGCGAAGATGTTGATACGGTGAATCGTGGCTGAAGCGCGACTTCCCGTCGCGACGAAGGAGGACGAAACCTTAGGCAGAAGTTGTTGCTGCCTGAATGGAAAATGGCCTTGTTGATGCGAGATGCTACAGCCACCCTCAATGCAGGAAGCTAGCGCGCACAGAACAACACGACTCGACTCGACTCGAGGCTGCACATTTTCTATTCAACCGCTCACCACCAGTTTCTTGACTATTTGATTCAGGGAAAACTGCAAAGAAAAGCTCAAGTCTCATAAATACCGATAACATGGCTGACAAGAAGGAAACCGAGGAGATTGGTGAGCTACCTCGATCTGTTTACCACCAAAGAGGGGTCGTTACAACCCCGCTATACCGGAGCAAGACCGAAGAGACTGCACAACAACAGCTCTCAACACATATTAGTGAGAGAAGCTGACTTTTTTTGTCATAGATTACACTCTCAACAATCCCGATACCCTCACCAAGTACAAGAGCGCAGCTACAATCTCTCATAAGGTCCTGGAGGCGGTTACCGCGCTATGTGTTGCTGGCGAAAAGATCGTGACTATCTGCGAGAAGGGAGACAAGCTGCTTGAAGAGGAGATCGGCAAGGTCTACCGCGGCAAGAAGATTGCAAAGGGTTTGTGGAATTCGTACCCGCTTCCTGCCGTTGTGCTGACTCTGTTGCAGGTATCTCCCATCCCACCACCGTCTCCCCATCTTCCTTTGTCACGCCATATACTCCCCTTACCTCTGATGAGGCCGAAGCCGCAGTCACATTGAAAGAAGGAGAAGCAATCAAGATTCAGTTGGGCGCCCAGATTGATGGCTTCGGCACCATCGTTTGCGATACGATCATCATCGCGTCTCCAGACAACAAAAGTGGTGAAATCACCGGCCGCTCTGCTGATCTGTTGCTGGCAACGTACTGGGCAAATGAACTGCTATTACGGCTGATGGTCCCACCTGGATTATTGGCTACTGGGACAGACGAGGAGAAAGCAAAGGCAGCGAAGGTCAAAGCACCAACTCAAGACAAGATAACAAAGCTTCTAGAGAAGGTTACCAAGGCTTATGAATGTAATCTTGTGGAGCACACCACCAGCTGGCAATTTGAGAGAAATGAGATAGAAGGAAAGAAAAAGATCATTCTGTCTCCTGGCGACGGTACGAAGGGCGAGGGAGTCCCAGAAGTTGGCGATGTTTGGGGTGTCGAGATGGGTGTCAGTCTGGGTACTGGAAAGATCAAGAACTTGGAGAATAGGGCAACTCTTCACAGACGTACTACTCTTACCTACGCTTTGAAGAGACCCAGCTCCAAGAAGATTCTCAACGAGGTTGTCAAGAAGTTTGGTGTCTTCCCATTCAGCTTGCGACAATTGGAGGATGAGCGTGATGCTAAGGTCGGTGTCGTCGAGTGCGTTCGAGGAAACGTGTTCCGCCAATACGAAGTTGTGGGGGACAAGGATGGCGAGCCAGTTGGCCGACTGCTGACCACCATTGGTAAGTGATCCTTCGTGTAATCTTTGGATATTACTAACTTTCACAGCCATCACCAAAAACGGTCTGCAAAAGCTGGCTGCACCTCCAGCTCCTGATTTGGACAAGATTAAGTCGGATAAAAAGATCACAGACGAGGAAGTCCTTGCGATCTTGGAGCAACCACTTGCAAAGGAGAGCAAGAAGAAGAACAAGAAGAAGAAGTCAGCAGCTAAAAAGGATGACGATGACAGCGACGATGAGTAGACGAGTTTATGACGGAAATGGACAACGATGAATGGCATGGCATACTTCGGGGATTTTTTTTCCAGGTAGGCGGGTTTCTTGTGTACATTACACAGTTCATAGCCATCCTTTTTGCTGCAGACACTGCTATGGGGCTTGTCAAGCACTTTTAGCTCTAACCTAGTTCAGACTTGGCCACGAGGAATGCGTCATCTGGTCTTGATTTCATCATAGCCTCATGGCCTCACTATCCAAATGCTGAGTACTAGAGCTTCTCGAAGATTAGAGAAATGCAGCATGATCTCCCCTGATGAAAGTGTTCCGTGCATCCGTAAATGTGTCGGTAATTTGTGTGGCGAAAAAAATAGGGGACAGACGATGACTCGAAGAGGTGGCTAAATGGACACCAATACACTCACACTTCGAAAGACTTCGACATACAATGAATGATTTACGATGAAAGCACAACACATTCCTCAACTGTGATGCAATAGGACTCCGATGCGCCTAAATATACACTTCCGAAAGAAGAACGTGAGCGTGCGCCGTGAAGAGTCTCCAGTGCACTTGATAAGAAACTTCCGCCAGCATCGCCTGATCAGCCTCAAAGCAGCCCTATTGTGTTAAGGACCGTAGAAATTACTGGAGAAAAGACCGACACATACTTTCAATATACTTTCATGGTCTAACTAGGCCGACTTTTGGACGGGCTCGAGAGGACGGGTTTGCGCTTTCTCGCTTAGCGAAGCGATCAATCCCCTAACCAAAATCTGAAGTTCTTATTTTACCCTCAAACTACCCTCTTCAACGCGTCTGCCGGGCTTCGAGTCGCGATCAACTCCAGCTGTGCATGCGTTCGCGAGGTAGAGAAGTACTCAAATGCTAGTTCTGCTACTCGACCTCTGAACTAACGAGATTGTAGACGTGCGCTGGACTCGTGGCTCTGCCGGTCGCAACCTGGAGAAAGGGAGGAGAGCGAGGGCCGACACCATGAGTTCTCGAATGACTCGAGGAACCGCCCGCGAGACCAACAGCAGATACTCGAGTCCGTATGCTGCAGCGTCTCCAAATACAAATGCGCCGAACGGATCTCGAAATACAATTGCAGGAGAATCCGAGCGGAAGCAGACGAGCCTGGACAAATGGATGGAGCCTCCTTTACCGGCACCTCGACCGAGCTTCGCAGATGCAGGAATCGAGCGGCACGGTGTGGTGCAGAACATGGCGCCTCTGGGAACGCGGCCGAGCGCGAAGATGATGAAGGCGGTGACTGCGAAGTTGCAGAACGAGGTCTTTGGGAGGTCAACAAGTGAGAAGAGGGCTACGGCTTCAGCAGTCTCAACCCCTGGCGAATCTACAATGACACCTGAACCGACCCCAACGCCGGCATTACCACAAACTGAGGAAAGGAGCGAGACACCTGAGGTGCAGATTGCGACGAAGGAACAGGAGGAGATTGCGAAGTTGGAGGATACTGCGAGCCCAGCCCCGAGTATCGTCTCTCGGTCTAGTGTTGCTCCTCCACAGAACAGTCCTCCTCTGCAAACCAGTCCCCCTCCACAAATTAATGGGCAAAGCGTTTCCATTTTGCAACCGTCTCCAATCCATACGCCAATAATGACCCCTCAGCCTCACCAAATGTCTTTGCCATTTTCCTCGACGCCTATTCCTCAGTCAGATACTGTGCCTGCCACATATCCTCCACCAGACTCACTACCCGGACCATATTCGACACCGTATTTTGCTCAGACCCCGTTCCCTCCTGTACATCAATCACCATATGCTGGTCCGGCTCAGACACCGACGCCAACTAATTTGACTCCCCTGATTGTACCTCCATTGCCTATGGACCCGGATGGTTTACCCTCGATCAACTTGGACTTGACAGACAAGATTGTCGAGTCAGCGGTCCAAGAAGCTGTAGACCGCCTCAAGTGGCCTACTGCTTACGCCCTCCGAACTCTCTACGACGATCACAGAAAGAACAAGAGAATTGTCCGTTTGATTGAAGCTGTTTACAACGGACGCGGCAACGACCGAGATTATCAAGAGTTCAACATCATCATGAGACAGAAGAAGAAAGAAGGCAAGAAAGGCCGAGTCGCAGAGTATTACTTCAATGGTGATGGAAGCGATTTTACACCTGCACAGCACATATTCCCAGCCATATTAGCCATCAATCCTCCCGCAAAACCGTATCAGACCCCATACGGACCAAACAGGCCCAGCACCGCCAACTCTGCTGCGACTGAACCTCAAGCGATGGCCTCATCGATAAAACAGTCATCCTTCTCTGTATCACCTCCACGGGATACTGAACCTGATCAACACGACGACAAGAGACTCAAGAGCAACGACGTCTTGCCATCGATGGAGCTGAACGGAAACTCGGAGATGGAAATGAATGGTAATGTGGAGATAGATGATGATGAGACCATCCCATCGATGTCACCTGCACCTATGCCTTCACCCCCACCAGCTGCACCAAACGGCACGAGCACGATGCCCATCAGAGCCACGCCCAAGAAAGTGCGGTCCAACAGCGATTCCAGCTCCTCATCATTGTCGTCGGTTGATGAAAAACTGCTGGAGGAGAGGGTGATCAGTGCTGGGCCATCTCCAGCTCGCCCTGTGTCGAGCGGATCGCGTCTGGGAGACATGCTTGCACGCCTTGGGGCGAATGCTGCATCCAAGCCCTTCGTTTCGCCCTACGCGAACGCCAACAACTTTGCAGCGCAACTGGCTTCGGCTGCCGAGCCACGCAACAATCAGGCCCGACCAATCAGCGCGCAGGCAACAGAATCACCGAAACCATTGTTCTCGACCGCCAACGCTTCTTCGTCTCTCGACATTTCTTCCTCCACACCCACCTCCTTTGCCAACAACGCTGATAATCAACCACGTTCACCCATTATCATGGCTCCCGCTGCGTTGCTTCCCCAAGAATCAGATTCTTCTTCTACTTCTGCTCCTACTGTCAAAATCCCTGCAAAATTCCGCAAGTCGCACAAGAATGCCGGCAAAGAACCGCTGGTTTCAAGCGTCGTCCAGCACCCAGAAGTCCCCAGCAAGAAACGGAGAGCACGAGAGATCTCGAATTCTCAGAGCAAAGTGGAAAGCTGTGTACGAGAACTCAATCATGGCGCTGTTGTTGATGACCCTGACCTGACCTCGGATGATCAGGACACTGCACCACCGCCCAAGAGACGGCAAACAATCAAGCTCAACGTGGGAAAAGCCAAGGGCTACAGAACGCGCAATACTCACGAGGAAGAGCCAGACAGTTCTCCAACGACGCTGGGTTTCCGTCCAGATATCGCACCAGGTTCTGTCAGTACATCGCGCGCTGGCACCCCAAATCAGCTTGCACGACCGTCCAGAAAGACGAAGCCAGCAGGCTCAGGTCTACGGCTGAAATCATCGTAAGTTTATTCATTTCCATCTATTAGAGCATTTCACCACCATCACGACTCTATCCCCTACATTTCATGCGCTTCATTCATATTCAAGATCACTTTTCGCTGCCTGGAGTCATCATGAGTACCGTCGCACAGCCCGACCGCTGTCTTCCTATTGTTTTGCTTCCTGCATAATTCACTACCAACACCAACATATCATGGTCCCATCAGAATTCACTTCATACTCATATCTCAAGACAATGCTAACGTAATATTCAACAGACCTGTGAAAAAAAAGGGAGGAACTTCTGCCGGATTGCCCAAGGAGAGTGGCCCGAGAAGCCCAAGCGGCAATGGAGCTGTTGGCGGCCAGGTAAGCGGCTTCTCCATATTGCATCAATCTGTCTTCTTTCGCATGGCGGGCACCTATCGCCTTCGTACTTGCATCTGGCATCTTATGCTTCTTCGTGGATCACGAGTGTAATTCATCACGCTGTCTTGGCTGGCCTGAAAACGCAAACGCCCGCACGACAATCTCTGCATTCCGCCCTTACCGAAGAGACCAACCATGCAACCCCCACATTACACATCATCCGCCAATCTGCCTCCTTCCCTCCTTTTCAACCATTCCCATCATGATTATTCAATTTCCGAATTTGCTTCAATGTGCTGACTCATGGATGCGCTCACAGGATGACCAGGTAGAGAACAATGATTTCTGCAGTGGCTGCGGTGGCAACGGCGATTTGGTTTGTTGTGATGGCTGCACCCGCTCCTTTCATCTCAAATGTGTTGATCCACCGATGGAAGAAAGAACACTGCCAGATGAATGGTTTTGCAACAAATGCCAGGCAAAGCAGGACGACGACAGAGGGTGGTCATTTCAACGGATCAATATTTTTGATCAACTACAGTTCTGGTTGGCAGAAACCAACCCCAGCTCATTCCATCTCCCGAAAGATATTCGTGAGTACTTTACCGATGTCAAGACGGGTGCGGATGGCGAGTACGAAGAAGTCGTCCCACCTCCACCACCCAAAGCATCGAAGTAAGCCCACCAACTCTAATGGATTTTGATGGATTTTCTGACACCTCACAGGAAAAATCTAGCTGAAGATACCAACATCGACTTCTTCAGAAAAAGAGACACCAAAGGAAATCCGGTTCTGTGCTACAAGTGCAACTTGTCGGCCTCAGCTCCCGACCGTATGATCGTTCCTTGCAGCTTCTGTGGGTTGAATTGGCATTTAGATTGCCTACCAGTCCCTCTGGCAAAAGAGCCAAATCCAATTCATAAGTGGAGGTGCCCAGCTCATGTTAATGACCTCCTGGCCACCCTTCCACAATTCCTTGGACCGGCTCATCGATTCCGCACCATCAAGGGCGCTCCTGCAGAGACACCAGCTTTGACTCGTGGTTTTAAGAACAGTGGCCACATTGAGATCATCAACGACGATACTGATGTTGAGGAGGAACCTGGGTTCTTTGAGACTCGCGAGTTTGGCAAAGTCTACAAGCTTCCAGAAAAAGGCATTGTTCTTGATTTCATTGCGAAGTGAGTATCTCCATTTCTCAAACAATGTCAGTACTGACACTTCACAGGGTTAAACAACAAGGCGGAGGCTATGTTCCTTCTCGATTTAGTACACGTGCTGAACACGAGCAAAAGCGTCTGGATCGGGCACAGGCATGGCAGTCTGTCACCAACTCGATGAACGACACGTGGAACAAGACAGATCTGGATCGCAAGCAGGCCGCACTCAACCTGGCAGCCCTCGCAACGTCCACTCCGGCGACAGAAGCAACATCTGGTGTCAATCTTCTCGTCGACGCTCTCCTGGTCAGTCCTTGTTTCATGCAACGTGTCATGACGTAACTGTATCAGATTATTTGCTAACGAGTTTGATGCAGACCGAAGCTCCTCCAGCAATGATATCGTTGATTGCACGCGGTGAAGGTCCAGAATTGGCCAGGTCTAAAAAGTTGAGCAGAGACCAGAGAGTGAGTCTGCAGGCGCTTCAAGCTACGATTGCGGAACGCCTCGCGGCCGATTCTGGTGACGGGGAGCAGGTGGCGAGTGTTCCGCCCCTAAGCGACCGGGTCACGAGCGATAACGACGCCGACATGACGATGGCTATCGACGACGAGCCGGCGCCTGTACAACCCAAGACTGAACGGCGATGAGTAACGGATGCCTGTCTCTCGGTATTAGAAGGGCTGAGATCTCTCACAGCTCTCGCATGCTTCAGTCTTTACACCGCCAAGACCTTGGCAGGATACTTTACCAACACGTGATTCGGCGAATATATCACGAGCAAGACATTCGTCTTGGCTGGTGGCAGTTGATGTGGCCGGCTGACTGTTTCTTGGCCGGTCTGACGAATTGAGCCTTTACTCTGCCAGCGACATCCTTTTCTTTTCCTCTACGGTGTTTTTCCTTATCATGTTTCCAACAAATATCATGCATTGGCGAGAGGGAAAGAGCAATTACCGATTATATTGTATCATACCGGCGTTTGAGGATGGGAAGAAGCGAAGTGAACATCTTGACTTTGAAGACACTGGATACCAGCGTTTGCTTTTGGTTTACGCGCGCATTATAAGAGCATGGGATGGGGAGAAAGAGGTGGGGTCTTGAGACTACACGTTCCTGAGGGTCGCCTGCCTTTCTTGCTTCACGGCGGGAGGGGTGGGTGATAGACATAATCGGTGTGAGTGAGTGAATTGGTGGGAGGAGAAGCGGAGTTGTAGATGGTGTTTCTGCATTCGGCGGATCGCGAGCAGATTGTATGGTATGTTCGTAAGCTGTCTTACATGAGTCTCGTAGGACCGGCTGGCTTCTTCTCGTAGCTGGCTGGTGGCACTGCTGGGACTGGAGTAAGGAGCGAAAATACGAAGAATAAAACCTATGAGTGTGCCTTGTCTTTTGTGATGTGACGAGTACCAACGCGATATTCGAGCAAAGCTTTTAATTAGTATCTTTCTCAACAACTGGCGAGCTCATTGTTAAGTAAGATCGGGTGTGATTATAATACTCCCACAGCCTTTGTACTTATCCTGAAGGCTGTATACCGGCTAGCATATTTTCACCTCCTATGCATCAAAACAGATCTATTCGAGTCGACAAACCCACATACACCTTGTACGATCACCGTTACCATGACCAACACCACCTGTCACCTATCACCTATCACCCTTTAAACCCCGTTCGCCACCTTTCACAAGCTGTGCCTCATCAATCCCAACTCACTGCTCACCGCATACCCACCATGCATCCGAGATCCTGTCGGCCGACCCCTGAAAAACCCTACACGTGATATCTCGATGTTCAAGAACTGCTTGTCTCCTTATTTCCAGTATCATTTGATCGCATACATCACAGGATCGCTCATTGCATCTGGACTAGCTGTGTTCGAGATACTCAAATACTGCTGTCGGGGTTAGAATAACTGTCCAATCATCACCTCCATGATGCGAATGACAAATCAGGATCCACTCAAACTCTAGATCTCACATCCAACCAACCAACTAAGGTAAAAGAGTGTTTACTTCCAAGATCCCTTCGCAGTCATAAGGCGATGAAACAGCATGGGTTTGGTCAGGTGATGAGTACTGAGCAACATTGTGTGTTGTTGTTTCTGTGATGTATACGGTGAAAACGCGGATCAGAACGTGGATGTGGACGTGGACGTGTTTTAGGTCGAGGGTGTTGAACCACCCACGAATGTTTGTGTAAAGGGTTATGAAGCTGCAGCATGGAGCAGGGATAGGGGAGAGGAGAAGCGTGTTCGTGATGTTTTGATTTCCTTGTCTGATTGGGAAGATTCTGTTTCTGTGACAGAATTGCTGTGAGGAAGCCCAACGCAATGACGATAAGGCCTTGAGTCAGCGTGCCTCAAAGCACGGCCAGATGGGTCTGGTATCCTTGAACTCTTGATGGCAAATGCATCATTAATGGATTGATATTCTTCATAGCTAGCCCATAGTAGCTACATACATTAAAGCAATGTGTGTCAACTTCCACTATATCTAGCATCTTATCCACATCTCATCTCATCGCAGCACGAGCAATCATCACTTCTCCGCTTGGTATCATGTCTCCAACCCTATTGCTATCCATTCATCCAAGCCGATCTTGGGTATC
Source organism: Helotiales sp. EF0021 (assembly GCA_000292665.1). Classification (NCBI taxonomy): domain Eukaryota; kingdom Fungi; phylum Ascomycota; class Leotiomycetes; order Helotiales; species Helotiales sp. EF0021. Next base: position 239,065 of record AIET01000277.1, read on the forward strand.
TCCTCGCATCGCTGCAACAGAACTAGCAAGCTTTTCATCCGTCGTGAATACATACTCAAACATATAATTTCCCTGCCTTAACTGATGTAACCTGTCACTCACTCTCGTCTACATCAAAGACATCTTTCGTCCTACTAGTTCTTGTCCTGCCCTTTCCCCTTGTGGCTGCAGCAGTATTCTTCGTCTTCGCCAAAGGCGATTTTGCAGCAGCTTTTCCTCTCGTAGCAATAGCTTTCACCGGTTCCTTGGCTTTTGCTTTCGCCTTTGGGGCCGATTTTGACTTCGTGACTTTGGATGCCGAGACTGGTGCTGCTTTCTTAGCGGAGGACCGAGATAAGCGTTTGCCGTTTGTCTGCGGAGGAGGTGTGGGTTCGGGTTTCTCTTCTTCAGGTTCTTCTTCGTCGACTTCCTCTTCTTCGGGCTCGGGTTCTGGTTCTTCTACTTCAGGCTCTGCTTCAGGCTCTGCTTCAGGCTCAGAAGCAGCTTTCTCCTCAACTTGCTCTTCTTCAGCAGCAGATTCTGCTTCTGAACCATCGTCCCCAGCCTGTTCATCTCCACTACCGTCCACGTACTCCCATTCAGCAACACCATCCAACATCTCCTCATCGTCATCATCGTCGTCTCTCTCCACATAAACCTTCTTCGCGCTTGCACCGCGTCCACTTTGTCTGCGGGCCACTGATGACTCGGTAGGTGTCCGCATAGGCTTCACTTTCTTCGGTTTCGGCGTCTTCTTCTCTTTCACAGGCTTTATTGGTCTTTCCTTCTTGACTGTGAGTGTTTTGGTAGAACGTTCGGACTTGATCTTCTTGGATGCATGGCCGTCTTCTCTGTCTTCGGCTTTGCGCTTCTACGAAGCACAATGTCAGTTTATATTGGTAACCATTTGGATGGAAACGAACCTTCTTCTTCTCGGAATCCCTGATCAGCTTGTCAAGAAGATCGTCCATCTCATCAGGCAGATAACTTTTCTCTGCAATTTCCTGCGCAACGTCGTGGCTAGGTAAAGAAGCAAAGAGACCAACTGGCAGACCAACCTTTCCAGGCCATGTCTGCATACTCCATCCTCTCTTCTCTTCGTACTTCTTCACTAGGGCCTGTGTCAAATCGCTCAGGACATATATTGCGTCGGGATCTGCGCCAGGTACTGCATCTTTGGCTTGCTTAACGCGCTGCGCACACTTGTAGATATGAGCCAGGTTCTCCTCTGATGCGACAGTGTTGAGGTAATAGAGAATGTACGTTGCGATATCCTTCAACTCTTCCGGCTCCATGCTATAATCAGGATGATGCGCGAGAAGATGGATCAAACGAGGTAGGATGCTCTCGAAGACTGGGTTCTTCGCATCATGAGCAACCTTGGCACGAGATCGAATCCAGGTCATGATGGACTCCTTGAATGCACCACTCTTCCCTGGTTCAAAGGCCGTAAGGAAGATGATGGTGTTGAAGCGGTGCGACAGCTTCTTTCTGACGATATACTTCTGTAATTTCTCAATAAAGCCACGTCTGACGACTTCGAGTGGATCTTGGGTGATGAAGGACAGCCGCATGAACTCGGCCGGAGACAGCAACTCATCGAACGTCCTTTTCGTGCAGAGCTTTAGCATTTGTTGAGCTGCGAGAAGTCGTAACGTAGCCTTGTGGTGTCTAGGGGTATCAGCTGCTTTCTTCGCTAGTTCACCGCCATTGGCAATCAGGATGTTCAAAAGCTTGTACACTGGGACCGCAAGCTTTTTGGCAGTGTCCACATCCTCGAAAGTACGAAGACGATTTACGAGAGTCTTGATTGCCCAGCATTTTGCTTCGCATTCCTCGTCGAGATTGTCTTGTTGCCATTCGGGATCGTTATCGGTTTTGGGTGTGCGGGTCTTGAGTAGTATCTGTTGTGTCGTGATATCAATGATTTCGTCATTGGAGTCCTCGATCAACTTGAAGTCTAGGAGCGTTAATTGACTGATCGTGGCCAACTTTGAAAGGAAGTGGTCCTTCCCATATTCCCAACCAGTCAGCGACTTGTCGAGCAGATCTTTCATATGCATCTCCTTTCGGTTCGTCGTTTCAGCCAGAATAGTGACAGCATACTTGGCCGCTTTCGCTGGTGTCCCATATAAGGCAAAGTTGAGCAAAGTCTGAGTGAACTTGCGATCAGTTGGAATCTGACTCTTGTCACCCTTTGCAAATGATGCCAATGACCTCAAAGTATCGACACTGTTGGGATCGTTGGCCTTCTTTTCTGAAGGTGCTTGCTCCTCGAGAGACTTGCACAGCTCCTTCACACTCGCTTTGAAGATTTCGGGATGCTTGTCTGATATCTCTTTCATGGCAATGTGTGCAACTGTACTCAGACCATGTTCATCGGTTCTTGAATATTGCAGAATGAGAGGCTGGTGGCTTCGGTTGTAGATCAAAGAACCTGAGCGGTATATTATTGGCATTAGAGTATCCAATAATCCCGACTGACCGCCAGGTGCTGAAGTTATGCGTTTCTGGAATTCCTTGATAGCTTTGTGAACAGTACTAAAGTCACTCTCGGGAGCCATGGTGAACCGGAGCAGCTGATAACTTCGACGATCGTGAAGCTTGGCATACTTCTGCAGATCATGCATCGCTCTGGGCGTATCGGGCATCAAGTCGGCAAGGTATTTGATGGCCGCATCGAGCCGGTGCTTGATTTCCTTGGAATTTGCGTCCGTCACTCCACCGTTATATTCCTCACATCGCTTCAGGAAGCCGTCCATGACCTTGGAGTAAATTGGCTGTCGAGCTTGCATAGCGAAAAACGCTTTCCTTGCTTTCGAGTCAAGAGCCTTGATTAGGAATAGAATACGCTCCGTTCGAACTTTATCAGGATCAAAAGGTCCATCACCATTTATCTGACTCTGTGACTCTCCATTTGTTTTAGACGCTTTTCCTTTGGCGGGAGGATATCCAAGGGGGATCAGTTGTTCGAACATGACATGGTCGAGGAAAACATTTGTTTCCTTGTCATTTGCATAGAAGGCATCGAAAACTTTTGACGGAATCATGCCTAATGCCTCGGCCACAGTCTCGTTTCCTGCTGCAATCTCTCCTGCCGCGACACCCCAGATCCTGCAAGCTATTGTCATAGCCTCGCTGCGAACTCCCACACGGCGATCCCTAGCTCTGTCCGCAAGGCTATAGAGAACCGAGCCCTCCTTATTGACACTGCCATTCGATGCCAACTTGCTCATGATGTCCTTGAAGCCAAATTCGCCTACGACCTTGACAGCGGCAAGTCGGACTTTGTCGTCGGCATCATTCAACTTTTCGGCAAGACCCTTGACCAAAGAAGCTTCCTCGTGCGGACTCAATCCAATACCACCTGCTGATGTCACAAGTATCCTGCCGATTGCAGCTGTCCAGCTGGATCGAATGATGGCGGATTTATCATTCTTCCTGCTCATAAAGCTCTGGTACACACTGTGATGAGTCTGCGCAAACGACTGTGGCGATATAGGCGTTGTAAGGATGCTTTGTGACACAGGCTCTTGTGAATAGTCATCTAGCCTTACTGGTGGATATGCAGCAGGATCCATGGTTGGAGGAGGAGGAGGTCCAGCAGCTCCAATTCCAGAGATGATATCTCCCAGGGTTTCTGTTGCCAAACATCTAAGCTGAACATTCTCAGCCGACAATTCTGCGTCCAATTGAGGTATAACATTTTGTAAAACGGCAGGGCATGCCCGCCACAGTTCACGTAGAAGGTTATGCGCCTTCTTGAGCTCCTTCAAGTCCGATTCTGTAGGTCCAGTTGGCGCTTCGTCGTCATCCGAATCTCCAGCTCCATCACTCGCCCTTCGATGTCCGTTCTCTTTGGAGACCCCACCAGAAACATCAAGAATGACATCGTTAAAGTATTGGCTAACATAGCGCGCCATCTTCTCTGGTACGGAGTTGCATATTGTTTTTGCCATGTTGTACGCCTCTGGAAGTTCCTTCTGCAGCAGAGTAGACTGCTTCTCGTCTGTATCGTTCTTGTTTTTGCCAGAGGGCGGCAGTGTTCGTATGAATTGGGCTAATATACCATCCACTACATCTGCTGGAAGACTCTGTGCCTCATCCACCAATGTTACTAACATCATTGTCATATGGTATTCCACATCCTTGGATATCTGTTCGCCAGTCGAGGACTTGGAGGCGCCCGAAATCATGTCGAAGAAAGAGCTGAAGAGATGGAGGATTAGAGAGTCCGAATTCTGTATGTCGCATAGAAGAACGATGCTCTTGACCTCGGAGAGGGAGACCAAGACATATTTGTGTTGGGTGTTGTAGGCATGAGATGGATCTGAGAGGGCGGGTAGGATGGACGTAACAAATAGTGTGAAGATGTCCTGTTGTTGATTTAGTTATGCTTCTGCTAGGCCTGGAATTATAATACCTTGAGCTGGGTCGGAGTAAATGGCGCATCGGGAGCGCATATCTTCAAGACATCCACCAAGCAACATGCTGCAAATGCGCGAACTCCCTTGTCCTTATGGCTCAATAGATTCTGCCCCGCAAGCTCCTTCGCCACTTTGGTCAAAGAGTCCTTATCAGTTTCCTCCTGATCCATTTCTCGCAGCTCACTGGAAAGAGCATCCAGTCTCCTGAGCAATTCCCCGGTGGGAATCGGCTTTCCTGCGCGCCATGACAAAGGTTCGTTGAATGTCAGACCTCCCAGCTGTGGTTCCTCGGCCACAACTTCCGCAGCACCGCGGCGCGGAGCCATTTCGATGGGATACTTCCAGTCGCGATTCTGCGGATATCGAGGTGGAAAAGGGTTGAGTTTGAATTGGGCGTTGGGGGTGTTGCGAGTCGTGGAATTGATCTGCGATCAGATGAGCTGGAGATTCTGGGAGGATTACTTCGCGTCACACGAGTTGGGTCGATTTGACGCGTTGGCGAGACCACGCTAAGGGGGACAACCTCCATGGGCGGCTTCGAAGCTTCTTCGTCATCGACATCATCATCTATGTTATTGAAATAAACCTCAATTGACTTCTGGTGCTCAATGAACCTTCTGGCTACATTTCGAGAGCTGCCAATTATTTTCCTACTGTTATTTGCTTCATAGTTGAAGGGTTGGAGGCTCTTCAATCATACCTCCCGCGCGAACTCCCTATGGTCCGATCTATAAAGATTGATTTGAGCTGCTACTGGAAACTCAAGATCAGTTTCTTTCTTCTATTTGACATTCTCTCGTTTGCTTATAGAGCATACTATTGTTGCTCAAGTCCGTGTACCAAACATTATATGCCTTTCTATATTGACCCGCGTCGCGTACACTGGATGATTCTCAAAAAGTGACCTTCTTTCCGCCCTGCCCATGTAGGTACACTATAGCGTTGTTCCCCTGAGTAGCTTGACTTCGGCGCCAGAAAGCTGTGCTGACCAACTTTGTGACCCCCGTGAGTTGAGCCAGACTTCACGATATATTCTTGCTCGCCAGGATATCAGGCCTGACATATCCATTGCAAGTGTCGGAATAGATGTCGGAGAATCAATCTCGTCCCAAGATACATCTCGCACAAACTTAGAAGTATTCACTCTTAGAAATCACGCCAATGGCGTCAACCGTCAACAAACAGTATAAAAGGCGACCGTTTCATTACAACTCTTTTTCCACAGTCCAACACGGCACACTCGCAATCTGTTTCCAGCCTTTCTTTAACTTTCGGAATTCTTAGGCGTACTTGCCGGCTATACATCACTTCTTTTAATAACCCTACCAGCCTTCTCGACTCCTCTCCCAGAGAACCATCAACAACTTACAACACATCAATACTTCACCCTATCATCAGCAACATCCATCTGGAACACTCATCAACATGAAGATGCTTCGAAATCTTCTCATTTTGCTGCTGGCGTATTCAGGTATCGGACTCGGCTTTACCTCTGATTATGAGAAGTACAATCCGTGGCATGATGGTCAGCGTCACGAAACGGCCATTTGGAACGTAGCTGATAATCCTACAGCAGGACATGCAGTTGCAGAACGGCAAGCCTTGAACTCTATGAACACCTCGTCTCAGCACACCAGTACTCCCACGTCATCTTCAGACACGCCTACACTTTCGGGAACAACCAATCAAATGAGCTCGAGCGAAATTCCTCCACCGACTATAACATCCTCCTCCTTGACCTTTTTGGATGGTAAAGGCCCTGAGACAGGGTCTAGCTCGACTGGGGCTGTCATTGCGACTCTTCCAACGGTCTCAATCCACACTACTGCACAAGGCCCGGGATCTGTTCAGGAAGCGTCATCCACTCTACCAGCAATCTCCTTTACACAAAGCTCGTTGGAGACCAATTCCTCTCTTCCGACATCAGCTGCAGTGAGTGCTCCAATTGCTACTGGAAGGTCTTCACCAAGCACTTCGTCAATTGCCGTATCAACAGTAATTGAAAGCAAAACTGCTGTGACGATAAGCTCGTCAACGAGTCCCTCATCTTCTACACCAGCTGGAACTCTGCCTACTACAAGCTTGTCGACCAGCACTCAAAACTCTCTCTTGCCCGGGGAGGTCCCAGGTAATCTTGCAGCGTCTCCATCGACTTCTCGCATCCCAGAAAACCTAAGTATCTCTTTGACTGTCTCGACTAGTGGACAAGATGGAATCATCATAGCTTCGATCGTTGCTGTGCCCACGACAAATACAGATACTGCTGTCGTGACCGAAGTGGATACCGTTTACCAGGAAAGTACGATTTATGCTGCAAGCCCTACAACAATTACAATTACCGTGGAGCCCACGACTACTTCTGCTTCATTCAGCGAAGCGTAAGTCAGTCGCCCAAAGATATGATGCCTTTGCTAATTAATATGACGATCCATAGCTCTACCACTTTCTTTGCAGCACAACCGTAAGTTGGTCACCTGGAATTGAGGAAATTCGCTAACAATCGTGACTATCTATAGATCCACCAGTTTTGAGGCACAGCCTCAGACTCAATCCACTCAGGCAGCAGCAGGAGATACGAGCTCTGAGGATGTCGTTACCATAGTTGAGACAACATACGAAATCAGTACCATTTTTGAGACTACCTCCTACTCTACCGACACTGTAACTGTCGTCTCGCCTGTGCCTGCCACCACTATGTAAGAATGCTTGTCAAATATTGGTAACAAATTGTTAATGGCTATCTCAACAGCACTGCTCTGGCTCAGTCTCAAGTCAAAAGCCCATCCTCTTCATTGGCTCCAGTAACTCTCACAGTATCTGTTCTGCCAACGTTAACAATGTATGTCCTACACTTGTCCTTATGCTTATACTGTTCGTATTAAGGTGCTAACCTCGTAGCAGACCAAGCCTTTCAATTAGCACAGCCTCTGTCACGTTCACAAAACTCGAACCGTCTATCACGTCGGTCACAAATACTATCTTGCCCCCGGCTTCTATCAAGGTGCAAACACAAACACAGGTTGTTACGGAACCACCAACAAGCATCCTGGTCACTACAACTGCATCCCCAGTCACTGTTGTCGCTACCACCACCTTGAAAACAGCTGGTGGAATTGCTGCGGAAGGACCCCAATTCACACTTCCAACTAGCATCGTACCCACACCGGACCCGACTGTCGTGCCATTTGTCAAATTACCATCAGCTGCTGGTTATACATCATTAGGCTGCTACACAGAAGGCCCCGGCGTTCGGGCTCTGCAGGGAGCATCCTACCCAAACGAGACAAACTCCGTCGAAAAGTGCATTTCCCAATGCTATCCATATCGCTTTGCAGGTGTCGAATTTGGGAGGGAATGCTGGTGCGGAGACACTCTTCAGGGTGGTTCTGCCCCTGTATTCGCTGTCTGCCACGTTCCTTGTGCAGGGGATCTGACAGAAATCTGTGGAGGGAGTGAATACTTATCTCTTTACCAGATGGACGGCAACAATACAGATGAGGCTAGCCAGGCTTTAACCGTACCTACTGTTACACAACAACCAGTCACTTTCACTGCACCGCCCTCCACTGGCGGCGGCAAGACTGTATCCAACACCCACCCACCGGCCACCACGACGCAAATTTCCACCCAATCCCACTCTCCTGTATCTCCAGCGCCAGAAATATGCCCTACTGCACCAGGCTTGTCGGTCTGCCACTGTCCTTCACAAGCCACAGTGACTATTACACAACTCCAAACCATCGTAAGCAATTCATCAGTTCCTTATTGCAGCTCAGTTCCACCGCACTTCCTCACTACAAGCTCATCGACCAGCTCTGCCTCCCACTCCCTAAGCTCCAGGACATCGAGCTTGAGTAGTACCACAGTGATGACTGCTGCGAGCTCGTCAACGAATTTAGTTAACACAATCAAGGGAACCACTATTATGGCTACGAGTTCACCAACTCCGAGTCCTCAGTTTGGAAGCGGTACCGCGAAGATTTATGGTGGTGTCGAGATGGCGTTGTTGCTGGTGTTTGCTGCTTTGGTTGTTCTATTCTGAACTGACCATCTATTCTTTCTTCCATTCGAGCTCTTGGAAGGGAAATGGGTGGTCTGGTCAATGATTTAATGCATGTAAAAGTGGTTTCTGCGAGCGATGTTTTCATTCTTACCCTCTTAATATTTGCACCGTCTTTCGAGCATCGTTATGAGTATGATACCAATAGCTTAGAATCACGCTCTGAACTTACAAATACAACTTGATGATCTTCAATTCATCCCCATCCGAGATTTCCGCCATTACATTATGTTCAAACGTTGAGGCTGACCTCGAACCTATTCTGCTGAAGGCATGAAGCCAGTGCTTCAATCCTACCGGTACGCCATGTCCAGTGCCTAGGTAAATTGCTGAACCTTTTGAACGTCCCAACGCCCCATAGTCGCTAAGGAATAACCTCCATTCTAACCAGCTTTTCATACCCCGTTCGGCCTCTGCCTAGCCGCCCCATCCATATCACCTGCTTTCCTCTTCATTCCAGGATCTGGGCCTGGCGGTCTTTTTGCTTCCGCCGCTGCTCTCCTCTTCCATTCATCTCTGATCCTCTTTGCTGCATTCAACAGATCCTGCTCTGTCACTCTGTCCGTGATACTTTCAATCACACTGTTGACCGTAGACGTATGATTTGCATTTGTTTTGTCGTCTCGGAACCGCATAAATCTCCACCGCTTCTGGGAATCCAAGTAACACTCGACTATGCGATCGTTGAGTGGTTCGTTGAGGCTTTTCAACCTCTCCCATTCCGCTTCCTCGAGGAATAATGTTGCGTACCATGGATCCTCCTTGCCATCACCGTCATATACGTGTAGGTTACAGTCTGGCAAGGCATCGTAGTCATAGTATGGTTTTGTAATACCTTCCGCGATATCCTGTTGGTCTGGCTGGACCATGATAAACTCCAGTTTAAGCCTGAAGTCGATTGAATTTTCGTCTTCCGGCTTCCATTTCAGAATATTGTGGTCGGTACCATGCTTATAGTCCGTCATTCGACACGTAAATATTAATCCATCATTGCCGTGTGGTAGGCTAGGAAGGATCTCTTTGAACATCTTCTCGATCCCGTAGGACAGCTGCATGGCCTTGAGCTCAACTATAAAATGCATGTACTGCTTCTCGTCGGGGTATTCGTCGAGGAGCTGCTGGTATGGGTCAAATATGCGCTCCTTGAAATATGCAAGCCGTTTGTCCAAGGTGCGATTCATCAAGCTGTTTCCATCCAATACCATACAGTCAAACACCAAGTACTTTGGCTGTATGCCACCTCCTGGGACTTTGTCCATCACCAGCTCTCCATCGATTAATGTCTTTATATGGAAGCTCTCAACACTCTTTGGGACTGGGAAATGAAGGCCATCTCGAGGAATGAACCAGAAGTCGTTCTTGCGATCGATAAGATATTGGACCTCTTGGTTGTTCTCGTCGTTTGTGAGGTAGAGAAGGTATCGCATGCCGTCCGATTTTTCGCAGACATAGTAACTATTGGAGGGTCAGTGACAGTGGTTAGTCTGATTGCAGATTACTCACTCTTGTTTGCATAGCTCTTCCAGATGTCGGCGCGCAAAGCTGACTGGTTGTGCGCCTGGGAAACCAACATTCTGACGACCAAGCAGATGTGCTACTTCTGAGCGCATATGGCGGAGAAGTTCCCCTTCTGCTTTGATCCCAGGCGCTTCAATGTCCCGAAGAGGGCCGGCCATGTTGTTCGTGGTAAAGCTGTGAGGTTGCGACGAAGGTTGGCCAGGTAGTTCTGTGCCTAGGAGCTGGTAAAGTGGTGGGTCAAAGTGGCGGCAAGTGTAGTCGAGCGATACAGTAGTATATGTTGTATAATGGATAGACGACGAGGTATTGCTTCAAGCACATTGTCAGTTCGAAATGTGTTTACTTTTACCCCGTATATCCTCATCGCGTTTGTCTTCGACTGGCATGTCGCGATAACGATAAGAAGCGATCACGTGTGCGCTAGTCTTTCGTTTTTGGGACTTGAGGGTTTTCAAACAAGACTTTCTACAAGTTTCATACAATGAGGCGTACCAAATTTTTCTTGTTTCAACGCCGATCTCGAAATCAATAAGACTTCGACAGCTGATTGCAGTGGAGTTCTGTGGCGATTGAGTCTCATCCACTGCAACATCCCGGCTTGCCAGCACACATGCTCTCCCAATACCACTCCTTTCTCCGATATCCAGAAGCATGTCTCTAGTCCAGAGACGGTCAGATGAGTCCATCTATTTGCAAGAATGGATCACGTTCATTGGCCAAAGCAGATACATTTCACTGAAAGCTGTCGATCCTGGGCTCCCATGAGGCTTTCTAGTTGAGTCTATTGGCTGCGGACATATGGCAAGCTTGATCGGATATCATCGAGCATGGTTACAGTAGTCACTCGGGCTTTCAACGCTGATGAAAGCAAGGACTCGACTTGCCTTTTATCTTTGTTAAAAGCGGCAAGCAGCTCAGCAGACTCGATCATCGTGTTGCTCCTCGGTGGTTATTCCAGACACAAGCAACAGCAAGCAGTTCACAGATCGTGGTAGCAGGCAAGATATGTTAGTGGTGCACCTGCATCTAGACCAAGGTCGTTGTTCCTTCTAGAAACCTCCCATTTTGGGTTGACATATTATGCTGGTCGATCAACTCCGAAATTTGAATCGACGACATCAACTCGGCGGTATGGTAAATTGTAACATAGCTGAGGCGGCACATGCTCCTCCAAACTCCTGGTTCCGATTTGTAATCCACTGGACGGACCCATCAGATGGAATCTTGTGCGTTCGAATCTCATGCAAGAGCTACCCATGGCTAGCTCGTTCGTTTCTGGACCACATCGTGATGCTACGAACTGTCTATATGTGCGGCAAGAACTCAAATATGGAATGCCCCTGCACTCCGCATTGTGTAGCAACTCCAGCTCCATCTTTCGAATCACGCTTTTCACTCTGAAGTACGAGGACAGTGTTGAGGCCGTTGAGATGATGTTCGAGAGATCCCCACTTGACGTTGCAACCTCTCCCATGATGAACTTGGCAAGTGCAGATAGCAGACCCGGAAATTCAGCATCAACTCGCATGGTCACCTAAGCCGTATCTCCAGCTTTGGAAGAGGCTATATAGTTTCATGGGACCATTTCATCAGGGCTATTGTACTAAGAAAGCTTCTCTCTTAGCTACAAGTCATGTGGCATATGGCAAACTTTGCTCCTCGCAGCCATTTCGTTCTTTTCCAGGGGGAGTATTCTTTATTGTCTTGCTTCAATTGTTTGTCACAGTCTTGTGTCCGCCGTTTGCATCACAACATACGTAGATATTATCAAATTGTCTTTATCTTTCGCTGAAACCCCGAGGCCTTAATGGGGATAAACTTACGCAATTCGTTCTTTGACCACTTTATTGATTGGAAAGGAAGAAATCAAAGCGAAAAAGAGGGACGAATAGGACAAGAAAGAGGAGATTCCACGATCAACCATCATGAGGCTCTCCTTTCAGGGACTTGGATTCTCGTTGAATTGGAAATCATTGAGAGCCCCAGAACCCTCGACAACTAATTGAGCGTGTGAATCCTGTCAGCCATATGTCCATTTGCTTTCCAGCGCTCAGAGCTGCAATGAACCTGGAGACCAATCTTCCGCAAAAAGATAAGCAGTTGGTGGCTGTCTTGGAGGGAATGACGCCTCGTAAGCGCTCAAGAATGACAGCAGCAAAGCTTCGTTATGCTTGCCAGAAATCGCCTGCAGTCCAACGGGCCTTCCATTCAAATCCAGATAGGTATTCAGCGGCACGGCAACAATTGGGTACCCTTTCATAGTCAGTACGGCAAGTGTTTGAGCTATGGATGCTATTACCGTTTGCCGATGCATGGTTCGTCAAGAAACAATCGCCTGGTCCTACGATAATATCAACACCGTATTTCTCAAACGTAGCATCTACGCTGGCTCCAACTTCCAGATAGTGTTGGCGAATGGCTTGGAGCTCGGCAGATGAGAGGTCAATCTTCAAAGCATTGACCAACTGATCTTGGTTGGGATAATCTGGTTCACAATCAACAAGCGATGCGTGATAAAGAGTATAGACCTGATACCTGAAGTTATTGCATCTGCAGAGTGCTTTTCATTCCAATCTACCAACTCCTGAAGACTTCTGACAGACGTTGATGTCAGACTGGTAAGGTATTTGTTGATCTCCCCAACAAACTCAAAATCTACGAGTATCAGTCGAGGTGTGCTACTAGCTTTGAAAGAGCATACCGATAATGGAGTAGATTGAGCTAGCACCCTTGTACATGAAATCATCAGCAGGTCGCAAGTCCACATTTCCATGGTAGACTCCAGCCATTTCCTCAATCCGAGCATACGCTGCCTTGTATGCTTGCATCTATGAAAGGTCAGCAAGGGTCCCGATCGTAGTCTCAACAGATTATCATACCATCTGCTCCGTCGCCTCGGGGACACGCTTGACCAAACCTTCGGGATACTGCCAGATCTGAGGAGCAAGTGTCCCTATCTTGAGAGACTTCCAATTTCCATCTAACTTCGAGGCAAAGCCACCAGCAGGCACCGTTGTCTTTGTAGGGTCGACCAGAACTGTCAACATTTCCGCCAGGTCTCGTACATCTTTGGCCATAGGTCCTGGGGTGTCAAAGGAGGGGGCCACTGCTATAGTGCCTTTCGTGGATACGATTCCCGTACTTGGACGTATTCCAAACAACGATGCTCGGACAGCCGGTGCAGTTACAGATGCTTCGGTATCGGAACCCACCCCACCTGCAGCAAAACCAGCGGCTATTGCGATTGACAGTCCGGATGAAGACCCGCCTGGAACCTAAACAAAAGTCAGGCTGAGAAGAGGTTTTAACTGGATATGACTTACACTGTGCCCACCGATTGTGTCGTTCGTATCAAATCCACCACGGACGTAAGGGGATTGGCCTTGGCCAGCAATCGCAGACCATCCGCATGGAATTCCGGATCCCCTTTGAGAGTTTAGTATGTGGGCATCAAAGCTTGCGCGTAACTAACTTGTGAAGACTGATTTCCTAGGCCCATGTTAGTGAAAGATGGAGAATTGTATTGCCCAAACGTACGGATATTGTCGTCTTCCCCAAGATAACGGCGCCAGCCTCTAGAAGCTTGCGCAAGCGTTGTCAGTTAACATGCCCCAGCTATCTCAGCGAAGTGTTCCAGCTGACTTGATCGACGACTCGTGCATTTTTGGATGCCTTTGCACCTATCAATGCTACGAGTCCAGCTGTGGTTCCCATACCCAAAACCGGCTCGGTATCGAATGTATCCTATCAAATTAGAAGGAGAATTGTTTTGAAACTGAGTATGGATCACCTTGAGTAGAACTGGAATGCCATGTAAAGGACCAAGAAATTCTCCAGCAGCGCGCCTGTCATCCATCTCACGGGCTCGTTGCATCACACCAGGGGCGTACTCAGATATCGCTCGCAAGTAACCATTGTATTTTTCGATTCTCCAGACATATTCCTCAACAATGTCAGTACTTCTCAAGGTGCCATCTATCATCAACTTTTGAAGACCATGAGCTGTAGCCTTTACGGCATCAAAGAGTGGCGGCTGGCCACGTCGAAGGCCGACTCCGGCCGGTGGGCTTCCCGCCTTCCATCCGTATGGAAAAGCTGCTTTGACCATGGTTTTGTTGTTGTGATTGGGAAAGAGGTAAAAGCTGAGGATGATAAGTAATTCAAGCTCGGGACTTTGATGTGCTACGGCGCGTCGGCAATATTTGCTTTGATGGTGAGCTGCAAATACCGGCCACACAAGCTGACTCTTCTTGGGAGATAAGCGTAGCAAACCATCGACTATTGATAGCTTCAACGAAGTCCGATCAGACTTTTGCACAGCACTTGACCATCAATTGACGATCTGATAATGACCCAACACCAGAGCCGGCGGATCACTAGTGATAATGTACATTGCTATGATCTGTGACACGAAAAATGGAGACGAAGTGGCCGTGTCGTGAATGTAATGTCGAGGTCGAGTTTTCGCAACCCCAAGACCATGAACGTCAGATACATCAATGAGTAGAAAGTTCTCTTTGAGACGCGACCAGGTTAACCTCCCCAGATTCCTCAGAAATCATACCTACATGCAAAAGAAAAAGTCACTCATTCGTGGCAATCTTTAAATCTTCAAGTGAGATCCCGCTTCACCTCCTCCTAACAGGTCTCGCTTATCGCTTGTCCCACTTTTACCCCTATTTTCAACCCGCTCTTTTACAATCTCTTCTCAAACATCAGCCTGAACCGAACACCGTATACGTTTCGGTGGGATGATCTTGGCTCCATTGACTATTTCTAGCAACGTGAAAGGTTTTCGTTCTCCTCTGTCTTCGTATCAACTCCCTTTACGTACAGACCGAAATAGCGTCGCAAAGTCGGCTTCCGTGGGTGACGAGGACTTGTCAGATTCGCAATCTCGGACCGTCACCAATTATTCTTCCCCGATCATTTGAGAAAAGCTTCACAGCAAATATTATAAAGGACATTCCTTTTACTTCTATTTCGACAACGACATACATTCAAACTGGCAACCTCAAGAATCTCCACAGTCACGTGCCTTGCTCCTTTTTTATCCAACGACGATCAATCTCTCAATCAAGCAACAATGGGGGCCAAATTATCTCGATCGATAATACCATCCACACTCTTCACACTCGTCCTCGCAATTATCTCATACTCGATTTTGTTATATCTGGTCACGTCGCTACGTGGCTATTGTATTGGAAACGGTTGCGGGATGAAGAGGATGTTTGTCAATGAGGGATATTGAGAGCTCTTGGTGGGGCTAGGATTGACAGGAGCAAATTTAGAATGGAGAGAGGAGGAGGTAAGTTGAAGATCTCGAAATGGGTTTTGTGGAACGGACGGACATTCAGATCCCAAACGCCGAAAAGTGCAAAAAGCAAGGAACAAGACTCCGCAAATCCAAATCCAGGACAAGGCAGATACAACGTTGGCATGACTAAATATACCATTTTCATGAATTCCAAACAAAATTCTTATGTTGCTGGCCTGGACTATCCGGAAATTCTCAATCACGAGCAAGGACCTCACCAACGAGCAACTCAGTCATGCTCAAACACTTCGCGCCAAATTTCACCACGCAATATTTCTCATCTGCAGTAGCATGACTCACTTCAACATGCAAATCTGGCCCAACACTTTCTACTCGAGTCAGCCTCTTTACCCTCCTGCCAACCCAGTCAAGTCCAAAATTCGCAACATCCTAGTACTACATTCAAAGCGCCACACCGATGGCCTCAATCAGCTCAAAGATCTTTATTTGAGCCGAATTTGCTCTTCTCGCTAACTCAACACACCAAATATCTAAGAGACAAGACTCCAGAAGCTCAATCAAGTAGTCATAAGAATCATAAGAATCGAACGAGCTAGGAGTAGTATATGCTACCTACCAAGCCAGCATACAATTTCTTTCGCCTACACCGTCATATATGATTCAAAATCCAGGACTATCCATGCCCAAAATACAGATTTTCAAAACACAGCATCAATCACCAGTATCATCAAAAGCAAGTACTGTTCACTGATCTTAGGTTTGAGTCGGGATATCAGTTATCAACCAGACCCTGGCATCTGCATCTCTTTCTTTTGTCGCAGAATTCTGCTTTTGCTGGTTAGGCGTGGAGTTTTGGATTGGAAATTTGGGCTGTTGATCTGGTATACGAAAAATTTGGTCGAGATATACACAGTTTCAAGTTTCGAGAGAAGGCAGGAGGTACAACTGTTTTGGTAGAGAGTCGTGGATAAGAGAGCCACTTGGTAGCAAGGAATCAAAAAGGAGGATGAGAGCAAAGCTTCGAGCAAGCAATAGAGAAGCGAGCAAGATGATTCAGGAGCTGATACAGCAATACTTCAAGCTATAAACATGAGCTCTTTAAAACTCGAGACCCCATCTATGTACATACACACCATCATACAATTCATACAGTCATTCGACAACCCCGCCTCCATATTAACCCCGCCATTACTCCATCCCCATACTCCCACAATATTTCCAACTTAAGAAGCAACACCACTAAACTTTGGCTTCACTAACCCATCCCTAAACCTATCCGGTACACCCCTCGCTGCATAGCTTCCCAACCCAACATACGCACCCACCAACTTACTCCATTTATACTCGCCCTTCTTCAGCTTTTGAATCTCCTTGTAAGCATACTGATTACAATAAGCCAAACCCGTCCTTGGATCTCTGTATTTAGCTGGATAGCCCGTGATAGCGCAGAGTTCATGAGAGGCTTTAACTTTAGGGACCTTGACGAATTTCCTGTTGAAAAGGATTTGTGTTTGGACGTTCTTGTCTTTGATAGCGATCTCGTCGAAATTTTCCAGGATGAGGTAATTTACGCCTCCGTGTTCGATGGCTGGTGGTGGGGGTGGTCCTTCTGGAGCGGCTGGTGGATTCGGATTGAGCGCGAATGGAGTTGTGGCTGAAGGCCGAGGAGGAGGTGGGAAGTTGTAGCCTAGGCCGGGGACTGGAGCAGATCCATCTAATGCTGGTGGAGCAGCAGTTGGTGGTGTTGAGATTGGAGGATATTGTGGTCTTGTTGGATGTTGCATGTACATTGATAGAGGAGGGGCCATTAGAGGAAGACCAGCAGGAGGTGCGAGGAAAGAAGACCTTGGTGGTTGATGGATGATTGGGACAACATTAGGAGGCGGGGCCAAAGTTGGGGCTGGTGGTGGAGGAGTCGGTAAAGGTGTGGAAGCCGTGGTTCCATTTGCTGTGGAAGGTAAACCCTCCGGAGTGGGTTGTAGTTGAGGATCGATCGGAATTGGAACAGTATGGCCAGTTCCAGGTATCGATTCCCGACGTGTATTATTCGGCGAGGGTTCTTTGGTCTTTCCTTGACTCTCTGTTGATTGCCCGCCTTCGGCTGGAGCCACAGAGCCACTCTCAGATTCCTCCAACTCAACGGCTTTCCTCTTCTTTGACGGTTTCTCTTTCTCCTCGATTGTCAATTTTCCCACCTTTCTTAATTTTCCACCAACCCATTCCGCCATACCACTCCACCACGAAATGACTGGCCCCTCCATAGTTCTATCGTGTAACGCTGCTAGCTTCGCCCTTTGTTCTTCCTCCCGCTCTTGTTCTGCCTGCTCCCATCTGCTTAAGCTCTTCGCGTTGGCTTTCTCCACCCTCGCAGCCTCCTTCAATCGATCCTCTTGGGTCAAAGCAGGCTTCTTAGCGGCCTCCTTCTTCGCCGCAGCTTTTTCCATACTCGCCAACTGCTTCAACCGCTTGACCTCCCTATCCACCATCTGCCTATGCAATTGTTCCTTGCTCTGCAATGTGGTTCCTCTCGCAGAAGCTCTCGTAGGCGCGTCTTCAGCTGTAGGAAGCCAGGATGTACGTTCTGACTTCTTTTTCGGTCGCGGAGCTGGAGCTTGAGGAACCGTAGGATCTATCCTGACTCTCTTCTTGAAAATCTTGGGCATGCCACCTTCTAATTTCCTCTTCTTTGCCTTTTCTACCTTCTCCTTGCGCTGTAATTCCTTCTCGCCTTCCAGATCATCGTCTCCAGCTGCAGGTCCTTGATCTTCATCATCGTCCGAGGAGTCCATCTGTACATCTGAATCCGCGGCATCATCTGAAAAGCCCGCATCGTCATCTGCCTCCGCGAAAAGGAGTTCTAGTTCATCTTCTGGGTCTTCTTGTTGTATAAGGTTGCGCATTCGATTTCCTGCAGTCGCGCGCTTCTCTCGAGTCGTTGCTAGCCATTCCACCTGTTCTACCTCCTCTTCACTCCCACTCCCACTTCCGCTGTCGCTGCCAGAGTCGGACTCCTCTTTGTCGTCCATAGGAACATCCTCGGTTTCCTTCTCGTCTTCTGTTCGCATGGTAACATCTTCACTCTCCTTCTCGTCCGCCATGGTGATGGGTTGCAGAAGGGTGACGACGCAGAGTTCAGACGGAGGAATGGCGTACGGTCATGGCATGCACGGCTCGGTGTGATGTGGTTGTCGGTGTTGATGGTGGGAGGAAACGTTGCAGGGATATGGGATACGGGATGACGGGCTGAAATGACCGACATGGACAGCCGAAAGAAGGAAGGCGGGATTGGAGGCTATATATCACGTGTTGGTGCTGTGCTGACATCGCACCTGCATCCAGGTTGCATTCAGAGGTTGCATTCAGGGGCTGCATGAAGTTGGCATAAAGTTGGATACATACCTAGGTACATTTGACTTGTGCTGGATCCTTTGTTCTATGCAGGATATCAAAAGTACCTAGGTATCACGAGCATGTCCAGTCACTGACCTCGAAAGTCCTCGAGTCCTCAGTTGAGCCTCTCTTGCATAATTTCATTGTATTTTATGCAGCTCTCCCAGCTGTGACGGATTCTCGGTACTCGCTCCCGAGTGATCGGCTCAAGTTGCCCTCATGTGCATGTTTTACCCATCCAGTCTGCAGCGCTACGGTTTCACATCTGTCCATCGCCCGAAGTGTGGCATCAATCAGAACACCAGGATGCCTTCACCACGAACATCCACCTGGACCCAGGGCCTGCCAATGAGGCCACGCGGGTTAATTGATGGACAAATGCGTTCACGGCGAGGAGCATGTTTCTCCTAATCGAGAGAGAGTTCTAATTAAGAAGAAACAATTGCGTGGAAGGAAGGATTCGAGAAACGTGGTAGGGATGGGGGGAGGTTCGTCATGTCTATGCGTTGAGCGATAGAGCCGGATTTTATGATCAAGCAAGTTCTGCGATGTTTGTGGTGTCCATGCTCTGTTTCGTCAGCCGTTTGCGAGGCTCGAAGGCGCAGGTCGGGGAGAATCAATGCAAAGATGATTCGGGATATGGAATACCGTACGATTTACTGTTGCTGTTGCCTCAGTTGCGGGGAATGTTGGAGGTTAACTTGCGAGCGTGCTGGCTCTCTATCTGAATCAACATGTGATTCTTGGTTGAATACAACCTCTGCAGTATCTGAAGCGTCTAGTAGTCCTCGAAGCTATCTAGAAACATCGTCATTGCTGGATCGAGATATGCTCCGTGATTATTGGGGGGGTGGAATAGCTCTCCACATGGAATCCACCTAGTGTCCTCGTTCGTATTTGGAAACCTTCATATACCTCTCTGGTTTTACTCTGTGTTGAGAAAAGCCTCCCCACACCTGTATCACCAAACAGTCTCCACCATCGTCTCTGTTGGTGTAAACCAGTATGCTGGAACAACCCGTCCACACCATTCGAACCATCCAGCAGTCCTCGATCTTATTTAGAATCTTCAACATGATCCTGTATGTTGGGAACATCTCTGCATCATTTGAAGCGTCGTCGTCCTCGTCCAAATGATCTTCCTCGCTGCAGCCTCACGTTGTTCCATATCTCTAAAGGAAACAACCAGCCGTGATAGCTGCTTCACAACCGAAAGAGGAAACATGGAAGAGCTTCTAGAAGTTCCTCCACATGTCCTTATGGGGATGAATACGGAGTCTTCTCATCTGACACCCAGGGATAGCCTTCGTAAAGCCATCCCATACTAGGACTGGATGGTGGACTACCAGAATGACATGCTGCGGCGAAAGTATGTTTTCCCTCGAGAGAACTCGGTGTTGCTGAAATAGATCTGCATAGATGCTGCTGGCGGGGATGAAGGGTAGCAGGGACTGGGAATCAACATGGACAGGAACAAGCGATGAATCATGAAACCTGTATTGTGGTTCTCGGCTCTTTCAGCTGTTGTATGGAGAGACGAGGGCACGAGCGACGAAGCGAAGAAGCGACATCAGTATCTCATGTCATCTGAAGTAATATATGAGATCGGGTTGGATGTATTTTTGACGGATGAGGCTGGAATTCATATATTTTCCTCATCATATTCCGGCAATTGCTATAAAGTCCTCGTTTGGGCGAATGCACTAAACATCTCCATTTTCCAAAATAGCCTTCTCTCCTTTCAATCCCCGAATGCCATGCTATGCTGCAGTCCTCGGGTTTTGTGATGGTGCTTTGCTTCACCTCACTTGGCGCGTGTGTGTCGTCCGCGTCTGCAGCGTCGATTTGTGCGTTGCGGGTTGATGGTGCAGAGCGTCTAGCACCCATTCGACCTGATGAAACACGACCGGGTTGTGTCAGCGCAGCCAGCAGCAGCTTCGGAGCCCTCGCCGCAGCCAAGAATATCTCACATCCCTCGACCCCCGAAGCAGGGCCCAGAGATCCAAGAAAAGAGCAGAAAAGATCACGACAGCAGGTCTGCGTGGGGATTGCGCAGAGGGACATAGTATATTGGCGGATCATATTGCAGCGTCTGTCCGTTTCCAGACCCTTCACGCCACCATCGCCTCGTTAGAAGTTGAAGTCTGTTCCCCGTTCAGCGAGGCCGTCCCAGCATATTCATGGTTCCTACGGGTGCCCGTATCCCCCCCCCCCCCAGCCAACCCTACCTCTACCCACAAATCGTGCGTGCTTGCTTCGTTTCCTCGTCTCTTCCTACCAACCCTATCCCGACCAATCAATCCCCTTCCACCCAACGCTCCTCGCACCTCTCCCTTCTAATACTCAACACCTCCACCACAACCTCTTCTCCTTTCCTTCTTCCTCCTTCCACCACCGACGACCCTTTCGTCGCTGCATCGCCCTTCCTCTTCTTCTGTATTAATGGTCGTCGGTATATTCAGCAATAGCAGCAGCAGCAGCAACAGCAAGACACAGAACCGCTTCTTCTCCCCTTTCTCGAATCCACCCACAGCTTAATCCAAGCACCAATCGTCTCAGCCCTCCAATTGCGGACGCAGTGCTTCACGGACGACCGACCCCTTATCGGCCATCGACTCTTCGTCCATTCCTTCAATCCCAGAGATCTTTCATCCAGCTCTGCCATCTGCCATTGATGTGGCTGTCGCAGCACGCACCTTTTTAATAGATCCCAAATCTTCGTCATTCGTCAACGAGAAGAAAATCCATCTGCCAACCATCTTCGAATCAGCCACCACGATCCTTTTCCCGCAAGCATCTAGAGGCTCTCGGTCCGAGATACGATATTTCCAGTTTCGACTTCTTGTTTCCTCGTTTCCCGACTCGAGATTCGACACAGATAGCTACGGAAACTAAGCCTGTCGCATTTCGTCATTGTTGGTTCGCAGGATAGAGATTTGACGCCCTGATACATTCGAAAACACCTTCCTACCATCGCTCGTGCAAGTTACGAGGGATATTTGGTGGACGATAATCTATAATGTCATCTGCAAGATCCGAACACCTTACGCTAGGTTATCTACCCACACCAGGCCAAAGTCTTCCACGTTCAGGATCTTCGACCGCCAACACCTCACCCACAGAACCTTCTAGTGGGAGTGCATTACGATCACCTTTCGGATTATCAGGTGGTTTGAACTCTGCAGGTAAGATGACCAGCAGCACGCGATCAGGGGCTGGTTCTCCATCGCATGAGCTGGGAGGCGGCGCAAGCAGATTATTCTCCAAGAGGTAGGACATTCACAATACGTATTTTGCATCTGCTAATGAATACAGAGCACGAGAAATTCAAGCTCAAGAAGGCCTCCCAGTCAATGTCTGGGGACCACCAACCAGCGGAAACTCTACACCACTCCGCGAAAATATCCCCGAATCGCCAACTGATGGCTTCCCCGACTTTTCACATCTTCCTACACCCGAAAGCCTGCCAGCAAATACCAGAAGAGCTAGAGCTGGGACTGTGCCATCACGCTTTTCACCTGGAGGAGTTCCAAATAACCTCAGTGTGCTTCCCACACTCGTCGCCAAGACTTCGAGACCATCCCCATCACCAAGTCCTTTCAAATCACCCTCTCCATCCTCCATCAGCGAAATGGGAGATCTCAATGCATCAAATGCTAGCAATTCCGCCTTATTGTCCAGATTGAGAGCTGGTTCGATGCCACAAAGAAGCCAATATTCTGCTGCTGGGCCCTTCGGACCATCAGTATTTTCTACCAACTGGGCATCTGGACGAGAGCGGACTTCGACTCTAGCTAGCATCGCTAGTGCAGGGTCGAATCAACCAAGCTCGCCTGCACAATCACAGTTTTCCCGAGAAGGTGGCGGCGAGAATGACATGCAGATGCGGACATTGGATTATCTTGGACTGGCAGATACTCCACAACCTCCGCGAGCACAATTGGCGAATCCGTTCTTGGCCAATATTGCGGATATCAGCAAGGCCAACAGATTCAGATCATACTCGGTCAATGCCAAAGAAAAGTACGCTGAGGATGAGGAGGAAGAATATGGGTCCGGAAATTTGACACCGTATGAAGCACAGCAGGCTCAATTGCATATGCAACTTGCTGCCACGAATGCCGCCATTCAGCAGCACAACCTTGCAGTCCAGGCTTTTGCTAATCAAGCTTCCTCGAATAGACCTCGAGCCAGAACTGCAGGTGTCCTGGAGTCTCCGACGTCAAGAATGATGAAGCAATTCTACCCCTCTGGAACCAGACTCGATAGCAGCATTAACGCGACAGATATGGGAATTGCAGAGCAGAGAGAATACGATGATCTTCCAGCCGCCGTAGCTGCCATGTCTATGGGGAGATCAACCAGCCGAAACGATGGTCATCTGAATCCTGATGATAATCTTGAAGGACCAACCAGGGCTCTTTGGCTCGGAAGCATCCCATCCTCGACTACCGTTTCCACCTTGACTGAGATGTTCAAACAACATGGTCCTATCATTTCTGCTCGCGTGCTCACCCACAAGAACTGTGGTTTCGTCAACTTTGAGCGTCTCGAGAGTGCTATTTCCGCAAAGGCCATGATGAATGGAAAGGAGATCTTCCCAGGTGCTGGACCTGTTCGGATTAACTTCGCTAAGCCACCTTCTCCATCTGGAACTCCAGGTCATGATGGTGCGTTCCCATCGCCGAGTCCCGACCCATTTATGAAAGGTGGCGAGACTGGCACCAGTGGTGAGGCCAATGGAGTCAGTCCTGGTATAATCTCGAGACCAGGAACTGCTCCTTTGACCATCCCAGCACTCCGAGATATGAAGACCGACATTTTGAACATTGTTGGGGAGTTTGGTGCTACAGCTGAAGACAAGACCAAGATCGCCCGCAGCTTGGATGCGTCCATCTCATACGACGGTCACCAGTCAGAGATTCCAGCTATTCCAGAGCCATCTCACAACAGGATTCATGACGCTCCCAAGCTACGTGATATCAGAAAGCGAATCGACAACCAAAGCTGGTCACCTCAGGAGATTGAGAATATTGCAGCAGATATGCTTCCAGAAATTGCTGAACTCGCTTCGGATTACCTTGGAAACACAGTTGTCCAGAAATTGTTCGAACACTGTTCAGATGACATGAGAGATGCTATGTTGACCGAAATCGCCCCACACATGTCGGAGATTGGAATTCACAAGAATGGTACCTGGGCTGCACAGAAGATAATTGATGTTTGGTATGTTCACTCTGACTCTTACGGACATTCAATGACTGGCTATTCGCGAACATGTGTGGAATATAATGCTAATACTTTTACAGCAAGACACCAAAGCAGATGGGCATGATTGTGGCCAATCTGAAAGCCTACACCGTACCTCTCTTCTTGGATCAGTATGGAAACTACGTCCTTCAGTGCTGCTTGAAGTTCGGCTCTCCATTCAACGACTTCATCTTCGAGGCAATGCTCAGCCAGATGTGGGAGATTGCCCAGGGACGATATGGTGCTCGAGCGATGAGAGCATGCCTCGAAAGCCATCACTCTACCAAGGAACAGCAAAGAATGCTTGCAGCTGCAATTGCACTTCACAGCGTTCAACTTGCTACCAATGCAAATGGTGCTCTTCTCCTTACCTGGTTCCTGGATACCTGCACATTCCCTCAACGAAGATCAGTTCTTGCTCCTCAACTCGTCCCGAACCTCGTCCATCTCTGTACACACAAAGTTGCATATCTCACAGTGCTCAAGGTCATCAACCAGAAACTCGAGTCTGAGGCTAGAGACACAATCCTTCAGGCACTGTTCTTCTCGCCGAACGATGAAACACTCGAAGCCATCCTGTCTGATCACGCATGTGGAGCCACCTTGATCTTCAAGGTCTTGACAACACCCTTCTTCGACGAGAGCATTCGATCACAGGTTGTTGAGAATGTGAGAAACGTTCTTCTGCGACTTAAGGCTCAACCCGCACAAGGTTATAAGCGCTTGATGGACGAGGTGGGATTGTCAACCCGAAATGGTAGTCAAGGACCAAGCCGTGAGCATACAAACGGTCACAGCAATGAAAGAACACGACCTGGGTCCCAACACAGCCAAGCCAATGGGCACATTCCTCCTCCACAATATAGTCAGGGCCAATTCTTCCCTCAGGTCCCACAGCCTGCCTTCGACATAGGCATGGGTATGCAGAGAACTGATAGCATGGACTCCAATCTTGGCCAATACCCACCATATGGTATTCAAACGCCTATGTTCAACCCAGCGAGCGTTCAGATCCCACCCATCAACATGCAACAGCTCCAGTACCAACAGCAACTCCTCGCACGCGCTGCTCCTCCCATGAACAACTTCTACCCCAACATGCAATCAGGCTTCGGATATGGTAGCGCCAGTCCATCTGTAGACAACTACAGAAATCAAGGACTTCAAAACGCTAGCCCAATCCAGCCTCCTCAACAAGGAATGCCCAACTCGATGCTTGGCCAGAACAACTTTGGTCCTCCAGGTTTTGGCAATATGGGCATGGGTGGTTACGGCTTCGCTGGTATGGGTATGCAAGGAATGGGATATGGGATGCAGCAGGAGCAACAGGTCAATGGGAGGCGAGGACGTGTACGTTGATTCCGAACCCATCAGCGCGGATGTCGCTAATCAGACTTTCAGAGATGATCGGTTGAAATATATATTTAAACTTGAGTTGGGGGGGCATCATGCAAGAAACTGCTTTCCTTGTTCGAATTGTATGAAATGAAGCATTGTGGTTATGGGAAAATGGAGTTCTGGGAATAGCCGTGATGGGTTCATTTCGGTCATAGGAGCGAGGAGACAAATATTGTTACATGTGCCAGCGCTGGGGTAGCTGGGGTTCGAAAATAAAAACATATGTTCGTGTATACAGTTGCTTGCAGGACAGGACTTGACTGGTGTGTAGCTATGATATGGAGGGGGACTTGACAAATCTTGGATTTTGTCAGATACGAATGCAGGACATGGTGTCTGCTTTGGGGGTTGAAGACTTCTGGGATGAAGTGGAAATGGTACTAGAGTAGGGCTGCAACAGCGCACAATCATGAATATTTCATCTGTATTGTATATTCTGATGTGTGTGGTTCATTATGTTTGGATGTATAGTTCTGGGATTAAGAGCAGCAAGTCCCTGCTTCTTTCGGAACACTTTATCGTTTCATTTATTCTTTGTCGTTTGATGATTTGCTTGGGGTAAGGTTAATGTCTCTCAATCACCTAGATATGTTGGGACAATCAGACCCCCTCTTGTGCCACATCTTCGGAAGCCCTTTCCTGGACAAGCACTTTCTGATATTATTTCCTACCAGCATCTTATTGCACCACAATATATTTCCAATATCTTTGCAATTACCGCATCTCATGCCCCTCATGCTCTTACTCCCGTTCCCTAAATAATCCTCGTCCCTTTATATTCTTCGCGCCAGGGAGTACGAACCAGAGAGCTCCGATGGCGATGATGAGCGCTAGGATCACGGGTTGCATGATGGCTATTCCGCGTGCTTGGGTTATGGCTCCTACTATGAAGGGGAATATCGCTCCGCCTGTGTGGATTGGTTAGCGTTGAGTTGTGGATGTGAGAGGGAAAAGATGGGAAGGAATGGAAAGTGACGTACCAGAGCCTCCGAACGCGGTTGCGAATCCGATCGTGCCGACGTGGAGAGATTTTGGGAGCAGTTTAGCGACTAGGACGATGGCCGTGGGGAACATTGGTCCCATGAAGAGGCCTATGAATGCCTGAAGATGGTTGTTAGTCTCGTCATTTGGAGACGACCGAAGATGGGCTGGGCAGGGAAGGGAGTGAAGAGAAAATGGTGATGATGGACTTACAACAGCAACAGCAGATACAACGAGATTTGGCACCAGCCAGAAGATGAGCTCCAACGATGCAGCACACGAGAGGTACAAAATCACGGCTTTGTACTCGCCGAGACGCGAGGTGAGGAAAGAGAGGCCGAGTCGACCGACTGTCATGCCAGCCCAGAATCCTGTTGCGGTTGCGGAAGCAGCAAAGGCGTTTGCATGACGGACTGTCATAATGTCAGGATGAGAGACTGAGATTTGAATTTATGATAACGCAGGACTTACTATCGTTCATGAAAGTAACGATCCAACCACCCAAGGAAATCTCAGCACCCATGTATCCGAATATGAAGAGGGCGAAGATCCAGGTTAGTTTGTTCTTGAGAGCTTCTCGCGTCCGACCGGTGGATGAAGAGGGGTCTCGAGGGTTCTCAGCAGCGTAGATGGCACCTGTTTGAGCCCAGAATGTTGTGCTTGAGGTAAGGAGTTCGAGGGCTGATGCACCGAGCTGGGATGCTGTGAGGATAGTGCATGGCAGGGAGGAATATTGGGGAAGACCAACCATGATATAGTAAAACGCATACCATCCTTTTCCAGCCCCGGATATCAATCCTGTAGCAATCAACGGAGCAACAGTAGCTCCTAATGCATAGCATGCTTGCAGCACTCCTTGTACTTCATTCGCGTTGGCCATATTCCCGAGCCAAGCACACCATGCTGCATCAACGAGGCCATTTCCAAGTCCCACGAAGATGAACATGATGACGAGAACTGGGTAAGGAGGATGGATGCAGATGATGATGTAGGAGATGAGGTGACATGATGGACCGATGATGGCGACACCGCGTTGACCGAGATGGATGTGTACGTGGTTGTTGAGGATAGAGGAGAGGGAGTAGCCGATGAAGGGGGAGAGGAAGATTAGAGAGACGACTGTGTAGGAGAGGTTGTAGTATTCTTCGAGCTACATGGTATCAGTTTCCACGCCTTGGTGAAGATGAACGGGATGCGTACATGAGGGACTAGAGCCTATAAAATGTCAGTAAGTGGCGATTAAATGGTGCAGAGGCTAAGTACTCCATATGAACCATCATTCATACCAACAATAAAGAACGACCAGAAAGTTGCAAAGACTCGATACTTGTTTATCGTCGGGGAATTCCATTTTTGGAGAGCTTCTGCAGCTGTTTCCGGTGGGTTTGCCTCTTGCCTGATATCCTCGAGATCTGAACCAAGTCTTTGTTGACCTGTTGAGACTCGAGGAGAAGACTCCGAGATGGAGGCTCGCTTATTGTCAGGAAGATAGAGAGCTGAAGGAGGTTGGAGTTCAATTGGAGAATCAGAGCTACTTTGCTCGGAGGTGAGAGTAAGCGTTGTCATTTTGAGACAGCAGTAAGAGAGATGGTAAAGTTGTGTATATGGATGACCTCCTCGCTGTGAGATAGCTACCTTATATATGTTTCTGTGTATAACGGTGTTTTATTCGCGAGAACCCCAGAGTGGGGTTGACGAATGTGGGGATCCGCGTATACATGGCATATCATGTGAATGGTCAGATTGAGGAGAAAGGATTGGTCATCTTGTCCTTGGAGTAAACGCCAAGACTCTTTATGTTAGCATGGCTTTTGACCTCACGAGATCTGCACGAGCAGCAAAGGCGACGGCTGCTCCTGCGTTGATGACGCAGAAGATTTTCGAAATTTCGGCGTGAGTGATTGTTTTCGGGTACGACGGATTTCAGCTGTTAATGTTCTTTGATATATCATATCACATGTGGGGACGTTGAAGGTGCACTGCATCTTGTCCCTCTTGTTTATTACCCCTCCTCCCCCGCGGTAATCGTCGACCATCACCAACATGACAACAGATTACTCAAACCCCCCGCGAGGTCTGAAATGGCGCTCAAACACCCTCTTCATTATCTCAACAGTCGGTATTAGTCTCTTTACCGATCTCTTCCTCTATGGTCTCGTCGTTCCGATCCTTCCTTTCATCCTCACCGATCGACTCGACATTCCTCATAGCGAGATTCAAACCTATACCTCTATTCTGCTGGCAAGCTATGCAGGAGCTTCCGTATTGCTGTCCATTCCAGTTGGCATCATTGCAGATAAGCTGCCAGCACGTCAGTTGCCATTTTTGGCGGGATTGTTCGCTTTGATGGCTAGCACGATCCTCTTGTACTTGGGTCAGACGATTGCGGTTCTGATTATGGCAAGAATACTGCAGGGAATTAGTGCAGTAGTGGTATGGACGATTGGGTTGGCTATGGTGATGGATACAGTCGGGAGCGACAAGCTGGGAGTAACGATCGGCAGTATATTCAGCTTCATCAGTGTCGGAGAACTGGCTGCTCCAGTCTTGGGAGGTGTTGTGTACAACAAAGCTGGTGCTGGAGGAGTGTTCGGAATGGGATTCGGACTTTTGGCTCTTGACTTCATCATGCGACTTCTGATCATTGAGAAGAAGACTGCTAGGAAGTACGGATACGACGAAGATCGAGAGGACAGAGACGACGAAGAAGCAGATGAGAATACAGCTCTACTTTCGAGTGGTCAGACAAAGGACGAAGAGCTCGAAGAATGGAAGATCTGGAAAGAACAGCCTATTGCTATTCGAAAGTTTCCGATCCTCTACTGTCTTGGGAATAAGCGACTCATTACAGCAGAACTTGTAGCATTCACTCAAGCTACTCTACTTGCTGTCTTCGACGCTACGATTCCGACCGAAGCACAGGATCTTTTCGATTTCGACTCATTGAAGGCAGGGTTGTTGTTTACACCTCTTGTGCTACCATACCTGCTGTTCGGTCCATTATGTGGTAAGGGTGTCGACAAATACGGAGCTAGACTCGCTGCTGGATTTGGTCTTGGATACCTCGTTCTTCCTCTCGTTCTCCTCCGAATCCCTCACGAGGGCGGAACAGCAGAAATTGTCAAGTTCTGTGTCTTCCTCTCAATGTCTGGAATCGGTCTCGCCATCATTTCGTCGCCAAGTATTGTCGAAGCCAGCTACGTGGTTGAGCAATATCACCATGCGAACAAGGAGCTCTTCGGCGAGGAAGGACCATATGCTCAACTCTATGCCATCAACTGTGTGGCGTTCAGTGCTGGATTGACTCTTGGACCACTCATTGCTGGTGGATTGAGAGACCGCATTGGGTTTGGGAATATGAATGCCGTGGTTGCTGGGATGTGTTTTGTGGTTAGCATTTTGAGCTTTGCATTCTTGGGGAAGGCCCCAAAGGTTGTTGATAGGCATACTTTTGCTTCATACTCATGAGTTTCACTATTTTAGCGTTCTAGAATGGATCTCGGTGGGCTTTGAAAGCATTTGACAGCGGGAACTTGGAGCATGTTGCATGACAGAGATTTAGAGGCTATGACTTGAGTATCGTCGAAATTCTGGAGACGAAAATGCATTCGAAGAAGAGCTCAAGGCTGGACGAGAAGAACATTTGAGAAGATCAAGGGGTAGCGAGCTACCAGAATAGGTGAGCAAGGTGTGCTTTTTCTTGATGTGCTTTACTCAGTCGCTTTTCTAATATTTGGTCAAGAGATCTCCTCAGCGAGCTGCTGTGGATGGCGCTATTCATCTCGTTCTGTTTTGGAAGCATTTAGCGCCGCGCCTTGCATTCGAGCTCTGACATTTAGCTGTTCTCGCAAAGTAGTACTGCTTAGCTGTTGCTTCGACCTCTGGGCAGCAGTGTTTCGCATTGTCGGGTTGAGAAATTCTGTATAGGATTTGAAAGTTGACTGTGAGCATGCGATGACTTCACTCTGATATAGTGTTTATGATTCGAAAAGCTTTTTAAAATTGAACGCAGTGCACCGTTTTATTTATTTGCTACGATCGATGATCAACGCCATTCAGCATGTCTATTTCTTACTCCCATCAGCAACACCATAACTCCGTTGCTTCTGCACAGTCAAGAAGCATAGCACCATTTGACCATTGATACTCCCAGTATATCACAACGTCAGCGCGTCAAATCTATACCCCTCACCGAGCAAGGAAGAACGAGGTATGCATAGAAACAATGGCTCAGAAACCACTGTTGTTCAACCAGCCGTGGATGTATACAAAAGTGGCATAAGCTTGGTAATGCAAATGCCAGCAGTGACCTGCCATGCTTGGTAAGTGCCAAGAGTACTTTGCAGCTGTATACCAGGTGGCGACCTGGGCGACTTGATTGGCAGTGGTGTTGCCACAATTGTAGGTTTGGTATGGTGGTTTATAGGGGTCGGGGTTGGAGCAAAAGAGTGCATCGTGTTGACCTGGATTGGGGTGAAAATGTTAGTGAAAGTTGAGAGAGATGAGAAATTATGAGAGGAGGGTTTACCAGTAACATCCAACACATAACCTTTGTATTCTGGAGCAGCCTCACTACTATACACCAAAGCACTCACGAGCTCGCCGAGTCCGACTGTACCCCGCATAGCATAATCGCGATCTCGAAGAGCTGGATCATAACCTTCTGGGTAATAGAAGCCTTGTTCGAAGGCTGTGATATTATTTAGCGCAAGGTAGTTGGAGTCGAGGCTACCCCACTTGGCTGGGTTGACGGTGTTTGCAGGGACAAAGCTTGCAATGAAGGGGCCAGCCAAAGCTTGGTTTAATCCTTCGCTGAGTCCAGTGAGGATTGTTGCGTCAGAATCTGCAGGGTCTGTGGTCGAGGCGTTAGTGAGGGTTGTCAAGAACTGTTGGAGAAGGGTTGAAGGGGATGCGAGATCGAAGTCTGGAGGATTAAGAAAAACAGCCCCGGAAGAAGACGACTTACACTTGACATTGATACCATTGGCGAGGACGGAACCGAAGCTGTGACCAGCCAAGACGATCTTGTTGAAAGGTCGAGAAAGACCGATTGTATTGGCACGAGCTTTTGCAATAATCTGGTGGAGGACCTCAATCTGGAGAGGGATCTGAAGGATTTCAGCAGGATCAGGGTCTGTTTGGTGGAGTATTAGCTGGATTGACTCCCAGAGAACGCTGATAAAGAAAAGAGTGAAGAGAAGGCTACTTACGATCTGAGAGACCATTACCAAGACGATCGATGGCGAGAGTTGGGAAGCCCTGGGTGGCGGCATAATTAACCCAGGAATACGAGCCTCCGAGGTAGGGAGCGTCTGCACCAGCGATGAGAGAGGGGTTTCCGTCACCAGACCAGTCTAAGTGGTGTCAGTCTTTGCAGGTGACAGAAAACCGGTCAGACTTACAATTGTTGGTGTAAGTAATGCCATGGACCAGGACCTGAAGAGTGTTCTGACGAGCTTGCTTGGGGGTTGAGGGTTCGCAATAACGAGCGGCGATGTTGTAGGTACCAGAGATTTGAGCAAAAGTTGGAGGAGTAGCAACTGGAATTACCACATTTGTGGCGGTGACTGTGACTGGAATGGTGATGTTTGTACAAATCGGTGCAGTAGTGATGCCGACGGCCACATTGTCAGGAGATCCCTGAGGTGCTCCGAGAGAGTTGACAGCAAGGGCTGCAAGCAAGAATAAAGAAGTCTTCATGGTTGGAGTAATTGGGCGATGTTGCAAAAACTGAGATTTTGGGTGGAAGGTCGTGAAAAGTTTGGGTTGGAGACAAGATTCACTGTGAGCAGTCCACGCCTCATATATTCTTCTCCTTTGCGAACTGAGTGGTGTCTTCTGATGGACCAGAGCCTTACAATGGGTGTGATGAAAGAGAAATGTGAAGGAGATTGGTGGGAAACATCACTTCAAATGTGGTGTGACACCGAAGTCGGTAATGAGCTCTCTATCCAGCCATCACACGCCTCAGTGAGGTGGTGGTCATGCATCTCTCCATGTTTTGTGGTGAATCTGTCTTGTTGCTTTGGGAGGTTGAGGATCATGCATGACTGAGCCGCAACCATTGAAGAAGCTCTATCAACAGCTATTGGCTTTATTGCCCTTTCAATGACGTTGGTACACCACCGTGCCTTTCTGATGACTCAATTTGGACAAAGTATAAGCCACGCCGCAGCTTAAAGGAGACTTGAGGTTGATCATCAGGTCTCAGCGGAGAGCCCTCAAGAATCCACCAACATTCAAGTAAGTCGCCTCGGACACTTCTATTGGCAAGTAAGGCGCAAGTGAAGCCTATGAGATTGAAGTATTGGATGCGCTTACCCATTGGTGTGTTGCACAAGACTCGGACTTGGAGAAGGAGCAGCTTCATATATCGCCGCCCAACTTTCGACAGGCATACGTTCAGCTGATGTACACCCCAATTGGCACAGCCGCGTTGCGTGTAAGCATTTGCGGCACATTGCCATCACCTTGAGGCTCACGTTCTGCCTGTGATGTTTCGTACACAAGCACAAACCTCCACCACAACGAATTCCAAATGTCACAATTTCACGATTTCTTAGATCTGTTCAAAGTCCTTCATGCAGAGTAATGCAGGTCAGATCTCCACCAACGTTCCATCACCAACTGATTAAGCAAATCGCCCGGATCGGAAATGTGGCACATGTCCGCGCTTCGTCAGCCAATCAGCAATAACGATTTGGATATTCCCAACATATGAATTCCCAGCATCTTGGGTACATGTCGAGTCTTGCTGCATGGCGGCCGCATGCATCGGACCTCCCGCACGATTTATTGAATCGGGCTGGACATGGGAGAAGTTCACGTTGGATGCGGTGACCAGTTTCTAAAGGGAAAGTGTGGGGGATATCTGGCATTTTGCTAGCATTTCAGAATTAGAGAGTTTGGAGTTTTCGAAAGACTTCCTTTTAGACCAGTGTTCATACCCCGCTCGAAGCCTATGCCATTACAATACAATCGCCTACGCCTCAACCTTTCATCACACTCTCCATCCAAGGATACACCGATGCATTCGCCATCGGATATCCCATGTGCAATGCCTTGTCAAAAAATCTATCATTTAAATCAGTTGTTGAACCGAAGAACATGTGGGATAATGTCTTACCTGGCTTCTTTTGGTGTGCCGTGTTCAAAAAGTAAGATCGAGTCCTCAATTGGCATCAAGCCATCATGTGTCCCATTTATCAGCAGTAACCTCGTGGAAGGCTTATCCAGCATGCCCGACTCTAGTAATGAGAACTTCTTCTGAACGCCCTTTTTGTAATCATCCACGTTTCTGTACCCATGCTTTAGCGACATTGCTGGGCTTAGCCTATCATGTTGTCAGTGTCGTATCTGTTGAGGGGGCGGAGAGAGTGCTTACAAGAAAGGATACTCGTGACCATCAGCCTTCTCAATCCATTCCCTGTCAAAGAACTCGTGCACACCAGCTCCTTGAGCAATGCTACCAATCAACCTGTCTTTATGCGTATGTGCAATTCTGACAGCGTGATATCCACCAGAACTCAGACCCCAGACGAGCACTTTCTTCATATCGAACCTCCCATCTTTTTCCATCCATCCCAACACACTGTCCCATAACCTTTCCGAGCTTGCTGGGTCTGAAGCATCAGCTGGACAGTCAGCTGTTCCAGGGATCTCAACCACAACTGTTCCCCATCCTCTGGAGATGAACTCTTGCGTTCGAACGGTGTTGTCGGGTCTGTAACCATCCAGACCAGTCATAAGCAGAACCACTGGAACACTCGCTTCGCCCCCTTCTACAGCTTTCGGCATCCTAACATAGACTGGGATCTCTTCCCTATCATCACCCGACTTATACGTATGTGGGATCAAAACCTCAGTGATAGGTTGTTCCCATGTTTTGGATGCTTTCATATACACAGCTTTCTGTAATTCCCAAGCTTCCCACTTCGTTGCATCACTGATGGTTGGGAAGGAGCCGATGTAGGGGAAACGAGCGATACGGTAGAGGCATGCGGCACGAAGGTAGAGGTCTGATGCTGCGAAAGGGTCGGTGGAGACTATGGAGTCACCTTGAGAGGTGAGAGAGGCGGCTATGGGGAAGAATGCTTTGGTATATTCTGGGGAGGTGCCGTCGTTGATGTTTTTCTAAAATTGTCAGGGTGCTTGAGTGGGAGTGGGAAGGTGGTTTACCTCAATCAAATTTAGGAATACGGGCTCGAAGTCCTCAAATTTGCCGTCATGGAATGGATACACGCTGATGGTGCACTGTTCTAATATCAGATTTGTGATCTGTCACTTTTCTGGTGAATTTTGCTCACTGGAAATCTCCATTTCGTCGCCCAAAGCTGTTTCATGCCTTGGTGATGGGGCATCTTCTTCTCATATGCCTCTCGACCCATTCTCCACATTCTTACGGGTTCCTTTGGAGCGCCTCCGCCACCTTCATTGCTCACAAAGTTGGTCTTTCCTAGACCTAAGCCGAACCCGTTCCACAATCCATGCATCATCTTGGCGATTTGGAAGTACTACTTCTGATTTCTTGAGCAGGAAGAGATCGAAAACTGGGTTTAGATCGAAGAATGGTCTAGGGCCGTCGCGAAAAGGGTTGAGGATCGGGAATTGAACAGTAAACTTGGATATAAAACACGGACAAACCTACAGGAACGCGCCTGACTAGGAAGGACGCGTCCTTATATTCAACATCGAAAGGTACGATGCAAGCCGTATGCGGAGTATCTTACCTCATCATGCACGGAACATCGCAGCTCGGTACTCCGTCCGTGTCGGTCGTTGATCTTTGTAGTTGCGATGTTGTGAAACCTGTCGGACTTCCCCAATGTCATCTCGATTGAGTTTAGCGCATACGATCTGGCAGCTTTACACAGGAAGCTTTGCAAACAGAAGCATTTGTTGAGGATCGAGTACAGGATATCAAGATGTGCATGCGAGCTGAGGAAAGGTATAATTGACTGTGGCTTTCTAGGAGATTCGGAGGAGCGACTAGCTTTCCGACATTGAAGCGGGCTTGCAATGATATCGACACCACGAGAAAATGTAGCAAACCGACGCATCTACTCTTTCCAACACTCACTTGAGGAATCGAGATTCGATATATCACATGGCGAGCTATGTGAATCGGGTCTTCTACCTGCAATTGCCCAGAGAAGCGTTTGCCAGAACTCCCCATCCTGATTCTTCAACCACAACCTAGAGAGGAATTGCTCTTTCCTTCGACATCATGTCCGCATATTTCTCTACGGTGTATTCCGTCGTCGTACTCGTCAAGCTTCGAGCTCAAGCATATCTTCGTCGCAGAGATCAGGCCGCCTTTCGCTCAATTTTTCGAGTCCGAATCGTCCTCTCCTTTCTGCGTAGGTCCAAACTTTGCCCACAAGAGCTTCGTCCACGTAATCGTTTCCAATGTTGCCGCAATCCCTAGAAATGTTATAACGACGATCTTGACGGTTCTGCTGGCGCCGAGGTCGTTGAACTTGGAGGTTGGAAATTGCGAACTCTTGGGAGGTTCGTTCTGCGAGGAGAATGGTCGTCGTGATTGTAAATACGCAGTCGTGTTTCGATGTGCGCCAAGGCTGATTCGTTCCTGCAGGAAGGCTCTGCTGGTGATTGCGATTGCTGCCATGTCAGAGACTGAAAGCTGCTGTCTTTGCCGAGTGTTGCTTGCAAATGGCAAGGCTTATTCTTGTGGTTTGCGTCTTTAAGTACTTCTCAGCACTCTGAATCCTTTCACCAAGTAGTAATCACTGGAACATTGTCCCGCTTCCCAATCGCATGACAGCCCGAATCATCATGTCTCCTTAGCAACTTTCGTTACTGGTGCGTTGGCGATGAACGACTTTGCTGGAGAAGATGAGGGTAGTGGACTGGATTGACTGTTACCTCATCTGCGGGGTTGAGATGCACAGAGATGCATACCTAATACTCGGAGCACGAACCAGACGTCCACCAACCCTCCATCGACACAAGCTCAACGGAAGTTCGGAAGAGCATTGGTCAAACATCGTCATTTTAATCAATTCTGGATCGGAAGCGGCTCGACATCCTGCAATGCCTTGGAAAACCTCAATGAAAGTCTGAGTACAATCTCCTTTTCTTGGTGGTTTTGACGCCGTCACAAATTCGGGATTCTCTCACCTTTGCCCGATACCATCTCCCTCCAGATCTGATAGTGCACTTTCTTGACATCGAATATCTAGTTCTGTGGTTGTGTTTCACGACTCTTCTACGTCCTCTTTCTGTCAAAAATTAATATTCCTCCTTTTGCGGAGAACCCATGACACTCATTACGCGATTGAAGTACCAATCCATTACCATGGAACCGAGCCCCATCTTAATATATAAAATATAGCTTCAGTTAGCGGATACGTCTCGATTCGGAATAGAAGCAATACTCGTATCTTATTCTGGGCAAAACACCGAGAATTTATGACGCTTTGAGAATCCTTGGAAGTTCATCTCTCAAATTTCCTCCGATGGAAGATCTTATATCTGAAAGTCGAAGTCTCGTTCTGGAGATGTTCTATCCATTCGTGATAATCTCGAGGGTATCATGATGATGCTTTCAATCTTCTTCGCATCACTCATTGCGCTTTCACTAGCTGCACCATCACTGGAGACTTTCCCGACTCTCCAGTCACGAGGTACAGAACTCACAAATTGGATCTTCACTAAAACTTTGCTGATGGCTTTAGACAATACGACCACGGGAATATCCGAGGACTTTCTTGACAATTTCAAGCTGTTTGCCAACTTCACAGCAGCTTCATACTGTCCAAGCAACGAGAATTCGACTATTGGTTCGATCATCACGTGTCCAGGAACGAACTGTACACTCGTCGAGGCCGACAGTGTCACCTCTATCGTGGGATTCGGAGGCTCGTAAGTTTCTTTAGTCTCCCAGCTCAACTCATCTGACCTCGCCAGGAATGACACTACTATAGTCAACGTCAAAGGCTTCGTCGCTCTCGATCCCGCCAAGTCTCTGATTGTCGTTGCTTTCGCTGGTTCTGGCTCCACAGTCCGAAATTGGATAGCAGACTTTGCATTCACCTTCGTCAATTACTCTCTCACCGGCTGTGAATCGTGCTGGATTCATGCTGGCTTCTCCACCGGCTGGTCTGAAAGGCGAACCGTTGTCCTTGATGCTGTTGCTTCAGCTTTGGCAGACAATCCGACGTATACTATTGTTGTCACTGGTCATAGCATCGGAGGAGCTATTGCGACTCTCGCAGCCGCTGAGCTACGAAGCACAGGGAATGTCGTTGATACTTATACGTTCGGCTCTCCTCGTGTTGGGAACACTGCTTTCGCCAATTTCATGACGGATCAATCTCCATCGCTGGGTAACAACTACCGAATGACGCATTTCAATGATCCCGTGCCACAAATACCTCCAACTTGGATTGGGTATGAGCATACGAGTCCGGAGTACTGGTTGAGCAATGGGGAAGATACGACAAATGACTATACAGCGAGTGATGTGGTTGTGTGTGAGGGAATTGGAAGTACGGAGTGTAATGCTGGAGAGGGGCTGGTCCCGATTGATGGGACGAGCCATAGTCATTACTTGGGATTGATTGATGGTTGTCAAGGAAGTTTGTCTTGGTAGATGATACCCGGTGTTAATGAACTCTTCATTCCTGTATCCTCATTGTCAAACAGGCACTGGCAATTCGGAGAGATGCTGAATTCACAGCAGTTGCCTTGAAACTCTTCTCATTCTCCAGCTCCCTCATCCGTATAGCCACCCACCGTCTGCCTCCCCCACAGACCAGTCTATTCTTCGATCTCAGGCACCCCACTAACAACGATAATAACACTTCATCGAATTTCCGCCCGAGAACTGGGTACAAGTACTAATAATATCGTTCCCAGTACTACCAATAGAGTCGTTGCAATTGGTATCAGAATATGCCTCACAATTGGTGCCATAAGTCCCATCTCCAGCTGTGGTCAGACTCTGGAAAGAATAGACGAAGCAGTTCCCTGCACATGTCGGCTTATAGCTCAGCTCAGTGGCGTCGCAGTACGAGTCTGAATGAAGTTCGACACACTCCCCGTTGGCAGCACCTGGGTCACCATTACAGCTCGCGGTGATAGCGGGTGTAGCGAGGGCGGCGAGGAGGTGGAGGATGGAGGTGAGCTTCATTTTATGGGAAGTTGGAGCTTGGAGCTGGAGACTTTGGGTCAGCATTGACAGGTGAATCTTAGGAGTTTGGAAGACGTACGAGGGGTAAAGTTGTGGAGTACAGGTTGATGTTTCGAGTTGAGAATGGTGAATTGATACTTGACTTGACTGCCAGCAGCACTCTATATGTACTCCAAAGGCCATGACACTCCTTGTTCGACGTGCGGAACTCTTTCCATACTCCCACATGAATGCAATGCGCTATCGTGACTAGAAATATGAAGTCGAATGCAACATAAAATATTGATCCTCAACGGGTACGTCGTGGGCTCCTCGGCTATAACCCTGCTCTCCCATCTGCCAATCATCATCAACCACCGTAAGACATGCTTCCTGTCAACTCGGTTACTTCCATAGAAATAGCACTGGCCAAGACGGCTTCATGCGAGTCAGAAAGCTTGACTGTCGGATGATGCTGTCAGCAAGTTGGAACTATTCCCCGAAGCGTATGTTCACTTCCAGGGTGAGGTGAATGAGTTGCGATGTTACCATGACAAAAGTACGACTTGATAGACTTTAACCTCATGGAGTTGAAATCCGACGAGCAAGTCTGTTGCTTACACCACTCTCGTGATGGGTTATGTTTGCGGCAACGAGCATCAAGTGTTTGTCATCAGATAGGCTAGTAAGCTTGCTGATGTTTTGGTCACACTCGCAGTCTCGGCATGGGACTTTGCATGCGAAGGACATTTAGCTTTAGGATAATGAGGATGAAAGAGGAAGTCTGGATGGGAGAAAGCTGAGCTTCACGAGCGGTGGAAAGCTCTTGCTACAAATTCTCACGTGATACAACTATTGATCGATGAGCACCGAGGAAGAAGAAATGGGGAAAACGGAAGAAGTTCGGGAGACTCAAGGTTGCGAGAATGCTCAAACGTAAAACAAGTGTTGCTAATATGCGAAGTGGCCAGACCAGATGCTTCATAGAAGCAGAGCATCACATGTGCCATGGTGTTGGAAGAATCTGATGTTCCACAACACTCATTGAAGAAGTGAAACCCGAAGAGATCAAACGAAGAGTGACATGGGAGATCTATCCAATGAGGGTGGACTAAGCATCACCCTCCGATTGCTTAAGCAATGGCAAGCATTATGATCATCTCAGCAACCCATGTCAAGGCGTCCCTCAAACGCCGCCCGCTAAAACATCCAAGCTATGGACGGACATCAAACTTTAGATTTACACCGACCTGCCACTCAACGTGATATGGCAAATCGCATGAGCTGGAGTGAAGCTTTTTCTCGATACTTTGCCTGTGACTCGTACTTCAGCGGAGGCAAGCCAAGCCAGTACGATGATGGATCGGGCGTTCCAGCAGAAACTATCGACATTAAGACATAACACGGAGAACTTCTCAGCCAAGCTTTTCGCGGCCGAAGCCTTCTGGAGTCACGACGTCTACACCTGGCGAGGAGGCTGAGGCCGCTGGGCATTTGATCTTTGCATAGAACTTGGAAGAGGCAGGGCATGTCGTCTCAGCTCAACACCACTTTTTGACGTTTGGAGTAGGTAATGCTTGTCGTACGTTGGTGGCGCACATGTTGGAGGATTTCTTAAAATGGAAAAATTGTTCAAACGAAGGTGACTGGCATTATGGGATGCTGTTCCAGCTCAGACACATGTTCGGTTTGGTTTCGACTGAACTTTGGAATCACTTGGCATTCAAAATGACCTGGACGAAAGTCAATCGTTCAGCTTGTTAATTCTGATTGGTGTAAGGAAACTCGCAGCGAGGGTTAAAGAACATGAAAGCCATATTGATATCGTACTGAAGCTTTTTCCCGACCCCAACGTCGATCGCTATGACTTACTCAAGGATCGTGCGAATCATCAGTGCGAATCAGCAGCCAGTTCCTGTCCATCGCACAACATTATCTTCTAAAGTCCAATCATAGTCGTCTGAGATCTGAAGCACAGCATCTCAGCTTCAACTAAGCATAATCTTGGCAAATTCAAGACGCCAAGCTTCTTCGCATCATTGCTTATTTTCGGAAACATGTTCTGGAGATCCTTCCATTTCGCCAATCAGCGTTGCCGTTGAGTCTCGCACAGACAACTCGCTCGTGCATCATCAGGGAAGTGTTGAAACAAATCGGGTAGACGACCCAAAACGAAAATGCTTGGCCACTTCGTCTGACGAACGGAACACTCTTCAAACATGTTATCCAATGTATAAGAATAATCTGATGGAGTTTGGCCTGAACAACCAATAAAAGCTGACATGAGTTGACACACAGACGTGTATCAACTTCGACTCCTCAACTCGATATATAGATATTAAACTTCACTAATTCCCATCCTCGAACTCCAAGAATCGGATTTCGATCTACATTCTCTGTCCATATTTCTCAACACTAATTTTCACTATGAAGTTCTCAGCCATTCTCTTCTTATTTTCTGTCTCGGGCGTTCTGGCATACCCGATCGACTTACCTGGATCTAATGTCCTCGCGACCATCAGTTCAGCCTTGACGGGTGCAACAAACGACCAAAATACTGCTCTAGATGATGCAAAGACAAACGCCAAGGCAGGTGCAGCGCAAGGAAACGGAGGAAACGGAGGAAACGGAGGAACCACTGGAACCACTCAAGTCAATGCTGCCAGCGTCAAGACGGCTGTATCAAACTTTGCGTCAGATGCCAATACCGTGTCAAGCAGCATCAACAAGATGGGCACTTCGACGGATCAAGCTACGATCAAGTCATTGGCGAGTACAGCATTCAAGGCAGAGTCGGATGAAGATGCTCAGAGATCAGTCCTGGCATCTGCGTCAGGGTCGGCAGGGAGCAAATCGAACGCGTTGATTGTAAAGAACACACCGACTGTTCTGGATGGGCTGTCTGCGATTATGAAGAATCCTGCGACTGTTGATCAGAATCTGAAAACTATTCAAGACGCGAGGTAAGATTGACTTGAGGAGATTTCGAGAAGAGAGGCTGATCCTTGCAGAAATCCGAACATCCTTCCTAGTATCACACAGCTTTCGAATGCGGCGTTGAATGCAATGGGTCTTCCTCAGACGGCGCAGAAGTTTCCGCCGACGACAGGATAGAGTGGAGTGTTGGGATCGGTGGTTGAGGTGTGGGACTTCATGTATACCATTTAAATAAAATAATATAATTTATTAAGCAGGAATGAATGCAAGCAGCCATGAAGTGGGATTGTGGGGAAAGGAGGTATTCTTGGATCCAATTTATCTTTGGTAATGGACGTTTCTTTGCAGCCTGACAGGATGAAGGAGTCTCTGTATATGCGATTGGGCATGAGCATACCATGGCACTTCTCTGGTTTGTTCAGCACTTGCTTGTTGCTCTGGGGCTCTCATAATGTTTCTCCGATTCATTCGAGCACAGGAAACGTCCGAAAGAGGGATCTTTTCAATGGTGGTCGTTGTATTGTCGAATAATTCCAACTCCAGATTCCAACTTCAACTAATTTCAACTCGTTTCCCATATACCCGTTATTCCCTCATTTGTTCGGTGCAGGCGTTCCTCCAAGCAAAGTCCCGAGTGGCAAGCAAGCATACTGTGACATGTCTTGACGGATTGGAAGACTGCTACATTCGCCATTGACGGAAAACCCATTGATCTCGCCTGCGTTGCATAACTTTCCCTCATCATCTGCTGTGCATCGTTCGAGTGGTGCTGTGATGCCTTGTGGAAGTGCGGTCGCGACTGCGAGAAGGCTGATCAAGGAGATGATGGTGAAGCGCATCTTGATGTTCTCTTGGGGTTGAAAAAAATGGTTCTGTCAATGTTAGTAAAAAATTTGTGGTTCCTGGTCATTGACTCACGTTTGTAGTGTCTCGAGGCTGCTTGAACATTTAACTCCAGCCCTGAGACCACTGTACCTTTATACTGATTCCGCAAACTAGCAACCTGCACTCATCTCATCTCGTTCCTTGGTCCATTTTCCTATTCCGTCCAACATGATCGCCGCAACGACGTTGATGATCTCCCTCAAGCCTCGGCAGCGAAGATGTGGAGGCTTAGCGCGACCTTTTGCGGCGATCCCCACTGCCGATCAGGAACTATCCGTCAGGTACTTGCAAAAACTGGCACAAAGATGGAAAAGAATAGTTCAAAAATCTCTTCGCGATTTGACTTCTACGAATAGTGCGTTGCCGGACTCTTAAGACCTTGAAACTTATGTCAAACGACATTGCGGGGTAGTCAAGTGATGGTTATACCGAGGAAGGAGAACAACACTAAATGCAAGGAGGGGAAGCTTGGAAAGTCAAGGGATAACGAATCAAGACAAACAGAAAGCTCGAAAACAAAGCAAGCAGGTATCATGGACTAAG
Source organism: Helotiales sp. EF0021 (assembly GCA_000292665.1). Taxonomy (NCBI): domain Eukaryota; kingdom Fungi; phylum Ascomycota; class Leotiomycetes; order Helotiales; species Helotiales sp. EF0021. Next base: position 281,844 of record AIET01000277.1, read on the forward strand.
ATGATGGCCTTCCTGCACAACGGCTTGGGCCATGTACTCTGCACCCAGTTCTCCACCCCAACTGTCGTCCTTACTCGCAGCAGAACTCTATCCAAGACCGGTTCCTGCTCTATAGAGATCTCCCGAATTACCATAAGTACTTGTGTCTATGACAACTTCGATACGTGATTGTCTCAGACATCAGAGTGTTGGGAGGCGGAGAAATCATCGCAGTAAATTTGAGCTCAAGACGCACAGGACATTACGACTGAGCAGACTTATGGCAGACCTGATTTCTCTGCCCGTAGAGTTACTAGAGATGCTTCGAGCGGTTCGAACTAGGCCAGTCCATCGAAAGGCAGCTTAGAACACTACCGAGTGTGTCGTCCCCCCAAGAATCAGTATCGGCTTCTCCCTTTGCAGCCTCGGACTTCACGGCCAGCTATGTAATTCTCAACTCAAGGCTCTGAGGTGACATTCAAAGTCAGTCACAAAACTGGTGGGCTCATTTGCGAATGCATCAGGTCTGATGTCTCTGGCCCGATCTCGGAGTCAGTCTCCTCGAATCGATGCTCAGAGCTGATGTAGTAGCATCGACGACAGATTCGAAAGAAGCTCCAATTGTGGCAGAAACCGCTTCCATATCCAGCTCAAGACAAAGCGTGAGACGAAAGGCACGTTGTGATAACACTGGTATGCTGAAAACGTGAACTATTTCCATGTAAAGATACACGAGCCATCTGCTCTGAAGACTGTACGTGTTGAGTTGGCTTTGAGGTTGGCTGCTGGTGCTTTCAAATGTCTGTAGTGAAGGATAGAATCCTATGGCATCCTAAGGTGGCTTGATGTCCGCGAGAATGAGTCTGGGCGTTCATTCGAGACTCCTGGGCAGCTTCTTCAACAAGCAAGCTCCAGATCACGTGCCTTGCTGGTTGTTCGTCCCATCTGGCTATCATGTGGTTGATCGAAGTACTCTCCCAAGGCATGCGTTGTATGGCGAGAGTGAACGTGATCAGTCGTTGAAGTTGTGCATATGTGATGAACTTCCATTAAAGAAGTTGCAACTTGCGCTGTCAGCCCATAAGCCTTGACTGCAGAGTTTCCGTTGACAGAGGTATTGATGATAAGATGCCTGATCCCTTTTCGGCAGTTGTGGGTTCCATAAACTTTTCATCAGGTTGACAGTTTTGCTCATACAGTAGCCACATGCAGAACCTTCAAGTCAGCCAATGTTTTTCCATCCCGAAGAACGACTAATATGTCGTGCTCCTAGCCGAGAAACGCTACAACGCACGGTACCTGCAGCTTGACAGGAAGGGCTAAGACATTCCTATTCCATCTCGAGAGATAGAAATCTTCAAGAATGAAAGTCTGTTTTGGTATCTTGCGTGGTGGGTGATGAATGTGAAGCTCAATTGAGGAAATACGTGGCCTTGGCGGAATTTTGTCTGATGAGCTTGTCTGGAGCTCAACGTTCATGGAAAATCACACAGAAGACGACTGAAATAACCCGACCCGAAACACACGTGGGGACGGTTGCCGATCCGATTTCCTCGTACTTCGCTTGCCCTCAGGATCGTAGCATCCAAGCCGAGCTAGAAGTGCCAGCGGTCACGAACGGTGTAGCTTGAAATGTGGGGGTTTTCCGGGGTGAGGCGTTGAGATGTTGGGTTTTGTTTGGGGAATTGCAATGTATATGGTACTATTAATGAGAGCATGAACATATCCATCGCCACCGAAACTGAGGATGTTATTTGTTCCCATGTTGTCCATGTAAATACCTGTCTGTTGTACATAAATACCTAGTAAGGAGAACAAATTGCCTTTTCTCACCGCGCTCATCTCGAACACTAACCCCTTTCTGTCAGGGGCTGCACATTAATCGTTGAGAAACGTTATCTTGCAGCCGAGCCAATGAAGAGCGTGGGATGACTCGTAAAGTGGAACAAGGCGAGACCCTTCTTGCATGAGACCTGCCAGACCCACGGAATCGAGTTTTCCATGTGCAACGGCTCTGACATGTGCAAATGGACTGACTGCCTTCACCGCGCAATTGGCCCTCCGCGCTGCGCCGGGTGAGGATATTCTTTTTGCTGCACATCCAAGCTGAACCCAAGCATCCAGAGACGTTGCATCGGCCGTTGTCCTCGCAGAAATGATCCGTTTCAGGCCCTGTCGTCGAACGTACTCGTGGCTTCACATATCGACTTCTGGCCCCAAAAAGCTGGGCGCAGGGCCCGTGGGCAGAAAAGGGTTGAGGTGAATTATGGACCCGAGAAATGTGGGCGTTGCGGCAGAGTAGGGGGGAGCCAGTGATGGGTCCTAAGGGTCCTAGGGTCGTAGAAATAAAGTCTGTGGAAGCAGAAAACCTCCCCTTCTTTTGCAAACTTTCCCACAACCATCCATCACATCCACGATGGCTTCAACCACCACCACCACAATGGCCAAACCGCATCTCGACCTCCACGGCAACGAGTTCGAGTTGCCGTCCTTCACCATGAAGCAGATTCACGATGCCATCCCGCCTCATTGCTTCAAGCCCTCCATCCTTCGATCGATGGCCTACGTGGTCCGCGACTACTTCTATTGCTCGACCCTGATATACCTCGCCGTCACCTATATCCCTATGATCCCCAACGTATATCTGCGGTTCGCAGCCTGGGCAGCATACACCACCGTTCAAGGCTTTGTATTCACCGGTATCTGGATTCTGGCCCACGAGTGCGGACACGGTGCATTCTCCAAGTCGAAGAAGTTGAACTACACCATGGGATTGATCATGCATTCCTTCTTGCTAGTTCCCTTCCACTCATGGCGTCTCTCCCACTCCCAGCACCACAAGGCGACTGGAAATATGGACAAGGATACCGCTTTCGTTCCCCATACTCGAGACTCGTGGTTGAAGACAAACTTTGGAGCAAAGGCCAAAGCCAATATGGTTGAGTTTGCAGAATTGGCAGAAGATTCACCAATTGCTTGCCTCTGGCATGATGTTGTACACCAATTGTTTGGATGGCCTGGATATTTGCTATTCAATTTGACTGGACAAAAGTACGGAGGCGCCAAGGGTTTGAAGATTTCGCATTTTTACTTTGGCGAGGACAGCGTGTTCTTCAAGACGAACGAATTGGGATTGATTCTACTGTCTGATATTGGTGTTGCTGTTATGATCGCTGGTCTTGTTGTTGCTGGTCAGATGTTTGGAAGCTGGAATGTAATTGTCCTCTGGGGAGTTCCATGGCTCTGGGTTAACAACTGGATTGGTAAGTTTCTGAACCTGCGGATGGGATCATACTGACTTATGCAGTGGCCATCACCTTCCTCCAACACACTGATGCCTCAATGCCCCATTACAACAATAACACCTGGACATTCGCTCGCGGAGCAACTGCTACCATCGATCGTGATCTCGGATTCATCGATACCCATCTCTTCCACGATATCATCGGTACCCACGTCTGCCATCACCTCGTCTCCACAATCCCCTTTTATCACGCCGGCGAAGCCTCCGAGGCTATCAAGAAAGTGATGGGCAAACACTATAAGGCAGACACAAAGACACCTTTCTGGACCGCCTTCTTCAAGAACCAGAGAGCGTGCAAGTTTGTCGAGGAGTCTGAAGGCCAGGAGGGTAGTGGCGTATATATGTTTAGAAATTTGTATAATAGAGAAGGAGAGACGCAACCACAGTGCTTGGCTTCCAAGGCCGCGGTGGAGCACAAGGAAGCGAAGAGTGCCATGGCCACAGCCATGTCCTCATCTCGTAACCTTGACGCCAGGAGAAGACTCTCGCAATCTGCTCAACGTACTCTACCTCTTCTCGCTGATGCATAGATGGTCTGGTATAGAAAAAATCTTAGACGGCATAGATCTGGCAAGCGATTTATCGTTGGTGGGTATTTGTTGGCTTGGATAGATGGTAGACATGGGATGGCGTTGTATGGGTTTTCGAGATATTGAGCATTGTAACATTCGTTGATGTTAGGGATACACGGAAGAATAAGATCTCTTTGGTCCTGTGGATTTTGGATGGGGAGATGGTGGTGTTATGGTGTTGTCTCCGCTTCGGCCCTGAGTGGGGTGATCGGGATTTCCGGCATGACATGTTCCTGCTTTTGTTGCCTTCCCCTGCATGCTTTGAATTCCCTTCCTGTGATTTGTCGGGTTTCTCTTCGTTGGCTAAATCGAGTCGGGGTTTTGAGTCAACGATGTCTCTGCTGCGACTGTGCATGTTCCTCGGCTTTTCTCAACGCCATGTTTTTCAGCTAAGCGCCAGTGCTCAATCGTACGCGCATATACGTTCTTCGACCTCCTGAATCACTCGGGCTATGGCGTTTCACTGAGCATATTCCAAATGTACCCTATTCTTGCTGTCATGCCACAAGGATCGTTTAATTCATTCAGAACTCTGCAATCTGCTTTGCAGCGTGTTCTGCATTTGTCCTTGCGTATTCTCTCCTCCAACATTGTCTTTCAGGCGGTTGATCGTCAAACTGGGTTCATTTTACTGTTCACGTCTCATTTATTTGCTATCATCCTCTGAAGCGTTTTGTCTCTCCGGCAGCTCCGATTCTCCCAGAATCTTTGTTGCTAGAGGCCAGGAGTGCTTATATGATGCAGCCTGGCATTCCCTTTCACATCGGTGGCTCAGCTCTCAACGGCTTTGGTTGTTCAAAACGAAATACAAATTAATAGCAAATTCTGATTGACCTTTTCTAAGGATATCCCTCAATGCAGCCATGCTGGCGCAGAAAATTTGGGATATTACTGCTGTCCATGTCTAAATGCCATGACCCTCAATGGAAGCTTGCAGCATCTCTCAGATTGCTTCCGGCGTGTAAGGAACACCAAATCAACACAGATCCTTCTATGATGCACTGCGCAATGATTTGATCATGTAACTTATAAATCTGGCTTCTCCCTCTAGCAATTCGAATTATCTTCAGATCACTCATCATGGTGGACCCATCCAGTTGATGGGGTACTCCTGCAGAAGAAATGTGCTCTCCCACCCAACAAGCTTTGACTGTCACACCAGCACAACCTTCATCAAATTCTTCTGTCCTATCAAGCACCACGCCATCTCAAGTCACATCTCAGACTGGATGGTCAACCATTGCTGCTGCCACTGGATCCTGGGATGAGAGCAACTCTGACGCCGGACCTCGTCAAATACTGCAGCATCAACCACTTCATCCATCAGCGGCTGCACCCTCCACCCCAGCAGTAGCAGGACCTCTTGCTTTGAAGGACTGGGATACTTCGACAGCTGCATCTACCTTATCCTGGGATATCAACAGATCCCATTCAGGACTTTCAGCTAAAGTAACGCCGCCTCAACCTCAGTTAGGTCAATCGCGCTGGGCCACCTCCCCTGTGCCTTTATTCTCATCGAAAACCGCATCACCTCAGATCTCAACCGCGACCGTGGATGTTCAGAACCACTCAGAGATTTCGATCGCTTAGTCATTAGTAGAAACCAAGCCTCTAGCATATCCACAAGGGGAAAATCCAAAGCTTCACATTCTGTACGACCCCCTACTCACCTGTGCAACCTTCTCGAACGTCATGTTCAGCGCCGAATTTTGATACCCGAAGTTTCCATTCCCAATCTTCTCAATTCCAAACACCTATTGAAGGGAGTATCAAGCCAAGGTCTCACATCAATGCAGCAGGATCATTTTCAGCGGCGTGGCAAAAGGGCAAAGAAGCCTCAAACCCCGCAACATTTAACACAATACGGCTTGGGCAGACGGCAGAACCTGGGACACTCGAGGAACAAACCTCCCAAATCCGAAATGTACACCCCGCCGCCACGACGGCCCAGCGAATTGGATCCCTCGCAGATATCAAGCACTGCTTCATTGGGTCTTCGACGCAACTACGCAAAGGACAAACTCCACAAGTCACGATTCCCCTGCGGGGACAAATGTTCATGTGAGGTGGAGTGTGCATGCAAGAAACCCAAGGATGCCCCTCTAAAGCCTCCAATAGCTTCCTCTCCGGATGTGAACTCTTTGATAAGACTGCACACCCAGGTGCTTGCTGATGCTCTTACCTCCCACCAACGGCTTGCTGCGATATGCTAAAGATCTTGCAACACACAAGGTGGAGGAGCTCGGACAGGACCCACACGTTGATATCGAGACACTCTCAAAGAAGGAAAAGACTATCCTCATGAACCTCTGCAAGCTTTATTTGTGTCATCGAGTCCGACAAAGTGAGAGCGAGATGAAAATAATGCTGCTATCTGGGTCTTTTCACGAAACACATGGCAAAGACACACGAAGTAAGCACAATGACTTACCCGTGGACAATGGTGACTAATTGCTGCAGTTTCCTTTTCTACGGAACCAGATGGACCATATCAAGTTTACAAACTTCGTCATTCTGTAGAACCTGGTACGCAAGAGATCGAAATTATGGTTGATGAGGACTACAAGCTTGTCGATGGGCCAGCCGCTAAGGGACAAGACGTCAAGGAATACTTCATGGTGTTATTGGCCTTGGTCAGCCAAGCTGCACCAGGAGCGAGCTTGTCAATATTGGGAAGTGGAGAAAAGTTCGGCACTATGCTGCATCTTCTCAACAGCCCTTACCTCCGTTCCATTCCGCACATTGGGATCAGCAAACCGGTGTCTGTCAATCTCATAGTCTTTAGCCTACTCCACCATCGCAGCCAACACGGTCTCGGCAACATATGGGTTCGAATCAGGCCACAGGTTCGAACCACCAAACTCCATCGACTCTGCACGCTCATCATGTCCCAGTCTCGTCCAATCTGTGGTTGCCAGTATCCTTAGTCTCTGATTCAGCTACAACATCTCATGGTTCATAAAGTCATATTGCACAGCCAGTTCAATCTCATCAGTCGCTGCAACCGGGCTGGGATTCTCAGCGAAACGTGGCGCCACATCAACATTCGGCTGGGGAGGACTCGACTGAAATGTGGTATTTGGAGCTAATGATGGTAGCCGTGAGGAGATGCTACATGTAGAGGCGACTGCCTTCGAGCTTGTTTCCAAACCTTGTGTGCAATGGTTGAATGAATTTTGGAATGCGACGTTTCGATTTCGTTGGCTCTGGTTGAAGACGTGCCGAATGTCCACAGAGAAGCACGGTGATAGTGTGAACGCCTATTAGAGAGCTCTTGCTTAGTTTGTATGTCCATAGACGATATTGATTGCTTTCAATGAACTGTTTTGCACTCATCCACCCCTCGAATGCCGTGAGCTCTTACGAATCTCTCGAATTCCTTCCAAGCATTACTGTCTTCACTTCTGTTTAATCACATAGGCTTGTGACCAAGGTGAGTTGGGTTCCAGACATTCAGCTCCAAGATTCTTTGTGAGTATCAGCGTCCTTGGCCGAACGCGTTCAGTTTGATTGTGAAGACTTGCATTCCAAGCACATGCACTAGGGAAACTGAAATATTCCGAAGGCCAAGTACACTTCTGCATTCCAGGTGACTTTGAAACAGTGCAATAGAGATTGCCGCTGTGTTGCTCCTCGTTTCCATATCGTCGATGCCGCGATGCGGCTCTTGGCGCTTGCCCTCTCCTTCCCCGGAATGTGGGGTGAGAGCTCGGACCACTACTTGCTCGAACTGCCAACGTCCACCATGGACCTCGGGGCTTGATGCAACGTCGAACGCCCAACAACAAGAGGGGAGGACGAGACGTGGACGGCAGGTATTGTTCAGCCTGCTTTGATGGGTGAATACGAACAGCAAAGGCTAACGACTCTGCAGACGCTTCTTCAAGTTCCAGGATCAAACATACTAAAAGACCTCGAGCTGTCTCCGAAAAACCCAACAAGTGTGCGAATGGCCGACCTTTCTTCCGTGTATGCGAACAATATGGTATGGAAATCAGGTTCGAACACATGAGGACAAGAGGAACCAGGATCAATAGAAAATAGGAACAATTGAATACTCGTTGGACGTACTCTTCCCCTGAGAAGAGACGTGCCATACACAAACTCTACACCGCGACATCAAAGCCATGAAAACAAGCAACATCTGGTGGAAGGACGATATGGGTTCCATCTGTGAAGCGGAGTGGAAGGGAAGATAGTTATTGTCGCCCTTTTCAGAAAGCGTCGGACTTAATCCCCATAGGCACTAGCAGCACTAGCAGCACCAGCGGTATCTGCTTCGATCTCAACAGCCCTCATGATTCGAATACAAAGTTTTCTTCTTAAATTGCTCTACCCCGACTCTCCAACCCCGACCGCACATTACAATACTCCACGAAGCTGCTATACGCCTGCTGCTCCCGCCGATCTCCCCCTGGCTTCAAGCACCGTCGTCAGAACAAATATACACGAAATAACGCTGTCAGTTGTGACTCCGAGACGCTGGAACAAACGCTTGATTCGGATCTGTTGACTACATTCAATTATCTGCTTCATCAGAACCGCGAGCTTGGCTACCAACATCTATTGCCATCTGCGACCTGACAAGCTTATTGGGGGACATCATTACATTGAATGGACTGCAAGGACAACGCATACAACAAGTACAAGACGGGCCCCCGATTCCTTCTCTGCCCTTGACACAACCTGCACGTCAAGACCCAGTAGCCTCGCGCTGAAGGAATTTCGAGCTTCAGGTATAAAGGGATTTTCCAGCTCTTTTCCAATTACAGCATCATCATCTTGCGAGTTACAACAGGAGAAGTTACTGCAACATCCTCATGACTGCCCTCATGGCTTGTGACTCTTGTCATTCAATTATCAGCGGACGAGGAAGATATACAATAACCTCTAACCAGAAATGGACTATTACAATCAGGCATGGTACACTCACGAAGTGTGGGGTGGAACCACCCGCCATCGGATCCCCACGCCGGAAGGTCCGGGTCTTATTGAATGGCGACCGCTTAGAAATGAGCAAGGGCTTACTCATAGCGAGAAAATCTCTGATTTTGTATAGATCCTGTTAATTTGTTTCCGGTTGTGTCTTTCAGCCACACATCTTTGCCGTGGATGCAAAGCAAGCTGCTCAAGCAATGAACCTGAGTGAAGACTCGGCATTTCAGAAGGTCCAGCAGTGACCTTCGAAGCCAAAGATCCCCCTCTCTGCTCAGTGCGTGTAACAATAGCCATCTTGGGTGGTGGTTAGTACAGGGCGGCCCCGCTGCAGAGTACCTAGCATCTGCCGGCGCTTGACATCCGCCCCCACATAACCGCACATTCTGGTCGTCATTTCAAAGTACTAATACTCTACTCCTCCCTTCCGTACCGTTCATTCCCATGCAAGAGCAGAAGTACAATGTATTTTTCACTTTTACCGTTCACCGAAGCAGCGCTAGCGAAGGCCGTGGTGCTTCGTCTAATCCTATTGCTATTCTCTATTCCTGTCACATGGTGCCTCTATTCTTTGATTGTCTCATTCTCTGGCCCGCTCAAAGACGTTCCAGGGCCATTCCTGGCTCGACTGACAAGGTTTTGGGAGCTACGTGAGCTGCGGAAGAAACATTTTGAACAAGTCAATATACATTTGCACAAACAATATGGTCCGCCACATTCTTGGTCACACACGCAGAAGCACAGGAGATTGACTACAATACAGGGCCTATCATACGCATCGCTCCTGGGCGATACAGTATCAACGACACATCAGCTGTAAAGACAATCTACGGACTCGGCTCAAAGTTTGTGAAAGCGCCTTTTTATTACCCATTTGGAAGCCCAGTGACGGATCACGCGAATCTTTTCAATGAGCTGGATCCAGGTAGACATTCTGCGAATCGGAGGAAGGTCGCTTCTCTGTATTCCATGACTACACTTCTGTCTTACGAGTCATTTGTCAACAAGGCTAATAGCGAGCTCTGTCACCAATTTCTTCGATTCGCAAAAGATGGAGACTCGTTCAATGTACCGAATTGGATGCAGTACTATGCATTCGATGTCATTGGCGAGATCACGGTACGTTATCTACACAGCATGCCGAGGTCGAGGCAGGTTTCTAATACCGTTTAGGTTGGAGAATCTTTTGGGTTCATGGAGCAAGGCAGGGACCACAATGGTATTCTAGAAGGGATTCACGCCTCATCAGTATATGGATCACGTATCGGATTGTTTCCGAACTTTCACTATTGGATATCCCGGTTTTCAGCAGCACTCATTATTCCAACCCCCGTTGATGGCATGCTTACCTTTATCCGGAAGAATGTCGCCTCGAGACGGGAAGGGAAGCAATCATCTGATAGGAACGACTTTTTGACAAAGCTGTTGGAGCTCAAAGAGAATGCGAAGATCGACGAACTGGACATTACCACTACCATGGGCGCCAACATCGTTGCTGGCTCCGATACAACAGCAATCAGTCTCAGTTCTGTCATCTATCACCTGCTCAAGCATCCTCAGGCATTGGCAAGGCTTGTCGAAGAGATTGATGAGTTTGCTGCTTCTGGAAAGATTTCTGATCCTGTCACTTTTCAGGAGGCGCAGCAAATGCCATATATGCAAGCTGTCATTAAGGAAGCACTCCGGATTCATCCAGCTACTGGTCAGCCCATGTCGCGTATTGTGCCGCCAGGGGGTCTTGAGATAAGTGGACGGTTCTTTCCTGGTGGGGTGAGTGATTCTTAATCTATGGTTGATGTTGGCTGATGATTAGACCTCTGTGGGTATCAATCCATGGGTGATGCACCAAAATGTCGAGGTGTTCGGCGATGATGCTACAGAGTTTCACCCGGAAAGATGGCTGGGAGACAAACAAAAAGTCTCTCTGATGGAACAAAACTTCCTCTCGGTATGCACCCGATATACTCGAGGTGGAAACGTGCTAACTCCTCAGTTTGGTTATGGCTCTCGAACTTGCATTGGTAAGAATATCAGTCTGCTCGAAATGACGAAAGTGGTACCTCAATTATTTCGGAAGTTCAGGTTTCGGCTTGCGGATCCATCAAAGGAGTGGGAGCTTGATAACATATGGTTTGTGAAGCAGCACTTTGAGTGCTTGGTGGAAGTCAGGTGATGTAGCAGCTCCTCATTCAGTTCTCAGTGAGTATTGCAGAATTGAGCTTCTCCGACATGTGCCCTAATCCTTATGCTATCTTTCGCTCTGGAAGATGATTTTTCAGCGTTGTTATAACATCCGAGGTTGTCTCGAAGTGACCGAGAGGATCGCAGCATCCCAGAAATACAAAACTCCACATCGAGCTTGAACATTCAGAAGGGATGAAACCTCCCTTCTCGAGTGAATATGACTTCTTTGTGTTTCCCGGCGTCTGCCTTGAAACCGTCGATTTCCCACTGTTTGCTATTCATTGTAGTTGAGTTTTGTCTAATCTCGTGAGATCATCTTCACGTTCTGTGTTTGCGGCCTTTACATTTGCTTCTGGTACAAGCATTGCGACACGATTGTGTTTCGATTTGAAGCAAGCCCAGCTAGTATAAAAACATGAACTTTCTCCCACCCTGAGCTCTTCAGATTTTATGCTCAGAAGAGACAAGCACTCCTTCACTATGACTTCCTTTGTAGGTTCTGCTCTCAGCACCGAGACTACTTGGCAGTTCATGGCTCGACTTCTCGAATCCCAGATCGATCACTTCATGCAATATGCTCAAAAGGAGTACTCGACGCGCCACGGCAACAATGTTAACTTCGCTCCCCTTTCCAATCTGGACAAGGCACATTTGGTCAGATGTGCTCGTCTGTTCCTGAGATTTAGACAAGAGGGCGCCGAACCAAAGGTTCTTTGGCTTGTCGTTTCTCTGAGCACACTTCCAAACAAGGCTAGTCCTTCATCCAAAGGTTTGAGGAACTATCCTTTGTCCAATGAGAAATATGCTGATGTTTGTAGTCTATTTCGACGGTCGAGACCCTGCCTATGCTGCATACAAACTTGGAGCCCCTCTTAGCAACCACCAAGCAGAGATTGAGATTATGGTCGACTCGCAACATAAGCTTGTGGATGGTCCTCAATCTTCCGCCCCGAATGCAGCCGAGTGTTACTTTGTGCTGAAGCGACAGGGTGAGATGGAAACCCAACGAGACAAGCTTGTCAGCATTGGCAGGTGGAGACAAGCTACCTTACAGTGATGCTGTTGTTGGTGTGGAATGGCATGTGGGAGGTCACGGATGCGGGGCTGAGCTAGGATTGTTTTGTTGTTTGGCCGACCACTTGACTCTATCGATGCCTGATGTCGCGGCTCCGTTTTGGGAAGCAATCGAGGGTTATGTTAATTGCTGGGAACGGCTGGGAAGAGCTACAAGGATCTGCATGTAACGAAATGCGTTCTGTCTTACTTTCAACTGCCTTTTTCCATATTCTGTCTCACAGTCTGAGAGGCGAGTATGAACTCAAATCAAGTGATTGAAATTGAGAGGAATCACATAACGTCGTACTTGGAGCTGAGAATTTGCAATATTCTAGGTTTTCTATCTGATAAAGAGCAGTTTATAGAGCTGGAATAAGAACGTTCAAGCCATATACATGCTGGGAATCGCCCTCCCATTTATATCAGCCCAGCCAGGCATCCTCTGAGCCGGTTCCATGACTGCTTTCCTCTGTACTTCTTCCAGATAGCTCCTGGCATTAGCAGCATCTTGTACCATTGCCGCCTTCGACTTTACATTTACCCTCGGCCTCACCCCTGGTCTTGCTCTTGCTGTCAGGTTCTGCTTGCTTATACCCCCAGCAACACATGCTTTCCCACTGAAGGCAGAGTCTGCCGCCGCTTGCCACATGGCAGTGACATTCTGGACCATAGCTGGGGTGACGAAAAGTCTGCAATCAGCATCTTCACGAATGTATTGAGCTGGTGTGCCATCTTGTAAGTTCGCCGCGAGGATGTGGTCCGAGAAATTGATCCCATTATCGAGACTTCTATTTTGTGGCAAGTCTGACAACTGCTTGAGTGCGGCTGTCTGATCGGCAGTTGTGGCAGAACTTGTTGCTGGATCGAGAAAAAATTGGGGGTATTGGAATATAGGGTCATAGGAAAAGCTTCGAGCTCCCTTGGTTCCGCCAATAGCTTGGATCTTTGAGGTTGAAGGGCGGCCACCAAGAGCGACTGATTTGACACCGACGAGTGTTCTCATCATTTCGCTGAAAAGGGTACATGTTGAGGCGCAAGTGCCGTCATATAACTGCAGATGTCAACGGGAGACTTGGAGTAGGAGGATGATCATACCATTACGATGTTTTCAGCGGGGAAAGGCTGTGTGAAGTTCTTTCTCGTTCCGTATCCAGTAATGTCCATTCCAGCACCTGTTGTCTCATTGATTGTGAAGTTAGGATCATCCCAATTGTTTTGCTCCAAAGCGGTGAATTGATCTCCATTATTTGGGATTGGACCAAACTTTTCGGAAAAGCTCTTGAAAGCAGACCGGTTTTGGTTGAGATCGAAGTTGAAATTGAAAGCGGACTGAGCAAGATTGATGCGAGCGAAATCAGAAGACCCAGCCACAGTGAAGTTGCTGATCTGTGTGCTAGTTGCTTGTGCAAGGGCTTGGTAGGTTGGACCGATCCGCTGTCGAGCAAACACTTGATCCTGAGTTTGAGGAAACAATTGACGGAAAGCGTCGAAGCCGTTGACGACGATTCCGCCTCCATTTCCTTGAAGATCGACAACAAGCTTGGTCTTTCCATCTCGCTTCATCTCCGCCAGCATTGTTTGCATGACAGCTTGGAATTCTGCTGGGACGTTGGGTTCGAAGCTGTTCATGGAGATGACTCCCACGTCGCTGTTTGGGAGGTAGTATCCTGAGATTTGGCCATCTGATGAACTGACTTGAGCGATGGGGTATCCTTTGAGTTGGACGGTATTACTGGTAGGATCTCCAGGCTTGAATGTTGGAGGTTGGGCTGTTGAAACTGTCTGGGTAACGGGATTTGTACAGAACTTTTGAAAGGCAGAAGCGCCATCAGTGACACCTGAGAAGTTTCCAGGAACGAGAGCCATCGTTTGGAAGACTGCAGTCGAGCCGTTCGCAAAGGTCATGGTAGTGTTGGGACCTGGGTAGTAGAATCCGTATCTTCCATCACTGTAAAGGTTAGTGAATTCCCCAAGAGCTTGAGATGTCCTCACCCAGCAAAGAATCCATTGACATTGAGACCTGGTGTAAAGTCCAAAGCGGGATTGAACATTACAGTATTAAAAGCAGCATCTGGGTCTTGCTGGAATCCTTTGTCGGCTTCGAGGTTCATGAATGTGACCGCATCTTGACCGTTGATCTGAGTGATGGCTGAGGGTGTGCTTCCATTGTTCATGTTTCGAATATCATCTGTGTATGTGAGCGGAAGACTTGGTATAGAGTCTTCGACGAACCTGTCAGATATATCTGTGGCATTGATGTCCCGTCCATGCTAACTGATACTAGGGAAACGTTTCGTGTGAATCTGACCGGCCGTACTATGAGGTCTCCGGCAAATCGACTGTTCAGTCAGCTCCGAGCTCGGCTTGAGATGGGAAACTTACGTATGCCCATCCTTCGCCGACATGAATGTTGTGAACATATCAGTCTGCCATGCATGTTCATTTGGGTATGTGTTGTTCTGGAGGCTGTTTGCAATTCTGTTGACTTGACCGACGAGATCGATTGCTGGATATGGGAAATCGGCAGGAGGTGCCTTTTTGTATGCAAGGTCTAGTCGTCAGCTAGAGTAGCTTCGTGAAGATGCAACTTACCAGATTGGAATTCAACATATGGCATTATAGCTCGTGTCACGGCCAGCGCTTGTTCCGAGTTGAGAGGTACAGATCGTAAGCAGTTGAGAGCAAGCTCTCCTGGAATCATGGGAGTGACTGCGGGATTAGCATGAGTTTGGTAGATTTGTAGGATACACACCTGTTGGGTTTGCCGCTTTCATGGGCACCACCATGGCACTCACTTGAGCACATGGTTCATTTGTGGATGATGAATTCTGAGCAAAAACATTAATGACTAACGCCGATATTAAGAAAAGGGACAACATCTTTCAAAGTGCTGAAGTTTTGCAGAGGTTCATCGCGAGAATAAATGTAGAACTGTCGCCCTCGAGACTGTTTGCACTGACCGGTTTGGAAAGTTCAAGAGGCTCGGCAGCGGAGTTCCCATGAAGCTTATCTTTTGAAAATCCAGATGGAGGGGTAGGTTTCCCTCAGCCAAGACCCCGCAGTTTGGAGATCGTTTGGGATCGACAGATGTAAAACGAAAATCGCGATGCAGCCAATCGCAAATCTCGAATGCTTGCTTTTGGATTTATGCTTGATTTCGGGATTTCGGTCTGGGGAATATGGCTGGAGAGTAAGTAAATGCTCTTATCTTTGTGCACCGACTGGCCGAGTCAAACGTTGACTGCTGTTGTATTAACTTTCTCCTTCGGGTTGCAGCTCGTATTGTCGTACTCGCGTGGAGCACAACCCCTTTCCCAACATCGCTTACTTCTCCAATTGGAGATGCTGTGTCCTACTGTCATTAGGAGGACACGATGAAGGCGACACTCGAACATAGCTCTTGGAGAATTGGGTCTACAGAGTACAGACTGAGTTGGGTATAGACAAAGTGTTTCCTTACTCGTGGATATCCAGACATGGATGGATGGGCAGGGTGATGACAGCCCATTTTTCGATCACTGGATCACGGCAAATGGATAATTAGGCTTTGGTCCACAGCTATCGCCTTGCTCCGGAAGAGCTCGAACTCAGCTAAGCCTTCTCCCCTCCACTGAACCTCTCCAGTCCATTTGATGATGTAGACTTTGGGCCCAACAGAGCCTCCTCATTCCAACTCTCCAGCAGCTCCATTCCAATCCAGCTATAGCGTATCTGCCCAAATATCCACTCACAGCTCCCCAAAGGAAAGGGCATCAATTAATTCCACCCGGCGCCATATTTGTGAAGATCTGGGAGAGGTCGTTCACTGGGTGAGCCAGCCCCATAGCGCGGCACTTCTCCCCCATCGTAGCCATGAGCTTTCCAAGCTTTGTATTTGCCTGCTTTTGGCATATGAGCATTCGATTGGGAGAACAGCTTCTAGAACGGATTCCGGCCTATTTCGAGAGGAGGGAGCCTTCTGTACATCATCTATGAATCTTTCTGCATTTGAAGCGCCGCCATCGTACCCGCCCTGCTCCATGCTTTCGACTCCGGTGGAGCAATTTTGCATCCTTGGTGTTTCGAGGAGCACAATTTCGTCGAGGGATACTATACCCACAACCGATCCTATGTTTGGTATTGAGAGGCCAAGGAAGCGTACCTCTGTAGCGATCTTTGATCAAGAATGGACGGCAGATGATGAGAAGGCACTTCGAGCATCGTGGACCTCCGAACTTCAAAAAGAACTCGAAAACACGACTTCCACCAAGGCCACCTTTTGGGGAAGGGTCAAGAAGCTTTTTGATTGCACACCTCTTGATCTGCTACCAGATGACGAGGAGTTGGCTGGGAATAGCAAGACAATAGACGGCATTGAGATTCGCCAGTGGATCAAGGTCCTATGCCAGTCTTTCACAAACCTATTGTGCTGTCCAGCATTTGATGGTAGACGAGAGTTGGTCCAGCATGCCTTCCGCGAAGCGTTATGGTATCGAAGGAACTCTGAAGGGGTGCTGGATGTTGGTGCTGCGATCGTTGATCGTAACAACCACTTCCTCTCCACACTCTCTCGAAATCTGGGTCCTATGGCCAGCAATCTGACCCCAGAGGTGAAAGCTGTGATACAGCAGACACTCAATGAGGCATTGGGGGACTATGCCTAGAGCAATGGGGTTCCTGGATTATCTCCAGCCGAGTGCATCGAAGGAGAAGTTTATTGTGGTCGGAGATGTCGATGCCATCATGGCCGCTTGGAACGCATATGCCGAGAAAACCCCAACAGTTTTCAGCCTCGAAGAGTATAGAAAGGATTTCGGCCAGACAAAACGGGGCGATGATCTTGCGCTCAAGAAGGAATGGATTCTTTCTGTCCGCAGAGGGGAGATTGTGCAGGGCCAGAGAGAGGCAGAGGTGGAAAATGCACAAGCTGGTGAACCACTTTTAGAGGAGTTGACATCGAAGAGCACAGCTCCTCCTCTCATTCCAGAAGGTCTGACCAATCAAGGTGAAGAGCAGATCCAGTCGAAGACCGGTGCTCAAGTCGCAGCTCCAATCCCTCCTATTCCTCGTCCTCCGAAGGAGTCAGATGTGAGTTCTCAGCCTCCAGCTAATACTCAACCAGTACAAGAGACTTCAGACCCTTTGATTAATGATGTGGCAAGTGAGACTTGCCATTGTGAGATGATGTGAACTCTGAGTTTTAATTTAGCATTCGGAGTGTCCGCTGCTGAATGGAAGATTGAGCCAAACTGTTCATGCAGCCCTGAGTGTCTACCGTATGCGATATGGAAGTCTTACTCATAAACGTTTGTTCACGATGTGAACCAGCTTCATTCGCAAAATGTCGAAGACGTCTCTGTGATGGGAGAAATGGGCTGTGAGTCGGTGAGACGTGGCATCTTGAAGATTATTCGCTGTGTGGATGATTCTGAAAGGAACAAGTTACATGAATGAATTTTGATTTCAGCAACACAAATCTTGATCGTGTGAAAACTCGAATATAGTGATAGATTAGAGGTGAGAAAACGATGTGGTTCTAGCTATAATGCTGGTGCCCTAACGTTAGTTTCAGGTTGCGTAACCTTAAGCATCCGGGATTTTTCCCGACTTCACTCTCCATCACAACCTCCAAGACGGACACCCAGCAAGGGAATATTCAGTCCCAATTCCAATCACCAGACTCACCAACATTATGAGCACGAAGCAAGATCTGAAATGCGAGGCCTGATTCTCATCTTCAGCCCATACAAGCAACGGATCTGTTCAAAGTTACCACAAACGCGTCCGGCTGATGGAGCCCAGGATCCGCCCGCGATGCCCTCGACTGCACTGACATTACTTAACACAGCTTCTCAGTTGTCAGAGCAGGCGGCTTCATGCTTCCGCTTTGCGCCTCGAGCAAACAATGGAGTAGAGGCGAGTCGCCAGATGTCTCCGGACTGCTGTGCGCGACACGACTTCGGAGCTCTCTGGTACGGCTTTGGTAGTACCCTGTAAGTGTGGCCCCAATGTCACAAGCAACAGCTAACGGTACGCAGTTTCTGTTCCTCTTTCGTCCCATCCTTCCCAGTCCCCCGATCTCCTACATTTACCATCCAAGCGGAAGCCCTCGAGAGGCCGAAATATACCCAGAAGCAAACGGGATCAGAAACTTCTATAAGTTGCAAATTCCAGCTACTGGGCGACTCAACCCCTTCTGCCGATGTTGTTAAATGCTTGAAAGAGATAATCTCTCTGTCGGGAGGTCTGGTTGTCGTGAGATTGAAGGAAATTGCTACACGCGGATGATATAGCATCGCAACCCCAACGTATTGAGCAATCACAGCAATCCTTTTCTCGTTACCTTGGAACATCTGCAAATTGAAATTCCCATACCTCGACAGTCCTGCATGCGGTGTCTTGAGCATCTGCGGGTGTGTCCGTTCTCTATCGTCTTTCCTCTTCCGCACACGGCCGAATGTCCCTATACCGGACACATTCTTCTCCAAAGTTTTAACCCATGTACTTACATACCAAAGGCTAGAAGATCGCTTGAGTAAGACTACTTCTCTTAATAAAAGTCTAGGCCTATAACAATATTCTATTTTGCATATACTAGAATATGCATTTTCTTTGGTGAGGCTCGCTAGTAGCACTGACCAGGTAGTAGTCCGTGCAAAAAATGCATTTACTAGAATATGCATTTTCAGATTCAGGATTTTTGAGCTCAATTCTTATGAACTGATTAATTTAAGGATGTCTACCGAGTCTATGCAACTACCACTGCCACTGCCCGAAGCATTAAGGCCGTGGCTGACATTAATTATAGAGTCCCACGTGATTATCTGCCACTCTGCTGACTGCCGGCAAGCTCTAAGTCCAGGCGCAATCAGCACACACTTGTGTAATAAACACCAAGTCGGACTCGAATCTCAACAGCAGCTTACAGAGTATCTTAAGCAGTGGCAGTGGCAGTATGATTTCCGTAGCGTGCCACTGCCATTGGACGGGTCTCTGCCCCAGCCAGTTATTCCAATTATCGATGGCTTCTAATGTAGAGACTGCGCATATAAGACGACTAACTAGCGTGTTATGCGACAGTACAACAATACAAAGCATAATAAGAAGCGTATAAAAGATGAGAAGCTATTTAGGGCAGTCGAGCTACAAACGTGGTTTAAGGAGAAGAGGGCGCGATACTGGGTCGTGGACGCGACGCGACAGTTACGTGATGTCAATAACAGCAGCGGCAGTGGCAGTAGTGATGCTGGCGCTGTAATTAAGGCTGCAATTGCAGAATGGATGATTAAGGAAGAGGGCTAGTACCAGGTTAGTACTGTAGCTACCGAGATTGACTTGTAGCTATAATATATGGGCTAGAAAGGAGTACTGGCCGGATCTAAGTACGAATTAGTCGAGACGGCTGCTTTTGCTACTACGGCTACTGCCGACGAGACCGAACTTAAGCCCGTTTTCTAAAGCTGGAAGCGGATACTTTAGCGGAGTCTAGATACTCTAGTAGTAGTAGGGAACTATAAGGATATTCTTAAGTAGTAGGCGTTGCCTAAGAACGAAGTAGCGAGTTAACGGCTATTTAAGAGGCTAGAGAAGTAATCGGTCTTTTAATATAGTTAGACGTTTGTATAGCTGCTCTACTATGTTCTATATACTGCTACTGTAGCTACTAACGACGAGACTAAGACGAGAGTTACGTTCTCTAAGCTATAGTTAGTATATATTAAGGATATTCGAAAGGCAGTAGTAATAATAGTAGTAGAGAATAATAACAAGCTTAATATAGTACTTATAGAACTAATTATTAGTCTTATTATATAAGATACTAGCCAATTACTCTTATATAAGTCGCCAGTTATATACTACTTAGCTGTATATAGAGTTAATCTCTAGATAAAGAGATTCTACCTATTATTTTAATATATACCGACTTTGGCTTATATAATTTAAATAATCCGGCTTTTTATACTTAAAGTAGCTGTCTTAGAAAAGAGCTGGCCCGAGCTCGAACTCTAAAGCCGAAAAGAGATTAGAGCTGTAGTAGAAGTAGTAGTAGAGCGTATCTATTAACTATAGAAAGACTACTTATATAAAGAGTCTTTCTCGCTTATATCTAGTATTCTCTTATAGCTTATATAGAGACTAGCTATTAGTCGAGTCTAGCTGTTCGAGGCTAATATCTACTAGTCGAATAACTACTAGACCGTCTTCTATAAAAGTAAGAAAGTAGCTATAGCTAAGGTATAGGCAATGTATTAAGCGTTAACTATTAAGCTAGAAGGGCTTCTTTATAAGCTGCTCTTTTATTAGAGTACTGCGCCAGTACTACTGCTATAGCTAGTCGATAGTATAGAAATAGTATAGCAGTTTTAGTAGAAGAGGTATAGCTTTATTAATTACTTATATAATGTAAATTAAAAAGTAGACTAGAAGTTCTTATAAAAGCAGATACTATATTATAGCTAGACGTTAGTTAAGAATAGTAGCAGTAGTAGAGGCCAGCTCGAATAGGCCGACTAGCTATATAAGGCGTACTTGAATTGCGAGAAGCAGTTTCTACTTAAGCTTATAGTCGCTATATATATTATAGAAGAATAGCTAGTAAGGAGTCTTAAGATCGGCTCGATTAAAGTCTGTAATAGTACTATGTCGAGTCGGAATATCTTTATAATTAATAGGTAAGTAGTAGTAGTAACTACGTATAATAAGAGCTGTAAGTGTTAAAAGAAGATAGAGTATATATTTTGCTATTTTCTAGACTAGCTTAGCTAAGTTATTATATAATATCTCGTTTACGTCTTACTATTCTTACGTGTAGTAGTAAAGACTAAAGGCGACTTTCTCTTTATAGACAAACGCGGGCTATAGATCTAAGACTAGCTATTAGAAGCTGTAGTAGTAGTAACGGCCAAGTATTTCGAAGTTCAGTTAACTGTTTTAGAGTAGTAATATATTACTATTGCTATTAGTAATAAATATTTCTATAAGGCTAGCCGAATTTAGAAGCAGAATTAAAAGAAAGAGGGCAAGGCTATAAAGAGAGAGAGTAATAGTAAGGTCGAGTAAAGCTTGTTTAAGTATATTCTTATTTATTAGTTAGTATATAGTAAGTAGATAGTAGTTAAGTACTATACTATTAATAGCGCGTTTCTTAATCGACTCGAGCCGGATCTAGTTAGCGCATATAGCTAGGCATTATAGACATAGTACGCCTTTCTTTATCTCGAGTTTAAGAAGGCAGCAGTAGTAGTAGCTATAGTAGTCAAGCGTTCGACTAGTCCGCTTCTATAATTAAGTAAGTAAAAGAAGCCCGATATAAGTAAGGCTATCTAGAGACTACAAAAGGTTCTAGGGCCTAATACGTAACTATAATTCTATAGTTAGACTAAGGCACTTAAGTTAGTCTATATAGCTATAGCTATATAACTCTAGATTATTGTTCTTAGTATAAGCAGTAATAAGAGTCTTCTATTCTTTTCTATAGCAGCTATAGTTGTCTACTAGACAGTAGTTGTTATAGTACTGTTTACAGCATTAGTTAATAATCTAATTAATCGAGTACAAGTATACTAACTAACGTATAAGAAGTAGTAGTAGTAGCGAAAGTAAGTACTTTTACTACAGCTTCTAATTATTAGTACAGATCGAGCTATAGAGAGCGACTTTCTCTTCTTTACTAAAGAACTCGAGCTAAGTAAGTAGCTAGCATATGTCTTCTTTAATAAGTACTATATAGCTATAACGAATACGTTATACCAAGCTAAGCTATAAGAGCTATAGCAGTTACAGTACTTACAGTACTGGTTCTTGTATTTTACAGCTACGCTTCTTACTATACTTGAGCTAGTTCTTTAAGCTAACCTACTTCTTTAGTATACTCTGCTCTACTAGTAGTCGATAATACAGTCGATAATTCGGTACTAGGTAATCGAGTACTAAAGAGAGATTTAAGAAACGGCCGAGCCGCTAATTCGGTAACTGCTACTACTACTAGAGTCTCGAGAAGTTATCTACGTATATAGCTATACTTATAGCGAGAGCGTAGTCGAGAAAATAGACTGTCCGTTTTATAAGGCTATAGTAAGTAGTAAGTAAAAGATTCTCGAGTAGTAGACTAATAGTAGTAGTAGTTGGATTATTGTAACTAAGGTACTTAGAACAGGTATCGATATTCTCGAAGTTATTTATATTCTTTATCTAGGCCGGCTATATAGCTTAACTAGCTTTATATAGTAAGCCGAAAAAAGAGAGCGAGCCGATAAAATTAGCGACTTAATTATACTTCTTTTTAGTAGTAGTAGTAGTAGTAGCTAGTTTTCTGCTTTTCGATATAAGCTAGCTAATATATACTCTATTAAGGCCAAGAATAAAGTAGTATTAATCGAGTATCTCGAGAGTTATAGCTACTAATATATAGTACTTATATAGTATTTAAATAGATAAGTCTAAGTAACTAGCTATATAATAACTAATAGTATATTATATAACCGATACTAAGTATTGCCTAAGTTTTAGAAAGTTTAAAATAAGTCTAAAAAGAGCTATAGCTGTAGTAGTAGCTATAAAGATAGTACTAAAGCTATTTACTAGGCTCTTTAAGCTAAGATTCGATAAAACAAGTAGCTCGAGCAGTTCTACTAGCTTCTTTATAGCTACTATATCTACTGCTAGCTTATACAAATTAAAAAAGAAGAGAAAAGCTACTACTACTAGAATTGTCTATATACTATAAAAAAGAGCTGTAATATTATAGTATACCGGCAGTAGTAGTCGCGGCTTTAGCTAGCTCTATATAACTAGTACTTTTAATACAAGCTATTCTAGGCAGTCTATATAGCTATTAAAAACTAGTAAGTATATATATATTTATATTTTATACTTTTAAGTCTCTTTTTTCTTTACTAAGTCGAGTAGCTACTTAAAATTAGCTAAAAGGTCGAGTTCGAAAAGAAAAAGTAGTAGTAGTAGTAAATAAATTAAAAAGAAGAAGAGGAACTTAAATAGTAGAAGCTTAACTAAATACAAATATAGCAATAAGTTAAAGAGCTTTACTATAAGCTAAAAGATAAAAAGGGCTTATTAAAGAGTTGTACTTAAAAGTAAGACTAAATTATAGTTATTTAAATTCGCTTAACTAAAAGAAGTAGTAGTATAATAAAAGTATATATATATTTCTTTTTATAGCCTTTTTAAAAATTAAGCTAGAAACTATAAGCCGCTATTAGCGCAGAGTAGCGTAAGGCATAACCCTTATTTAGGTCTATAGAAGTAGTAGTAGTAGTAGTAGTAGTAGTAGTAGAAGTATATAGTATTATTTATTTAGAATTTAAGAAAAATAAAAAATAAAAAATAAAAAATAAAAAATAAAAAATAAAAAATAAAAAATTAAAAGAAATTATAAATATATATATATTTTACTATTATTAT
>AIET01000294.1:0-77956 GCA_000292665.1 Helotiales sp. EF0021
AATTTATGTTCTCGGAGTTTGGGGTGATGTTTCATTTAGTTGTCCCATTTAGTACTCATATCTGGTCGAGTAAGCATACAATGTCTACTAGCGAGTAAATCCTCCGGTGTGTCTATTAACATCCTCCACCCAACCAAAACGTAGAGGATTAACACGATCTCAGGCACGCTGAATCCTAGAATATGGCTGGCTCTGTTCTCGAAGAAAACTTTCAGGGACTGCTTGCACTCCTCCCGCTGGGATTCAGCCTGGAGGGCACCATAGTAGTCACTATCACGCTTTGCATCCAGACGCAGTGTTCGACGGTTGCTGAGCTTTTCTGGAATCACAAGATATGGAAGAGTCGACCCAACATTGGTATTAGCCTCCACTCCCGCCTTGTAGCTCGGGTGCCAAATGAACGGAAGTTCCAAGTTCTGTACCTTTGCAATTGCCTTCCAAAAACGAGAACCAGACACGTTGAGATTCGAAAGCCAATTCAGACGCGGTAGCACAATAGTGTCGAGTTCAAAGTTCATGTATTTGACCCTTGTTGAAATTTGGGCATCTTGAAGAATGATTTGGTAATTCTTAAGACCCAAAGTACCACTTTCGCGAGTGATCTGAAAGATTACTGGTGACGGTGTGTTGCAACTGTATCTGCCGACATCGCCTTGAAGTCGGCGCAGATCAACCTTGATTTTTCGTGGTTTGATGGTGAATTCCCATACAAGAAGCCGTAGTTCGGCGGGCAATTCTGGAGACAAGGCAAAGGTATCAGATTCTGGGAAACGTTGGTAGAGGGTACAACCGGCGTCTGGAAGTTCGTCCCGGAGTATGGCGAATTTTGAGAACGCGCCTTCCATTGTGGAGGTCGGATATTCAGGTGGAGTTGTCAAGTTGTCGTCGAAGGACTATTTATCTGTCAATATTTTATTCATGAATGAGTCATGACAGATAAATCAGAACAGCTATTTATGAATAAGTAATATAATAGATAAACTGGAACAGCTCGTGAGGCTTAACTTCTGTCTGCCGAAGCATCGATGGTCTGCGCATCGTCAGTTAATGTGAAACGGGGAGGAATATCTGGTATTTCTACTGGAATGATTCAGCCATGATTTATTCGCAAACGAATGGCAGGAAAGAAAGGAAGGAGGGAGGTTGAGAGCTTAGTGTACTGTAGCGCAGAAGGTGCCGAAAAGCCCGAAAAGGAAAGCGCTAAGGGCGCCTTCCTAGGCAGGCTACATAACCGAAATAATTGAGGCTACCTGGTCTTTGTGCAGCAAACAACTCGCCTTTATCCAAATATGAGCTTGAAGATCAACAAGAACAAAAAGCATTGAATAGATCTGATTACAAGGATAAAGATGAGGCAGAATACTGTAATTCAAACTATGTCAAGTATCATCATTCTTTCATTCCACGTGCATTACCGACCGTGTTGTACATCGATGTAAAAGACAACGCCTAGCTCCTCGTAGTCGCTTATCATTGTATACTCAACAGATCTTTTCATGTTCATATTTATTTGGTCAAGTACATGTATTGAAAGTCTTACTGACTGTTATATATCGCTGGCTCGTCTTCCTCCAACATTCCTGCCGCTATCGCTGCCGAGTTGAGTCGGTCGTCAGCTCAAATGATCAGCAACTATCTTCGGAATGCTGAAATTAGGAAATTCCAACGCCCTCAACTGAAAGAATGCCTTGAACAAATCCATACACTCGGCCCTTGACTCTTCAGTTTCATTGCGTCGATAGTCTCGACAGGCATCATTCGCTGGGACAACGATAGTAAGTTCTCGAAGATTTCTGAATTTTGCTAGTACAAGATTGTTCTTGTACTTCTTCGCATCGCTGTTTTCCTACGCCATGATGGCGAGGATGCTTTGGGACCATGTCCAATTATACCATTTGCATCTCTAACTTTTGGATGCTAGAAAGTGACTCGGGTAGAACATAACTGGAGACATCATAAGTGGCAGTCCAGTCGAATTCGGGGAGAACCAACGTGTCAAGTTCGAAGTTCATGTACTTGACACATTGCGTTGTAAAGCTGTCTCTCAAAACAACGTGGTATTGCTTCAGCGCGTAGACCCGACTTTCTTTGTTGACGCGGAGAATCGTCGCTGAAGGCGACCTTGATTCATACGTGAATTTGTGAAGCCCATCCTCCCAATAGCCAGTGACGTTCAGGATCACCCTTCGTGGCTTCATTGTAAAACCCCACTACAAGAAATGAGACTATGTTTCTGAGAAGGAATCCGCGAGAGGATAAAACCCTTCCCGAATCCCTCGAAGGTGTAGGGAAATGGGTTAAAAGGCGGAAACAAAGAGATCTCCTGCTTACCACTACGAGACGCAGCTCGGTAAGAAGTTTCGAAAACAGGGTGAAGGATTCGAACTTAGCGTGGCTCTGAAGGTAGAGATCGCAATTCCAGTCAGGAAGCTCATATCTCAACGTGTTCAAGATCAAATGAGATACAATGACCGCCTCGGCAGTCTGGATATCTCCGCTGGTTGGATTGTTAACACGAGGTATGACTGATGTTGTGGTTGTTGGACCGAAAGCGAGACTTTGCCCTGGACAACGTGGTCTTCGGCAGCTTCGTGGTTTTGAGTTTTACAGCCTTGAATTTCTCTACCAGATGTTGACAAGCTTGAATGTGAATTAACAATTTTGTCCGAGGTCAGCACTATCCGAAGTATCGTGGCGAGGCATCGTTGAAGTCGAAGGTGTGGTATTGAAGGTGGTATCAGCAACCATGTTGTTAATTTGGAGAGTCGATGTCTGAAGCTTGTTGTGCAACAAGGTCAAGCAAGAGGTGGGGCTGGAAATTTAAGGGATATCGACGTTGTTGGCGTGGCTAACCCTACCGGCTTTAGTCCGCCTCGTTTTGGTCTCGCTTCAAGGAATTAAACAAAAACAAAAGACCCTGCCACCGAAATATGCCAAAACTTCAACCACCCACCTCACAGCGCAATGGAGCCATTAAAAAGCAAAACCGTGAACTTCAGCAGCAAAAGAGTTCGAGCCCGTGGGCCTAAGTCTCTGTCGTATTCGAATAGGGGATTGCCCTCGGTAGTGGCGTGTGCAATCGACATGCTCGATCGATCAGGCCAGGCGATTTTACCTCCACTCTCAAGAGACACAAGTTTGACCAGTACCACCTTGCCAAGTGGCTGCCTGCATGTGCTCCTATGAATGAGAAAAGTGCTCATTTGGATTTATGTAGTGTGTTGTTCTAAGCGTGAAAAAGGTGGCAGAAGCTAAGACTTGGGAGATACTCCACGTCTTCTCTGAGCCTCGTTTGACTAGGTAGGTACCTGCATGAGTCTCTGGTCTCATGATTCAGGTACTTCCATGGGTAGATTATGAATGGATTGTAATATCGAATTGAAATTGTTTGTGTTTATAAAGTTGATGATAATGCTTGGAAGAGCGTAGTTGATCAGAATGATGAAAGGTCACCCGGTTGCACGAGATTATATCTTTGAAGAAATGGATACACAATTTGCTCTTAGGGGCCTCTACTATCCAAGTCTGCGACTAGTGCCTGCCGATGCATTTATCGTGTTGAAAGACGGATATTTCCTCTCACGTATCACCAACTCGCCTATCATTCTCACTATCCACAGTAGCTAGAATTCCAACGCACTCGAGGACGTGAACGTGATTCTTGGGCAGAGAACCTTAGGAAGCTCTTCATCATCATCCTGAATCTCAAAGAAACGCTTCACTTCCCCCCTACACTGACTTTGCGCCCAGTCCATCAGTTGAAAGTCCGCAACAATGTGCAAGCTCTCCAACCTTGTGAAAAGTCCAGCCTTGAAGATATTCTTAAAAGCCTCCTCGACCCGTGTTGGGTAATGATAGTAACCAGGAATGAAAGCGGAGACCCAATCACAATCACGCCATTCCACTTTCGTCGCGAGTGTAACATTTGTTATCGGCATTGAAGGGAGGAAAATGATACTCGTAAGATCGATTCCAGTTAAGACGAGAGTGTCGAGTTCGGGATGAAAGTACTTGATTCGTTCCTTATTCGCATGGTCTTGGAGGAGAACTCGGTATTGTTTTAAGCCACACATACGACTCTCATGATTAATTTCGAGAATGCTGGGGAGATGTGTTTCGCAGGTGAAGAAGAGCTCGTAGTCCTTGTCCTCAGATCGATAATCGGCGTGGATTCGAGAGTGACGAGGTGTGGGGCTGAACGACCATATTGCATTGCGTAACTCGAGGGGCAGTTGAGGAAAGAGTTGGAACGTGTCGAGTTTAATATTTTGAGCGTGAAGAGATATGCCGGCTGGGACTTCACTCTGCGGAGTCTCCAGCGTGATTGTAGTGGAATTCATCGATGCTTCGAAACTGGATCAGTTTCAGCGTCTTTGCGTAAGGATATATTCATATACCAGCTAATGGATGATGTTAAGATAGATCGAGTTGTGCGCGAAAGCGGATCGATGAAAGTGGCGACCACAACGAGGGATGCTAGATGAAAATGATGGTGTGCTCAAAGCGATAGGCAATCTTGACGAAACCACCGATTACTCCTCGAGAAAGACGTTTTTGTTGAAAAGATGTTGACAACACTACTAGGAATGCGCGGAGGAGGAGGAGGAGGAGGAGGAGAAGTAGTAAGGACCCGCCCCTCGCTTATGCTACTAAGCGAGATCGAGGGCCAGGAAGTCTTGGTAGCGAGGCAGGGCAGCAGCTTCTTGATCTCAGAACAGACATTTTGATTTCATATCCGACATTCAGTTTGAATTATAGAGGTTGCTCGCATTTAGCTTCAGAGCCCGGTAGCACAACGCAGGATCAGAAACTTTGGAAGATGAGAAATGAACGAGACCACATTAAACTTGAGTAGTTCGAAAGAGTACCAACTCCATCTTCCAGTACAATTTTGACGTACATACTACACAAACATGAGAGACTCTAACTATCAACGCTGTCTCAGATATTAAAAGCTAGCTCAACCATTGAGTCATGGATGAACAATCAATCGTAGTCAAGATTCTCAGCGCCAACTCTCGATCTCCTGCATACATGAAGTGTGATACCACCAGACTCTCCCTTTATTACCTCCCGAAAGTAACCTAACCAATCCTAGTCATAACCATCTTATATCCAGCGAAATCCTTGTCTTGTGCACGTTGTAAGTTTCTCGGGAACCAGTTCATCCATCCCAAACACCATGGCTGACTCTTACACGTTCGTAATCGTTGAGCATAGCAAGCGTGGTGCAAGATTGTAAGTTCTACAAGTACCGAAACAAAGTAAATAGAAGCCATAATGTCTGCTGGTGATGGGCGGTTTGGCGCCAATGCCGCCGACAAAGCGAATATATAAGGCGTTATCGAGAAGTCAACGATACTACAAGGGGCTTCGTGGTAGCCATGCGTCGAAACTTAGGATGATGAGTAGCTGCGAGATGTAATGATGAAGACATAGAAGATGAGGTGTGTAGGGCTTACGTTGTTATTGGGGATTGGGGCTCGAGATTCTGGCAAATGGTTGTTGAACTGAAAGGGGAGGGAGGAGGAATGTGCACGGTAGATATTTTCGTCCGAGATTCAAGTTTGTATTCACGAGCCTAAGAGTATTTGGATATTTCATAATATTCTGATATTTAATTTCAAAAAAAAGATATATAAAGTGGTTTCATTCTTAGTTGCAATAATAGCATTCTTCCTGTCACCATCTCCCGTTGATCAATGCTCACCTACCTCTCTCCAAAGATCGTGATGGTCTCCATCGTGACAATTTTGCTACACGGGTCCGAAATAATCATTATCGTCCTTGGCAAGATCTATATATATTGGTCATTGTCACGAGCCAAAGGAACAAATACGTCACCACTAGATGCCACCACTACTAGCCGCTATGCATATCTTAGGACACAGGAATCCTGGGATCACCTTCGCTCGGTTCCGGAAGTAGATCTCTAGAGTTTCCACACATTTCTTTTGGCCTTGGATATCCTTCCAGCCACCAGGATCAGAACCACTGTGTGTTTTCGCGTCTCCGACTAGATGAAGGACTTTCAGTCTCGGGAGGCAGCTTACCAGTAGCCTGTCCTGGTAGAACATTTCTTCAGTGCCTGGTTCTGGGTCTGCGACTCGGAGTAGATGATTTACATCATCTGACCACCAAACGCGGTGGAGGCTCAGTGACTGAATCATTCGGAACCTCTGTAGCATGTGGGTCGAGATCATGTCGAACCTAGGTCGAGCATCGGGGTTCCATGAAAAATTATACTTTTGCCGTATGTATAAAGTATCGACGTCGGAGCCGAATAAAATGACACTATCCAGCTCAGGGTTGAGGTATGTGCAAGGACGGCCACCGTCAGTGGGCCCTAGGAAGACTCGATAGTGTTTCAACATTGTTGCCCTGGATTCACGGCTGACTCCAAATGCTGCTGGGGCGGGAGTATGAGCCTTGTAAGTCAATGATTGACGTCCATAATTGAGTACAACCCTGACAAATATCCTCCGGGTTCGAGGCATAGCGTACTCCCAAATCTTCTCCCGAAGCTCGAAAGGAAGGTTGTTGAAGACCGTAAAGGTAGGCGTAAAGGTAGGCTGTGACAACTCTTTGAAGAGCTCAAGATCCGCGAATGGCAGCTCGGCGAGCGTCGCCGCATCTTCGAGTCTAACGGGACCAGGTGTTTCGAGAGGGTAAATTGTATATCCACCAAGCATGTCGATAGTGAGAGTGTACCTGAGCTGCTCCGCAAGGGAAGCCTGGGCCTCATGAGACTGAACACCGTCCGGAAGCTCCATGATATACTTTTAGAGTTAGTCTTATCTATGCAAGGTCGCAGAAACAAGTTATATCAGCTTTCTGATGAAGATGCAGAGTTGGTGTGATCGTGCAGTATTTATCTGGACTCGAGACCTGACTGTTTAAGGAGGCATTAGCTCACCCGAAACAAAGGCGAAACAGTATCACCTCACTTCTTTGTTGGTTTGCGCCAAATATACTCATCGAGAACCTGTTCGCGTGCCACCATGTCAAGAACCCAACAAAGAATCTAAGTGGCGTTCTTAGTGCACGCATCAAAGACAGAAACTGAAACATTGAGCAGAGGTGTAAGAAAACAGACTTGAGACAGTTTTGAAGAGTGTCATTGCTCATTATGTACTCCATGACTGATGCGCAAAAGCATAGTAGGTATCTCTGCTGCAGCGGCGCATGATGCGATTCTCAATCTGCAATCCCATGCCAAATAATCATATGTGCAACCCATACCATGCGATCCCAAACGCCAGACAAACCATGCAAACCCTCATATGCTTTTCGCAAGCAAGTTTCTCAATGTACAACCTTAACCTCGACTCGATGCTCGCTTAAGCCTCCGCCATCACCATACCTCCTTCCTCGCCCTTCTTCTGCACAACATTAATATTCTTCCACTCCATCATAAGAGCCGCAAGTAACGTGACAGCACTCAATCCCGTAGCCACCAGGAAAGTTCCTGTGCATCCATAATTGAACGCCTCAATAACCATTCCCAGATCCTCCGCTGGAACGACTTTCCTCAACTGTGTTGCTCCGAGATGAGCAACTGCTTCTGCATCGAGGCCCGCGATACCGCTGAGCTTTGACACCACGCGAGCAGTGAAGATGTTTTGGCCAACAGCCACGAAGATGGCTCCTCCGAGTTGCTGAGCGAAGAACATGACTGCCATTCCACTCGAGATGTCTGCGGCTGGGACGACGGCCTGGACTGCTAACATTGGTAATTGCATCGCAGCACCGGTACCCATGCCGTAAAGAACCTGATAACCGATCCATTTTTCGTGACCTGAGTCCGGGGCAAAGGTATACAACAAGCCAGCTCCGGTGGCAGCCAAGACTGGAGATAGGATCATGAAAGGAACGTAGTATCCGATTTTCTGCGTCAATTTTCCTGAGATTATGGACAAGAGGACAAGTCCGAGGACCAGTGGGAGAGTAGAGACACCGGATGTAACAGCCGAGTCACCCTTCACGACTTGGAACCAGATGGGGACGTAATAGACGATGATGAAGAGGGATCCAGTCATGGCGAAGATGAAGATTACGCCGCCGATGATGGATCGTTGGGTGATGATGGACATCTTGACGGAGGCGGTGCGAGGCATGAGGATTTGTACTACCCAGAAGAGTGCGAAGAGGCCGGCGAAACAAATGAGGAGGCCAATGACTTTGGCGGATGACCAGGCGTAAGTTGTTCCTCCCCATTGCAAAGCGAGAATGAGAGATATGACGGAGGGTATCATGATGGATGAGCCGATTGGGTCGAGTTGCACCAGTTTTTCTTTCAGAGAGACTTTTTCGTGAGAAGAATCGATGTGAAGGAAGAATAGGACAGCTGCAACGGTGACGGCTCCGATAGGAAGGTTGATGTAGAAACACCAGCGCCATGTTGCATCATCCGTGAAGACACCTCCGAGGATGGGTCCGAGGACGGAGGAGACACCAAAGGAGATGCCGAAGAGGGCGTAGTAAATGGGACGCTTTCTCAGGGGAATGAGGGGGACGAGGATCATCATTCCTCCACTGAAGATTCCTGAGGAGCCGAGACCAGCGATGGCACGACCGACGATGAGAGCGACAGAGTTGGGAGCAGCGCCGCAGAGGGTAGAACCAATCTCGAAGATGAGGATGGAGGTGAGGAAAGACCATTTTGTGTTGTAGTATTTGTAGATCTTGCCGAAGACGAGGTTGGAAGAAGCTCCTGTGAGCATATAGGCTGAAGCATACCAACCGACATCGTCGAGAGATTGGAACTCATCGGTGATGGCGGGGATGGCTGTTGCAATGATTGTACGGTCCTGGAGTGGTGAGCCCAGTTCAAGTTGCAAACTTTGGAAAACTTACAAGAGCGACGATAAAGACAGCAAGGTACAGGCCGAGCAAGATAGACCAGAACTTGAAGGACTTGGGTTGGTAATTCTTCTCAGCCTGGTCATACTTGTCCTGCATCACGCCCACATCTTCTGTCGAGGAGGCAGCAGCAGCATCACCCGTAAGCACGGGCGCGTCTCTTTCAGCCTTCTCTCCTCTTGATGACGAATCTCTTGAGGGCTCCATGGTATTCAGCAGATGTACAATCTCAAAGAAGGACTTGGCACATCAGGTTTCATAGGACGGTTAGGTGATAATGCGGGTGATTCAGTCAGAGGAAAAGCGAGGAAAGCGCCAAGAGGGCCCCTTATACCAGTCCATCGCATTCTGCCCCTTCCCGTGGGCACAACATGGGCCCGAGAACCCAGACAACGGACAATATTGGTGCATGTTGAAGTCTTTTGAGTCTCACAATATCGGAAAGTAGAACTCCGATGATTGGACGGGATAATGTCAAAGAATACACACGTGACTACCGGGATGTTTCTGACTGCGGGCGGAGGGTCCATGGAGGCTGTGTCGGGTTGTGAAATGACCGAGAAGAGGCCACGAGTATTGGACCACGAGAATGAGAGGCTATGATGGTGTTGGATGTATGTAACATGCTATCTGATCCTGTGCTTCATTTGTGATTTGTATGTTTTTACGCACGCAAGACAACAACGTGATGTTGGTCTGGTATACCTGTATTTATGCAATATTTGTGCATGACTGCATAATTCTTTTGTTTGCTGCGCCGCTACAACAATAGGCAGCACCTCACGTCGGACTTTCGACTCGGCCGACGTCTCTTTACCTCCCATCAAATCCTGCCTCGCCTGCACAACTTCTGCCATCCTCCCCCCTATCCGGACCACTCAGCCAAGCTTTGCTGCACTGACATCTCGCTTCTCGTACCAGCTGATTTACCATACTGTACGGCTCGGCCCTGACCGTATCCCGAACAGGATCTCTGGTTTCTCAACTTCAATATGCCTCCGCGGGTCCTGGCTTGTGTGCTATGCCAGCAGAGGAAGGTCCGATGTGATCGAAAGAGTCCGTGTAAGTTCAACTCTTCATTCGATATCCTCCATGCTCCGTTTGACGTCTCTTGGTAATGCTGCTACCCTCGTCGGTGATTGCCCCTCATATGGCTACCCCGCGATCTTTTCATCTTAGATCCTCCATCATTCCCCACACCCGGATCATAGGCCTGTGCCCTCATTCGATTCTTGGGATACCTGCACGTGCGGGATGAACATACTAATGTCATGCAGGTGCGAACTGCATCAAGGCCCAGGTCGAATGTGTTCCCTCAACCTTGCAACCTCGACGACGCCGAAGACAGTTTCCTGAAAGTGATCTACTCAACCGACTGAGACAGTATGAGGAGATCCTCCGTCAGAAAGGAGTTGAGGTCAA
This sequence comes from Helotiales sp. EF0021, assembly GCA_000292665.1. NCBI lineage: Eukaryota > Fungi > Ascomycota > Leotiomycetes > Helotiales > Helotiales sp. EF0021. The sequence goes on from AIET01000294.1 coordinate 10,285, forward strand.
ACCTCTAGCTCCACCGGGACCGCCAGGATCAACCGCCAGTGCAGCTCAATCTCCTCATGATGGACACGATGCTTCGGACTCTGAGGGTGAATATGAGAAGATTCGCAAGACAAGCAGTGCAGGTCTAGACAGACCATCGCCTGGTACTGAGGCATCACAAGAAATAGCAACGAGAAAGTATGTCTCATTCACGTGTCAACGATCTAGCTCACAATCATCCTAGGACAGTCTTGGGTGCCATAAACCAACAGGTATACAAACCCTGCGTGACCATTAATTCTCCACTAACTCGTTATAGTTTCGAGCAACTCGGGAGTCCGAATATGACTCTGATGAGTTCGATGAGGACACAGTCCAAGATGCATGGAATCAGATGTTCGACAACAATGACCATATCCTGTTCGGTTCTGGCATGGAACCAAAAAACCTCACTCTCCTCCATCCAGATCCTGTCCAAATCTTCAGATTGTGGCACGTGTACCTCGACAACGTCAACCCGATATTCAAGATCACACACAGTCCTACCGTTCAACAACAGATCATTGAAGCCAGTGGTCATTTGGGAGATGTCTCACCTGCTTTGGAGGCCTTGATGTTTGGTATCTACTCTGCAGCAATTCTGTCCATGTCAAGTGAGGAATGCATATCAATCTTTGGCGAGGATAGGGATACCTTGATTTTGAGATATCGAAATGGCTGCCAGCAAGCCTTAATCAACGTGAGCTTCTTGAGGACTTCGGACTTGCAAGTGTTGACTGCATTGTTCTTGTATCTGGTAAGTCTAGATGCTGAACTACAATATAACTGACGCTAACAATCATAGCTCTCCCTTCGTCAAGTAAGATACATCACATCATATGCTGCTATCCAAACACTAACAGAAGAAGAACATTGATCCAAGATCATTATCAGTCATGATGGGCATGACTGTCCGCATCGCACAAAGGATGGGTCTCCACTCCGAGGCATACAACAAAGACTTTCCTCCTTTCGAGGCAGAGATGCGTCGAAGATTATGGTGGCAAATAGTTCTCTTTGACAGCAGAATCGGAGAAATGTCTGCTAGCAAAGACTCTCGTAAGGAAAACTCGTTCTTTTTAACTCCCATACTAACAATCACAGTCCTCCACCCAGCCTGGGATTGCGCTCTTCCTACCAATGTCAACGACAGCGACCTCTACCCTCACCTCAAAGAAGCACCTACCCCACGAGATGGAGCAACAGAATGCCTCTTCATCATGCTCCGTTGCGAAATCGCAGATTGGATCCGCCACCAACCCTTCTTCCTCGACTTTATGAACCCCTTCCTTAAACCTCTTGCCCGAAATCCAGGTCCCGGCGAGCCATCCAGTCTAGATGAAGTCGAAGAAATGATCGAAGCTAAATACCTCAAACACTGCGACCTCCAGATTCCTCTCCACTTCGTATCCTCCTGCATGTCACGATCCTTTGTCGGCAAATTCCGCCTGGGAGAATGTATCTCCAAATACTCGAACCCTTCTAGCGGCCTTCCACAATCATACCGCAATAAGATCACAGATAACGCCGTGAGGATGATTGAACTCGATACTCTAGTGCAGACGTGTCCATTGACCAAACGCTACCTCTGGTTCGCAAATTTCCATTTCTGTTTCCCAGCATACGTCTATCTCGTACAAGAACTGCGACGAAGCACCATCGGACCATTGGTTGATAGAGCATGGGAGGCAATCAGAGAGAATTATCAAGAGCGTCAACTCGTCGCCATGGCCTCCAAATCACAACTCTACAGAAATGTTTCAGGTCTCTTAGTCAAAGCATGGGAAGCTCGCGAATCTGCACTCGATAACGTCGATGGTCAACCACTTCATTTCCAGGAACCGCAATTCATCACCGATATCAGAGCCAAGATCCAGAAGCCGAAGAAGACGGTCGATGAACAACTTCAAGGTATGAGTTTGATGACACCTCCGGTTCAATATGTGCAGACGCCAGAGATGGGTATGGACGTTAATTCTGATTTCTTCATGGGAGGAGGTCAAGGCTTTGGACTGGGGAATATGGGTGGGATGGGTATGAATATGGGGTTGGGATTGGGTACTATGGATGGTGATCAGATGGGATTGTGGAATATGGATGATTTTAACATGATGGGCGATGGGAATAGTGATGGGATGTATGGGAACGAACTGTTTCCTGGCATGCAGGATATGGGGACTGGGGCGTTGGGAAATTGGTGAGGAGGTAGTGGGACATGAGGCTGGCTGAATAGTGTCCGACTTGCCACATGGCGAGACTCGACACATGAATGAGGCTCACGAAGGAATCAATTCTCGAGCCAGCCTCGGGAAAATCTTTTCACTCTCGCAATAGTTTCGGACCCGAAATTTTCATTTGGGGGCAAAGGAAGGAGTAACCAGGAAGGAATAGATGAGATACACCGTGGCTTAGCTAGCTTACTCTGCTTACTTTGTAGTTTTGCTGATTCATCATACCCCAGCGCACTTACCCCGTTTGTCTTCATTCATGATGTTTGAACGGTGATCAGTAATGCACGTGCCTCTCCATCGCATCCTCTCTGTCGTTTTTCTTCTGTTTTCGTCTGTCTCAGCTCATTTGTTCGACTCCATGCATATCCACATCCACATGCACATCCACCCTTGACAGTGGCACACCACCTCGCGTTCTCTCTACCTCGTGCTCCCATGTAGGCAGGCTCGTTCCCTCCTTGCATGTAGTCTCACGGCACTCCATGGTAAACCTCGCGTCACCACTCCTCCCCAAACACCTCTTTTGACCAAACCCTTTATCAGACCATAAAAATCATTCGCCCTCGCTTCCCTCCTCGCCATCTCAACAAATCACACCCCTTCCCTCGAATCACCTCGACTCGACTCACGTCGTGCGTGTTCTTCACCCAAGCACACCTGCACGGCACGGCTGCACATCAACACCAGTGCATCAACGCCCCGATCCGCACCGCTACTCTGCCTTCACGGCACATAACCCTTGGCGTACACCATGGCGTAAGAGAGCGTCCTATTAATCTGCTCATGCTGTGTAACTAAACCCTTGTAAAAAGCCATGGGCATGAGTAAGCTTTTCTAGCTGCGGATGGCTTTTCCGTGGCACTTTGTGGCGTTTATGTATATGTACCTATATGTTGCAGTAAGCGCCGGATGTGTGTGTTGATCCGCTTCGTTCTCGGTTGGTGACTGGTGTGGTCGTGAGTGATGCTCTCGGCTCCACATTCGAAGTGCTGATGTTCTCGAACGAAAAGCATGGAGAAGGTGAAGGACTTTGTTTCGAGACTCCTTCCTGCTGTTGTGAGTATTTACAGCACGTAGAACCTGGCATAAAAAGAGGGAATTCTGTGAACTGGCTCATGTTGTGTAATTGTAAATGCAAGCACATCTCTTGAGGATCAGTGAGTAAGCTTTGCTAATTGCAGACGGCTTTTCATGGCTTTCGAGGCTTTTCATGGTACTTCGTGGCGTTTATTCCATACAGTAAGCGCTGAAAACGGATACGCTCCTATCTTACCGCGGAAACTATGATGCTCTTACTGGTTTATTCGTACCCGACGACTCCTCCTCTCGTCTCCAAAATCTGGCACTGATATGCTCGAAAGGCAAAATGTAGCAGATGAGGAATATATTGTATTCTTGTGTAACCTCTTTGATACTATTTTGCTTCTCTATAGCACAGGGCGCGAGGTACTCGTGTCAATGCCAGGAAGTCATTTTACATTGTGTTGTAACAACCTGTGAGTAAGCTTTAGAAACTGCTTTCTCGTGGTTTCTTTTTGAGGTTTTCGTGGCGTTAATGTACACCATCTCATATGTCTCAGTAAGCACTGAATAGGTGAAAAAGAAGATCAATGTCCGGTACAGGTAACTTATAACTGGTCCCTTCGTACAAACCCCTCGTCTCCAAATCTATCCTTCTCTTCTTCTGCTTCCACCTCTGCTTATTCTCAAAAATACTCATCCTCGCCACACCCGAACATGTTTCACATCTCATATACACACTATATCTACACATCCCCATTGCTACAGTCCTGCACTGACAAAGAGTGGAGATAGTAGATAGCCTACTGCTTGCATACGGTATGATTACTATTCAATCTCTCGGGGTTTCGGGGAATACCCAATACCCCTCTACCACTTCTGGGTATTTGACTTGCATGATGCATCTCGTCTCCGAATTTTGTCAAATGATGCTTGCTCCGGCTGGAATAACCTAATTCGTAAATAGTACCTGTGAATAAATCATTAAATAGTGTGACAATATCTTAGCAGGTTTTGCTTGTTGTGGTGTATTTTACATTCCCTTGCGATGTCTTGCATATCCAGCAGGGAAAGTGCATCCGAGAGACGACATCTGGAATCTAGAATCCGAGAAAGTTCGTGGTCTATTTTACCTCACCTTGCTATGTCTTGCATATCTAGCAAGGAAAGTACATCCGAGAGATGGCGGATGGAATCTAGAATCGGAGAAAGTTTGACCTTTGGAGTCGTGAGAAGATAGGGCTTGGAAAGCAATGTACATAGATCTACACACCTTATACATTCTCTCAAACGAAAAATGAAATGTCTTCCTTCTAAAATGGCAAGAGATGATATACAAAAGACTCACAACCCAGAACCCAGATCATCACTTCTTCCAAGATCCTCAACCTTCATCTCACTTAGCTTCTAAACTCTTCAATCGTTCTTCAAATCTCTTTCACTGAACTGTATTCTCATTCAACCTCATACTCATCTCCCCTCTATTTCCCTCCTCTATTCACTTCCCAATCTTCCTTCCCACTCCGAAGTCTATCAAACTACCTATATCAACAATAACATCAACCTCAAACCTATAAACGAAAGAAGAAAACAATGCACATTTACTAGACCCAAAATATAAGATGTAACATAGTCTTCAAGAGTTACTGCGGTGATAAATACTAAATCACCTCATGAATTATATTCAAGCGCCTCAAAGACAACTTTATAGCATGACGAAAACAACACAACTCTTCACTTCAACCACCCCCTTTCTCCTCTCTCCCAGCGTCGTCTCTATTCTACACCTCACTCCATATTCACCCGTCCCCACACTTCTCTCCTTCGGTCCGCTTCTTCAGCATTCCCAGAATATCGAGAGCAGAGATGTGCCCCGGTGCTACTGGATTCTCATCTTGTGAGATATTTTGTCAGAGCAGGAATTAAGTTGCTTAGATCTAGGGAAAAAGACCGAAACGGAGAGAGGGACGGAGATGAGAAGTAGAGTCAAAGTATCATGATCATTCGCCGCCGTGAATCTGAGGAGAGTTTGAGAAAAGTCTAGGAGTGGATGTTAATAAGCATAATGAGGACGATCACAAGGGAAAGAGTGAGAGCACAGAGGGTAACAACCAAGGATTATGATTCAGGGAGAAAAGGGTTCATTATGGATCAACGTTCAATTTCTCTATGTAGGTGTTTGTATCCATGCAATAGGTATCGTGCTCCATCGCAAGCAAGGAAGGGAGTAAGTAAACAGCAACGCAGTCTGAAAGAACCCCATCCCATGCAACGCAACGCTCTTTTGGTATTTCTGTTCATCGGATATCATCATGTAACAAAGGAAAGTATGTCCCCAACCCAGGCCATCTCATTCCGTCTCAACACCATCCAAGTGCTAGTTTGTGAGGTTGAGAGGTATCGAGGTAGAGAATGAGAAGTGGAGAGGAAGGTTTAATGCTCAGCAGCCGCCGCAGGATCAGCAGGGCTCGCAGCACCATTACCTCTCTTCTCTGTAAGCTCATCCGCAGTCTTCTGATCATTACTCTGATACTTCCTCGCAATCTCCTTCTTCACCATACCCAACTTCATAGTCGTTGACTTCCAAGCCTTTTGCAGACCCTATCCAAACATTAGTCCACGATGCAACAATGAAACCCAGGAAAGGAATAACCTTTACTGAGCAGGAGGTGTTGTCGCGCTTACATTCGCACCCGCAATCTTCAACAACTCATTATATCCTTTCGCAATCTCCTCTCTTTCCTTTCCACCCCATGTTCCCTTGCCGCTGGGATCAAGTTCCAAGTTCTTCCCTCGAGCAGCCTTGACTGTGAACTCGCGTCCGGGAAAGCCCAACTCAGGGTTTGTTTGCGTAACAAGCATGTTAACACCAGCCAACACCTGTCTCAGCTGAGCGTTGCATCTTCCACCACCGTGACCACCATACGAGACAACCATAGCGGCTTTGCCCTTCCACTCGTGGTAGAGGTAATCGATGGCGTTCTTGATGACGGCGGGATATCCCCAGTTGTATTGAGGAACGACAAAGATGAATGCGTCATGGCGAAGGACTTCTTGGGCCCAGGCACGGGTATGTGCGTGGTCGTATTTGGTGGGGTCGTGGACTTGAGAGGGGACATCGCTTTCGTCGAACATGGGGAGGTTCCATTCTGCGAGGTCGATGAGGTCGAGGATTGTGTTGTTTGTTCTGGGAGAAGGGTTAGTATTTTGTTTGATTTGTAGTAGATACTCTCTGAGGAGGAGAGGAGATAGAAAGATGAAATGGTAATTCCGTACCGGTCACCCTTCAGAGGAAGAGATTGGATGGTATCAAGAACCCATTGTGAGATTTGAGGACCAGCACGAGGTTTGCGATTAGAGCAGACGACGACACCGATGCGGCCGGCGGTATGGGTGCTTCCTGGCATCTTGGCAGATGATTCTGACGGTAGGGTTGAGGTTGAGGTTGTGGCAAGGGAGGAAAAGAATGGTCTGAGTTTGTACCACACGAGGCTGCCAAGCAAACAAAGAAGGAAGGCGGCCAAGGACTTTAGTCTTCGCTTGATAGCCAGATTCTCAAAGTGAATAGTTTGGCTTCAATATCTGGATCACCGAGGGAATGCCAAGTTATATGAGGGTCAGTTCGTAGGATTTGTTGGTTTGTTGGTTGTTGTAAAGGAGCTGACTTGTTGAAACGGCGGGGTATCCAGCACAGCCTTGTAGTTATTTATCTTGAACACCGACCAACAGCCCCCAATCACGCTAGCCAATCAGGGAGGTCCCGGAGTCGCTTAGGGTCCAAGCAGTGCCCGAAATACCAACAAGGCGTCCCGCCGGGCTTTATTAACACCCGTCACATCTCGGCCGCCCAATTATATCTTCACATTTGGCTCAATTTGGGCGAGCATGATGATCGCATGTTGTGAAATCCGACGATTGAAACAGGGAATCAACAAGTGACAGCACACTCTGAGGCGAATATTGCGGACATCGCTGTCATTCTCGCATCTTTCGGGCCTGCAATTACATACTCCGGGATAAAGAATGCGCGGGCCCGATACATTCCATTGCGATGTCTGCAGATGCATTCTGTGCAATCTCCCGACATGAATCCCGTGACAAGCTCGTTCCTTTAGCTGCATGATTGGATGCATCTGTACCGGATCTACAATCTAATCGAGGGTATTTTTATATCCTCGTTTGTGTCAACGTTGCAGTAGCCCTGACCAGAAAATGCTGTCCTTTCAGCCAACTACCCTTACGACATTTAGCGTCAAGCCAAATGCTTATTTCTGTACCCCCCAGGTTTATTTCCAGGGTCGTGCTGAGCTTGAGACCATCTATTCGCTGCGCTTCAACGTGCATCCGGCTCAGGGCATCTCAGAAACCACCCCTGACGACAGATTTTAGGGCTGTGGCATTAAAGAAAGCGGGCTTTCCAGGGTCACTCAGGGGTCCCACTTCGGTTGGTCCCGCGTGTGGGTGAGATTATCTGGGATCTGGGTTTAGCCGTCGTACAAGATCTCATCAAACGAGCAACACATCAGCACCAAACTCATGGATTCCATGCTTAAACGTTCATCTCTTCTTTTGCTTCCTTGATCCTAGATCAGCCTCATTTCCAACTCCCAAAATTCAACGAAATCAATGAAATCCCATGTTCCACGAGTTATTAGGTAATAGACGATAGCTATCATCAGATAAGCTGTGCCTCGCACCAACCTCTGTCCAAGCCCCTTGGCACGGCACATCATGTTCCCAAGACAAAAGAAATCAAGCAATGCCCAGACGGAAGCAGTGTCTTGGAAGGCTTGTCTCGACATACACACTTCTATCTAACATCTCGCATCCTCGCTTGGAGAGGGTAGTACTCGTAAAGGATGGAAGTAACTTCAATATCACATCGCAGCGCATAGATTCCCCACATTCACCTCACTGCCCATAGACAACGACAAGAATAGCCATGTCATCTCCACTTCCTTCAGAAGTCTTTCTGGCTCCAGACCAGACCAGACCTAGACCTACTTCTCGGTACCGATGATCGTCCATCTGGTTTCCATTCCCATGTATCTCTCATGTACAAAAGCACGGAATATCAAACACCAAGAACGAGAACGAGCCACCCAATCACCCATCTCAATTCTCGCGGCTGGTCTCTCCGTTCCTCCTCGCGTCAAAGACCCTGCATCAGCCTCCAATCCAAATGCGACATCCGACAGCAAACTCTATGAGCTACTGAGAGGCACAGTTTCCTCTCACTCTTGCATAAGCAGAAACGCTCCAATCATGTATACTACTGACCTCCAGAAACATTAAACAGCACCAAGCCAAGCCCCTTCCTCCAATCCACTCAAACACTGTATTCCATACACTATCCCATGACCAACCAACCAGCAGGTGAGCATGCACCTAAATCCTTCCTCCACGGATGCTCCACGGCCACGTATCACTTCGCTTCTTTTTCGCGTTAGACTCGTGGAGTGTCCACGGAGTTCATGTCGGTGGATTTCCCTGGTTTGGGGTTGTGACTAAGGGGGCTGATTCGGAAATAAGCGAGACGTGGGGCTAGTGCACGTGAGTGCGTCTGTCTTTGATGTGAGGAGGGGATGAAGGAGTGATTGCAATGCAAGTTATCAATGATCGACAACTTCATGTATGAGAAAACTTGCATTGATTGTGGATTTGAAGGTTCGTGGGGTAATTAAGTTTATCTCAATGCAGGCATTAAAGTGTCCTACAATTACTTGGTCACATTACATCTTCAAACTCTAAGTTCTTATCTTGAGTTCCCAGACACCAAACTCTAAATCATTCACGCTATTCCCTCAAATCGATCTAATATAGATTCATATTTACGCTTAAATTAAAAAGCAGACTATACAAATGGAAGTACAAGGATGCAAACAGTCACGTGTGAACCCACAATCCATCACCAACCTGGAATTTCCGAAATCTTTATTTTCCAGAAAACCCAAAATAGCATCTTTCATCTTACATTCCCAATCCCCAGAATATCAACACCTCAACACCTCAAAACATCCCTTCTCAAACTCCATGGTCGATAAATTTGGACTCTCGGTTCCTGATCCGAAAGATTGCAGATGGGCTGAAACCCATCAACGCCTCTGATGCCATCCATCTCAAGCCCCAACGGTTCCGATATTACGATGACATAATATGTAACAGGAAAATACCAACGTCGCATCGATTTAAGGATTCTCGTGTTCAGGGAATGGAGTCACCGACGGTGAGTGACTCGAACTCAAGATCTGTAATCTGTACTACAGAAGATGCTATGCAGATAGAAGAAGATATGTTGTGTAACAGAAGATGCATTCGCAGATACGGGTATCGTATATCATCCATCCAGGTCCTTATGGTACTACCAATCGTAGGATTGGATTCATACACACGGAACGTGTTATCCTCGGGACGGGAGTCGCCTTGGTAAGGCTGATTGATTACTCACTGATCACTCTTCTTGACTGCGGCAAGATGCCAAGACGCTGACATGACGGCCTTCTTCGAGTTCCCGATATACGAATATCCTTGTCTGTACCTTCTTGAACGCAGAAAGACGGAGGGACTCATTTCCCGCTTTAGTAAGATATGTAGAAGATCAAGATAGAAGGGGATGGGAGAGGTGTTTCCCGGTCTTTTGGGAAAGAGGCTTGGGTTTTATTGGTTGCCTCGTACTGTACGCTCCGGTTAGCGGAGATCATGGCCGGAATGCCGAAATGGATGTGGTGAGAAGTGGTTGACAAGATGTACGCCGTACGCCCTTCTGCATACGATTCAATACAAGACATAAGCCGTGTATACCGATATGGAGGTCAAATTCAACTGCCGAGAATTATATTCTCACTGCTCACATGCTTCTAACATAGAGACATATACAAGAAATGAATTAGTGATCTTCGACACAGCTTCCATTCCCGTAGTATCCCACCCAGAAGCAATCAGTACAAACTCGATATTTACATCTCGGCCAGCAGCACATCTCCATACCAAAGATACCTCGACTTCTCCTTCAAACAAAAGACCCTGCATATATCCTTAAGTCTTCTGCAATACACTTACAACCCCTTTCAGTACCGCGCCTCTCCATTCAGTGAACCATCGTCTGTACTGCGTAGCTTGGATCGCATATACACACTACTTGGGGAATATCAAAATGTCGATCTAATATTTAAGCGCCGTCGTCCAAACTCTTTCTTTAACTTGATTTGCCACTGCATTCCGACACGCGTCTAAGATAATGTGTGAGAACGGCGCCAAGATGGAAGTGCGGTAGAAGGATAGAATGGCGGCACAGCTGTAATGAGTAAGAATAATTGGTGGAAAGTAAGGTGTTTTGCAGAAGCCACAAGGGCGAGGTGGCTGAACTCAGAAATTTATAATAAACATTAAGAACTCCAAACTTTCTCACATGATCCTTTTGTTATGTCCCGGTATCTTTTATTGTCAAAGCAGAAATAACAAAGATAAAGATTACAAACTCAACCACATGGCCCGAAGATGCAACCAGATTTCCTGACACTAAAGATCTGGAGAAGCGTCGTTGGTGGTTCGGGAAGACTTACTATTCTAATAACAAGATCTACATCCCAAGACCAAGATAATAAAGTTTGGAATCATGCATGATATCAGATCACGGAATTACTTCTCAAGCGTAAACCTTCCTCCATATCGGTAAAAAACTTGAAAACCGACACCAAAAAAAGATCTGAGCCCGAATAGGAAAATCGCTGCGCTACCATTACTTCACCTCGAAATACTCGATCCTTCGACTTTCGAAAGGAAAGTCTAATCTTCAAGACAATCAGAAAATCCAAGAATGAAAACAGAAATAGAAAAGATGCTCACCGAAAACTCGCATAAATCACATCTCGAAATACTCACCATTCATCTCTTCTTCACTCACTGACAGGATTCAACTCCCTACAAGCCACCAAATACTCATCAACAACCACGAGAAAGAGAAAGAAGTCTGCGCCTCCAAAATACCACGTTGCTCTGTAAGCGCCGCGCCTACAAACTGCGTCAAACCCATCTCTCTGTCTCCTCCACTTCCCGAATCCCAAATTCCAATACATGTAAAATAGAACAAGGTTCCTCGGTCAAACACCTACCTTTTGAGCACATTCACCGAGTCAGCCTCCCCGTGCCATCTAATCATCCATTTATCCATGAATCCAAATCCATCCAAATTGCCCCAAACCTAAATATTTCGGCCGACGCTACAGTATAAGCACCCTAAAAACGTTACCCGTTTAGTCCCAGCTCTCAGCTGTTCAAAACAATTTAGTTACATGTGGCTGCTTACTGGCTTGCTTACCCATTCAACCCCAGCTCATCCAATAAGAAAATACAGGACGCGGCTTACCAGACTAGGAATAGATTGAATGAAATGTCAAGTAAGAGATGTACGCCCTTAATTGAGGCTGATAAGGAATGGCGCAGTACGGGGTTACGGAGGGACTCTCCTCGCTTCTTACATGCTGTGTACATTACCTACCATCGACTACGCTGCCTGGCACCAGGCAGAGCACAGTGAGATCCCAAAGCAGCCGCGTGAGACGACAACAAGGCTGTCAAAAGGTACGTAAAAACTCTTTCCAGCCCTGTGAACAGTGGAGATACGAGAACCGTTGGACGGAGAAGTACGATTGATGAGTTAGATGTATACACAAGAGGAAATGATGCGCGTGAACAGGCACAGCTTTCAAGATCTCATCCCATTTACAGAATGCTGATGCTGAGACTGAGACTGCGATGCTGAGACTGAGCCCTCTTCACGTTGAATTTCATGTGTTGTGGCATGCTAGAATACCTGTTTCTTCATGTATGTATCTGAGCACCTATCCTATTGTCATACAGTACTATGCTATGCTGAGTAGTGCAGTAAAGAAATCCCCGTCCCTCCAAAACACGATACCCAGAATCCCATCGACCCATCACAGACCACACCCGCAATCTAAACATAGACATAGCAAACCGATAGATCCCCCAAACAATTCCCCAAACCACCATAAACGAAAGGAACAACCCGTGAGTAAACAAGAATAAAAATAAACCAAATGGCAAGGCAGAAAAAGCCCATCGCGAATTATCGAATCAATTGGTACCGCAATCGCAATCGCGATGATCCATGGGAAAAGCTGGAAGAGATGCATCGGCCGACCGATACCTCACAGGGCTGATCCCTAGCACATCATACGCTGAAAAAACGGAGAAATCCCGATACCTCACTGTAGCATCATGCACCTCCCCGCAGGCAGCGCTGTTGGTACCTCGTACTTCGTACTTCGTACCATGGAACAAAAGAGAATCGTGACACGGAAGAAAACATGAAAATTCTAAATTCTAAAACCACATCCTCATCCTCAATCCTTCAACTTCCTTCTCGAAGGATAGAACATGACGTCTACGGTACTGTAGTACTGTAGTACAAACAAGCCTCTGCCCAGCACGCCCAGCGCACGCCAGCCGTCTTGTGATCTCCCCCGCCCAGGGGTCTTGGAAAAGCCCGACACACCCGCCCGCCCAGCCCTTCGGCCCCGAGAGATACAGTGAAGAGAAAGAGTGCCGGGTGTCATACCGCTGCCAAGGTCTTGGGAAGGTCTTGGGATGGCACATCACTAGCAATACCTACCCACTACCGATGATCATCTATCACCCATTAGATGAAATATATGCCGTGCTGATATTGTATCCATATCTATATCCTTGTTCCTGACTCTGATGCTGATGCTCCAGTAACAATAAAGTAACATGGCAACACCTCACTCAACACACAGTAAGAAAGAAAAATATCCATCCAACATCATACATCTCACGACATGTACGAGCCAAGTACCGAAACATCTCATGGAATAATCACCACCAAAAAAAAAACCAATAACTGCCGGATGACACACCATAACATGACATGACATGATACGATATACCATCCCATCCCTTCCCTCACGGCATCACTCAATTCCCGAACCCTTGGTATCCGGGATGCCTGGGACTTTTTAAATCCCGAACCTGTAAACATTCAAGCTTCTTCTGCTACAGCCTTACCCGTGCCCAAGCCCAAATAACGGTTTAGACAGCGATGATCTCTAAGTCTAGAAGGTGGTAACGGAGTGGAATGGCACTGAAATCCCACCGGATGTGTTCTGATAACTTAAATTAAACTCTACTTCACGTAGTCACGAAAACTGTTAGTGACGTCCGAATAACCTTCTATTGTTGGCTTTAAGATGGCGCTTTAATGGCGCTTCAATGGCGGTTCTGGTAGGGCGGAAAGGCGTGCACACAGATCTGATCAAAATCGCCACGGCGTTGCTTGTTTCTCATGGCGTGTTGGTGGCTGTTGATGGCGGTAATGGCTGATGTTGGTGGCAGAGCAAAAAACCAACATCGCATTCGCTCCTAGAGTTTCCATGGAACATGAACATTTTCTCAACAACACAACTGGACTTAGACCAGATTTGAGATTAAGATTCGATTAAGATGAGACAATAAAGAGAAGAAACTGGTGCAAGAACAAGATTTGATATATATGCTATGCAATGCAACAAAGGTGTCAAAAGACACAAGACCAAACCCAAGCCATACCAATCTATATACACTCCTCCCAATGCAATTTTCACCAAAAAAGAACAACCACCCCCAAATCACCCCAACTCATCCCAACTAAAAATTAAATCCCACCTCGTCACCCCATCTAAATCCCAGCATCCTCCTGGATATAAACCTGCTCCGCCGGGTTATTCCAATATTCATTCCACTTCCCACACGTCCCAGTCAACTGATCCTTCGCCTCAAACGTGCTTGTGATCTCCCCCGCCCTCTCAATGAACTGCATCCCCAGACCCTCCGATCCGTGAGCCGCGATGTGGCAATGCATGAGCCAGGAGCCCGGGTTGTCGGTCTTGAATGCCATCACCATCCAGCCGTTCTTGGGGACCGTGGCGACGTCGCGGCGGGGAGGGTTGATGAGGTTTAGTTCGGACTGTGAGGTGTTAGTACTTGATGTAGAGCTAGGGGTCAAGGAAGTGAAGGACTTACCAAATCCGTCAAATTTCCAAACCCACTACCCAAGACAAAGAAATCATGCCCATGCAAATGGATCGGGTGACTTCTGTTCCTGTGCGAGATATCCTGCCAAGCGTAATAAACCCATTCATCCGGTGTCTCCAGCGGGAATGCGGCATAATCAGTGAACCCTACAAAAGGGAGTCCCTTATTCTTCATATACCCCGTGTTATTCCAAGTACTCTGTGGAACACCCTCCTCGATGAGTAAGTTGGATGGGGCAGAGAAGTTAACCCAGATATAGGTCTCGTTGACGGTGAACAGGAAACCGGCAGGCATGGGAACGAACTGGTAGTTCAGATTGAGGGCTTTGACAGCCCATCGATCGGCTGGTGCGGGGACGGAGAGAGGCATCCAAGGAGTGAGTCTATAGTAAGGTTCGTCGTCACATGCGTCTGGATATGTGACTGCGGGGCTGTTGGTAGTTGGGAGAGCGGTGGAACTAGAGTTGTAGCGAACTATACCAAGGATATTGTCCCAGTGGTAATTATCGCAACAACTGCGTTGCCAGATGGGACGAAGCCAGTAATCACCTGGAGGAGCATTGGCTTCGACGATGATGTCGTAACGTTGGCCCATGGAGATAATAACGTTGTCTGTGGTGTAGGGAACGACCGGGACGAAGTCCATAGCAATGACTGTGAGAGTGTGTCCATCGATCGCGAAGCGGAAGTTGGAGTACAAGCCAGTGTTGATGATTCTGATGCGGTATTTCTTGCCAGACTCAAAGTTCATCTCGAAACGAGAACCGGTGCCTTTGCATCTGGGATCGGTATCACCAGTACAATCATAAGCGTTGGTTCCATTGATGAGAGAAGAGTTTTGTGGAGGTGGTCCAGTGGTTGGTCTGTGCATATATCAGTATAAAAATCCAAATGCGGAAAGCTAAGTGACTTACCGATCCCACCACCACTCATTGAAAAGATCCCAATGCGACCAATCTTGCAGAGTGATAGCTCCCAGATCCTCATCATAATCAGCGGTCGCAGGACCGTTGATGATGATAGCACCCTGCATTCCCATGCTGTACTGGAAACTGAAATGCGAGTGATACCAAGAAGTTCCGTATTGAGTAGCGCGCCATTTGTAAGTGTATGTCTCTCCTGGCGCAATTGGGCATTGAGTGACACCGGGAACACCATCATTTTCGTTGTTTAAGAATTGACGGATACCGTGCCAGTGGATAGCAGTTCCGTTGTTCTGCATCTTGTTTGTGACATGGATGATGACATCGTCCCCCCAGTCAGCGAAGATGGTAGGACCAGGCATCGTGCCGTTGAAGGTCAACGAATATTGTTCGAACCCCTATTTTTGTCAGTCATGAACGTGTTTGATCTGGCATCTCGAGGTCATGCATTGCTTGGGGGGGGGGACTTACGTCAGGAGCCATGGTAGTGTTTAACGCCTCCAGCCAGTACTCTCTTGTGACCCCAGTATAGGGTGTGTTATCATACCAATTGGTATTGATATCGTAGTTCCCCCAACAATCTCTTGAGTGAGGGCCATTCTTGCAGCCTGTAGCTGTCGTTGTATTAGGATACCTAGGAATGAGAGCTGAAGCAGAAGCGACGGTCGCCAAAGCAACTGCAGCAAAGGTAGGAAGTATCATTGTGATGCTGACAATGCGAAATGATTGTCAATCAAGGGAAAGAGAAGACGCAATGTGATAAGAGAGGATGATGAGCGAGGGTATGATAAGGATTGTGAGATACTATATACAATACATATTCAAGTCTGGGAAGATATTTTCCTGGCCTGAAAGAATGATCCGTGGTTCTGAAAAGTTACTCGAATAATTCGCCGCGGTAGTGTGGCAAAGTTTTCCACGATCATGGTGTCCATCAGAGCCTCAACCTCAGAATAGAACTCCTCAACATGAGACGAACGGTCTGAGTCTTAGTTCATTAGGCTATGTCATCCGTGAATTCTCCTTGGAGTTCCAAATCGGTCTTGTTTCCGGATCCTAAGTCACGACACTTTTGTCACCAGTTTTGAAGAACGCACAGCCTCATCCCAATCCCAATCCCACTCCCCGTGATCTCAGAACCTAATCCTCCAGCCTGGACGAGGTTGTTCTCCGGGTATCTTCCTGGAAGCTCCACGGATCTAAATTAGGAAGGTAATACAAGGCCGGGGCTTGTTCAGTCCGTACGAGCCTTGCAGGTCGTGGAAGAACTGTGGAAGGGTCTGAAGGATCAACTAAGCTGCACCCCTACACGAATAGGGAATTCCATTCCAAAATGGAGGATGAATGACACCATTCCTGAAGCGGAAACATTTGCATAAGCAGAAAAGTGAGCCCCATCACAGTGCACTGTCAGAGCACGGGCTCGTACACGCTTGTGTAGCGAAACAGCGGCCACCATAAACTGTCAAGGAACAAATTATTCCACATTGTAGTTGCCGCAAGCCACGATATCTTGTCAAAGGGTAATACTTCCGATCGGCAATCAGATCTCGAGGGAAGTAAGATGACATGCCATATGAGACACGGTGGAACCAGTGATGGCTGAGCCCTCGTTCTTCACAGACTTGTAATGTGCGTCAGATTGGCCAGTAAGAGCTGAAGTTTGGCTATCCATCAACACTCTAAAGTCAGCAGCCATCGCGAGGCTGAAATGTACACTTTCGGCTTCGGGGATAGCGATAATCTCGTAGCAGAAATGGTCTTCAGCCTGAATGCTGGGTAATGATGTGGGCCATCAGCACCAGCACCAGCATGCACGAGAGATGCATCAATTCCGCGAGAAATTGATCGACAGTCCCAGAGACGTCCATAAGCTTGCGGAAACTGCGTGTGTGCGTGTGGTCGATCACCTAGACGCTGCCTGGTTCCCCACGGACGACGATCCTGGTACGCAGCCGATTGCGAGATGAACATGACTTGTTTGACGCCTGCAACTTACCAGATTAATCGTGATATCGCGTACTGTTGCTGCTGTCAACAATGTATATCCAGACGGCTGACGGAGTTCTACTCGAACTCAAGCTTTACCGAGGCGGAAGGAAGGGGGCTTGTCGGTGTTGATAATTGCTAGCCAAGCCTGAAAGCTTGTCGCGAGCAGAGGCCACCGATGTGAAGTGCTTGTGAGGGACAGAACGTAAAAGGCGTGCTCTGAGCCAATGACACATGACAGTGCTGGATTAGGATGCTGAGGGGTCCAAAATAGGACCTCAGCATGCTGTGCAGCAGTGGGCATCGCGGATAAGACGTGCTGAGCGAGCGACCCACAGGGCAGGATTTGGCGTGCCGGAGCAAGCCCATGGCGCCCACACATTGAACATTGAACGTCCAGCGGCACGGCCTGATATCTTACAGTAGTGGCATGCAGGCCTCGCGGAACGGACAGGGGCAGTGGAGAGCGGACCAGGCTTTAGGGCGTGCAGGGGCACTTCCGCTAATCGCTACCGAGTCAGCCGCGCCGCAGCATCTCTACTGCCCCTCCCTCCACACCCGCCAGCCACTCCCTAGCCCTAGCTAATTCGAGCGCGGTATTGTCCTACAGTCGTCATTCCGTGGTACAGTAGTAGTCTCGAGTAGCTGCTCGAGTTGCGCTGCAGCAGGAGCAGACGTGTGAGGAAACCCCGCTGCAGCACCCTGACCAAGGCAGCACGACAGGGAAAACCCGGTGCTCCGTTGCTGTTGTGTGACAGTAGTGGCCACTTCCTCATCGTCAGCGTAGCAGCAGTTCTCTGGGAGGTGCTGCTGGTACCGTGATGGCCGCTGAAACAGAAATCCTCTGCTGCGATTCCTCTGCACATCTTTCCCCGTGAAGCGCAGACACCATGATCCGTCGGAGGTAACTAACATGCGCAACACCACGACAGTTAGAACCAGCGACATAATCCCGCTTCGTGGCGTAATCACAGAATCCTCAGGGCGAAATGTCCCGAGTGGAGGTTCTGATTACCGTGAGGGTGATAGGACTCGTCTCTCGTCTCTCGACGTTGCTGTACGGCAAGGGGTTGCTCGTCGAAGGGGGGCAATGGGGGCGGCGCGGCGGAGTCGGCCCTGTCAGCGTTAGCTAGAAGCACAGCACGCACAGCACAGTAAGTCTGAACAGTCAGGGTACCCAAAATTTCCCAGCACCTTACCACTTGCAGTCGTAGTTCTGATCTCGCTCTCTGATAACGCTAGGGCTCCAGTCGACTGTGCCTGCGCGAGTTCCTGGTGCGAATCCTACAGTCAGATCCAAACGACTTCAGGTTCGCAACAACATATATCATCCCCTAGGATCCCGTCGCAGTGGGACTTGAAACCACCTGATATCTGGACCATCACTCATCGGCAACAACAGTCGCTCTCGCTCTAATCAACCCACTTCGCATTCGTTACATGCATCCAGACTTTCGGGACTCACCTACATAAGTATATTATCTATACATACCCTCGTCGATCTCCATTGACATCAACCACGCATTCACTACCTTTCCACCTCCCTCATCACACAGCACAACACAGCACACCATGTCTTCGAACTGGAATCCCGATACCCAACCTCAAGTCTCGGGCGAGCAACGACCGAAGAAGTTACGACATGCTTGCAACTCTTGCCATCGGGCAAAGGTAAAGTGCTCTCGAGGAACTCCTTGTGCCGGATGTGCTGCATCGGGAGACCGCTGCGTGTACAGCGAGTCGAACCGAGCCGGTCGGCCAAGAGGAACGAAGAACAAGAAGACCTTGGACCTTCTCAATGCAAACCACCACGCCGATAGCGATAGACGGAGCAGAAGTCGAACACCATCTCAATCACACTCATCCCATAAGCCATCATTCGACTCTACCATGACTTCAGGTCTGAGCACCCCCGCCTTGATCAGCGGCATGCCCACTCCCAGCATATCCCCAGAGATGCTCAACAACCTCTCCTTCCTAGATAGCCGGAACGACAACTTCTTTTCGTTTGGTGGAAACGGGTTTGAGGACTTCCCTTCAGATGCTCTCCTTGATGCTTCTGCAGCACTAAACACCTCAACGAGCGGCCTGTTCGGCAATGACCCCATTCTCTCCGGCCATGACTTTGACAAGAACCCTCTCGGACTCTTTGGCCAGGCAGACCTCTCCTCTGACTACTTCTCTCTCCCAATGTCACCTTCGTCGTCGTCACCCGTATCAACAGTATCCTCAAAATGCTCCTGTCTCCAACACCACGCAAAGCTGCTCTGCAGACTGAAGACTCTCTGGCAGGCATCTACCCCTCCACCCATTGACGTTGTTCTTGATGGCGTCAAACAAGTCCTGGAGCCATGGAAGCAGTTCATTCAATGCCACATCTGCCAACCAGACGAAGACCAAGAAGCCTTGCTCCTATCTGCCATGTCTTTTCGCGTCATTCTGCGTCTCCTGCAACGCGTCTGCAATCGCAATGAGCTCGATAGCATCTTTGACGATATCAATCTCAAGCAGCAGCAACAACAACAATGGAACACAATGGGAGGAAACATGGGCCTGCGAGTCGGTAACTACGACATCACAGGCGATGAACAAAGTCTTGTTCTTGATCTCCTTGTCAGCCAGACATTGGGCAAGATCCAATTCGCGCTGGAATGCCTGAAGGAGAGGTCGACAAGCAGACCAAAGTGCAGTCCACCATTGCCATCAGGAAACTTCGATATCCAGATGGATCGTGAAGGCACTCCAGATGCGGATTATGTCCAGCAGTTATTGGCCAATCTGGAGAGCACAGTACAGCTGCTCCATCGTGGCTTAAAGAGTAACAACCTCAACACGATGAGTAGTTACGACAGCAAGCTCGACAACGCAATGTGTGTTTGAGCTTGGCCTTGTCGTCGCATCTTTCTACCGAGAATATGGGATCGGGTATGGTGTTTGGGTTTGGTGTTAGCATGGCGCTTGGGTACTGGTACATACGTTCCGATGAATTCTCTCTTATCGCAAGATTGATGAATCATCTCATTTGTTGGAGGATATCTATTTGACCTTCTAGAATTTGGATTAGCAATCAGCGCGCATCGTGTTAGAATATAAGTATCATAACATACCTGTGCTTCGCCCTTGCTGTGATCGTGACTTTCTCATGTCGTCGTTCTATTCTCATCGCCAATGCGGCTGCTTGTGACCTTGTCGCCATCATTGTCGTCGCGCTTCTCGTCGGGATTTATTGGTCACGTCGTGATTTCCATCCACGTCTTCAAATCACCGCCACCAACATCGCCGCCGCCAACGCCCCTGAGAATCTGATGTTTGTTCAGCCGATCGTGGTAGTGGTGATTGTGATTGCAGCTGTCGCGGCCGAATGTCGCCAACATCACCGCCTCCAGACTTGAGCGCCGGCCGTTGCATTGGTTTCGTATGCCAGGATTATTTCATCGTAGTATTTGAGAGGAGACCAAATGATGATGTTGGGAAGAATGTCGAGATGAAAGTCTGTCGCCAAGAAGCGGACGTCTTGGCATCTAAATGTCTCAACTGGCTTAGGAACGCTACTGTGAAGACTCTGTAAATAGAATTTCCTGGCGCGGACGCTCTGATCTGCCCTTTCTGAACGTGAGGTATACTAAGAAACTTTGATGGATATTTCATCGGTATGTGTCGGCTGGTTTGGAAACTTTGATGTGCGATGTTGTGCGGCGATACGTCCAGTCTGGGTGTCGGGCGCAGTGAGGTGGAGAGTCAAGAGACTTGGCGTAATCAGGTCGATGATGACCAGGCCAAGAGATTATAAGAACCTCAACCCCGCGTCGTCAAGTAATTCTTGATGTCCGCAACGTGTACCTGAATACATGGGACTTATGTATCACAAGATCCTGGGGTACATTGCCGAAACTCTCCTCCTCCTATTCGGAGTCTCCGCGGATGACTGAAGGAAGGAAAACATGTTGCATCGTGTGGACACCGGAACCCTTCATAATAAAGCTCAATTCCTGTACAAAACAGGATGAAAAAGTGAAAAGGACACCTTATGTGAGTTTTTTATTTGAGCCGAGCTGACGCTGGAAGTCCGTTGCATTTCTCACATCACTGAGCCACGGCGCCTCATGTGTGTTTATCTCGCTCAGCTGAGTTGGCAGGCCGGCCTCTGGAACGATTCGCATTGCCTGCTTCGGAAAGCGCTCGAGGTGAGGCCCGTAAGGCTCCATTCGAATGAAATAAGGAGCGGCGTATTTGAGAATCCCGATTTGATATATCTGTCCGATGTGGGTTGGTGCCGGCAGTTTGTTGAAGCCACGGAATGGGAGGCTCTGGACAATTTTTGATAACGTCCGGGACTCGTGAAACACCAGCCACAGTTCGGGCTAGGGCAAGAGTATTGTTGCCACTCGAGGAGGAGAAAGTATACTCCGTGAGGTCGAATCTAAGCCAAGCACAGCCATGTCGTCCTTCCTTTAAGTTGTGCTTTTCAGAACATGCTTCAATTATAACCATTGCCGCTAGTTGGTGCATTCTTGCTCCATGAGTTGAATGGAAGTCAAGAGATGAGTATCAAGGACTTCTTCAATGAAGAATCCCTCACCGACTGTCGCTCCACCTTCGGACTCTGCTTCAATCCGAAGCATCGCAAACTGATAGATCTGCGGAGATCTGCATACCCTAATGCAAGTGCAAACTGATGTCCCAGAATAAGCATTTTTGTACGCAGGAACCAGGGTATTTGTGCCTGCTCGAGGTAGCTAGATGCCGGCAGATTGTTATCAGATCCATGGTATTGTCTTCGTTAGCCGAGGACGCGAGCTATTAGTGCTGGTCTTGTTGTGTCGCATGTGAACATGGGTGTGGTCGGGCTCTTGATTTAGGAAAAGGTTTCTGCAGAAAAAGGTGATTGCAGTCGCGTTGATGTTGATGTTGATGTTGATGTTGATGTTGATGTTGGTGTTGGTGTTGGTGTTGGTGTTGGCCCTTGGCGACTCGTTGGGTGTCTTCTTTTCTTGGCGGCTGACAGGACCGCAATCGCCTACTCGGTCTCGTCGGTCTCGTTCCTCGGTTCCAGATGCAGATGAAGATCGAGATGCTCGAAGGTCATGCGGGAGACCATTCAGTGAGTGTCGGCCGTCAGTATCGGCATGATATTCGGCCACTCGTCTCAAATAGGAATGCTAGTTCGGCTGTCGGCATACGCACTGAAACAGACGCTGACAACGACATCTCAGAAAAGAACATAACTTCGTCCACAGTCAAAAGCGCCGAACTTATGTTGTTGTTGTTGTTGTTGTTCGATTGATGTTGTTGAGGAAAAAAGGATTGTGTGGGTAAGGTTCTTAACCTCCCCCAAGCGAGGAAGGCATGAGGTCTCATTCTTAACTCGGCAGAAACGAGCACCACTTCCCATCTTGCTGGGAGCCGAAAGCTTAAAACAATTGGCATCTCACCGACATGCCCAATCGAGCTTCAAAACATCATCCAGTGACGACTCCCGCCTCATTGATGCATACATGGTGTCTTTATCAATCTTGTTTTCCCACCTTTAATGCAGGGTGAGGGAGACAAAAGCATATAAGGTCGTGTGATACGAGCCATACAAGCCAATAAGCAGTGCAGGAATATAAAATCGAGAGAGGATTCAAAAGCTTCGTTGGTCGAGATGCGGCACAGTGGGAGTATATAGATGAGGGGTAGTCCCGAGGGGCATCCGTGGAGTCTCCATTCTCTCCTTCTGCTTCTATGAACTTCAGATACATTATTATCTGGTATCATTCCAAAGCTCGAAGTTAGTTCTTCATCAATATCAGGTCAGAGAGGGCAAGATCATCATGTTGAGCGCCAGAAGAAGCATGGAAATCTGCGGTGCGTTGGCGCTACTATTTTCTCCGCAAGAAGGAAGTACGCTATGGCTGAAGAGACACGCAAGACGACGGCGTAAACACAATGCGAAGGATTTAGGGCGAGCTACCTAGGTATAATACCGTTCGAATAACGCTTGACCACGACCACGTCACGGCAGACATCACCCCGCTGCGGTCTACCTACGACTGTCGCCAGCCGCTTGGACACGATATCAAGGGGTCTGAGAACACGAACTCTAGGCATGCAAACGATATTACCCTTCATTGAATAGGGTCTACTTCATAGTCAACAGCTTGGGATTGGTGATGGTGATGATGGCGAGGGAGGATCAAGGTGGGAAGCCGGACGAAAATACACACCAGAAATCCTCCGGATCCTCACTGCCGGTACCCAAACACATCACTCTAGAAGCAGGATCACCAATATTTGGATGAAGACAGGAATAGATACCGGATGGAGGTATGGAACACCACACGACCTGACAGAAATACGCCAGCAACCCGTCATAGCTCGTCACTTCCAGATCGCCGATTGAGTCCCTCTCTGCACTGGTTAATATCATGGAACATGAACGACAGGAGGGATAAGAAACTTTATCACTTGTCCCAATATTCCGGCCCGGTAAGTGTCCAGCTGAGCAGACCAAGTGTAGATTGCTCGCAGAACTCCTTACTCCAGCCATTCACTTAACCGACTCCAAGCCTAGGATACCGATTCCCTGGAAACGAATCAGCAAACATGGCTCCGTATAAATCTTTCATTTTATTACGTACAAAAGGTGGTGTGATTATCATCGTCTAGCAGTAAAATATATTTCTATACCTACCCACTCAAACCCCTCTCCACCTTCGCACCACCATGAGAAGAAGCATACTACAACCATTAATAAAACAACTATCACAGTCCATCACCTTCCCATGATACCAAACAGCAAACGAGCCACCTAGCTCAAAGTCCGGAATTAAAAACTCTACACGGATTACAAACAATTCTCCGTATCTCATTCACCATTCCGGAGCTCAACTTTCTGTGGCCAAAATCACAATTGAACATTAACTTAATATGAGCTTCAAATTCAAACTCTCATCTCTACTTCCGCCTTCTTTCCAGGTTCGCAGTGGTAGTCTTTTGTGCTGTTACTGGACATTTCTTGACAATTATATCCGATATCACGTGTTGTCGAAGGAGCCGGCGATTAAAAGCCGAGAATCAGCAACCTTCTTCATTCTTGCGAATACAACTCTAGATATTTGACCAAGATCCATCAAAGACATATCAATAGATTTTAGACCTGCTCAAAACTCCTAATCCCAGCTTTCCTTTCAAGATCTGGATCCTCGTTCGAGCTCTGACCCGAGACAGTAATTTTGACCGTCTTCCGTATCTGTCCATCCACATTGTCCTCGCTCATCACATCCTTCTCACTCTCACTCTCACTCACTGCATGTCCATGTTCCCTACCCTCCCAGACCCCCTCCCCATCCATCCTCACCTGACCTCCCAAATTCGTCTGACTACTCAACTCAAACCCCTCCATCGCCCCTGTCCGTCTCGTCGACCTGGTTCCACTCACATAACCCCCATACTTACCTGTCGTACCCTTCTCACTCCGTCCAGCAGAAGAAAGTATCCCCGGCACAATTTTCTGAAGAAGAGGCTTCAGACTCGGAGCACTCGCGCAGAAAAGACCAGTATTTATCTCGACAGAAGTCCAGATCGTGACATCGTAGCTCACGTATGGGATATCGACTGTTGATTCGATTTCCGAGACGACGCGGACCACTCGTACAATTGCTGCTATAACGATGAGTACGCTTAGACCGAGGACGGTGAGGAGACCGATTTTCTGTCTGCGTGCGATTGGAGTTTGACTTAATGGATATTAGTGAGGTTTCTTGGGAAGAAACGTGGTACTTGCAGATCTTGGGAAGGACGAAGGCGAGGAGAGCAACGTCGCTGAGGATGTTGAAAATTGCTGATGAAATTACTATGGGAGGTTCGAAGTGACATTTTGCAGTGATCAATGACCACGCACCTGTGCTGATTTAGCAGATGTCTTGGAATTGGATAGTGATTGTACTCGTACCTGCTAGAGGATTGCACCTTAGGACATGCGCTATCATTACGGGGATTGTTGATATAACCAAAAACCCTGCCGTCGAGTAGATGAATATCCGACTTCTTCGATCCTGGAAGATGCGAGCGTAAAATGCGCAGATTGCAAGTTTCGTCGTCATCAACGTGAACTGGTATAGCATCTTCCAGACGAATCCCAGTTTCATGGCCTGGGAAGCCTCTGCGAAGTCGAGAAGTTGGATATGTCTACCAGCGCCAAAGTGAACGAGGACAAGATTGAGAGCTGTCACAACAACACCGCCCGCCAGCTGAGTACTTTAGCTGCGGGACAGCACCAGTTAGAGCAGAGTACGTACCCATGAGATGAGAAGTCCGGTATCATCGACTCCACAGCATTTCAGCAAGACCGCTCGTGAATAGAACCGACCGAGGACGCATGTGGTAGCCACCACGAAAGGGAAGATGGTCCCAAAGAGGATTTGAACACGAGATTGTGCAAGATAGGCTGCGTCTATTGTGACATCCTGCAAATGCATCAGCACCGAGCTCAAAGATCGGCATCACCGAAGGGCTTCCAGCGATCCAGAGACAGAAGATCTTGTAAAAGTGCAACGTACCGTTGACGACATGCTTGAGTGTATGTCTCGATGCCAAAGTTCATACTCTTTCTATTGATTCGAGATCCATTCGTATAGAGACATCATAGCCCCTCGATGCATGGGACACTGGAGCCAATTATACATGGCTTTTTTATTTCTTTTGAGATACGAAGCTTGCTCACATCTGACGGAAACGATGAATACATCAGGACGGTACCGAATCTTTGGACTGTAGTTCCCGCGAGTTGTTGTTATCTTGCTGTGCAGCAAGTCAAAACACATAGAAAGTACTCCCTACATGGACGTACCCGAGACCAGAGGAAAGGAGTCAGGAAACGAGAGATTTGTAACCGAGACTACATGACTTTGTGCAGGCACAGTCTTTTGCAGAAAACTTTCTACCAATCGAAGCAGGCGCTGGGGTAGGGACAGGAAGACATGGGTACAAAGTACTTCGGGAAGGTATCTAGGAGCGATGTTTGAGACTGGCTTTGTGCCATATCAAGTCTGCGGTTCACTTCAGCAGGATACTCGACATCTTCGACTCCAAGACGCAGTCTCTTGTCTTCAGATTTACTCCAGCTTGAAGAAGATGCAAGCTGGAAGGTCGCGATCTCTTGGCGTTCAGGATTCGACGTGATCAGTCGCGTAACGATGAACATCGTGTATCCGAATGTGCGGTACGGAAAGGATCCTTTTGCAGCTCGATATCCGATGCAATGGAAGCTGTGCCTTGCCCCTTAATGTTGAAGCCAACATATCGCTTGCCCAGCCTGTTGTGGTATTGGTCGATGTGAGGTGAGGGTGCGGCGAGAGCCACGGGAAGAAGCAGGTGGCGCGTGAACGGCTCGGAAGCGACGCACGCGTGCATGTTTTTCCGGACAACCTCCCTGATCCTCTCCTTCCTCGTTCCCACCGGAACAACTTCACCATCTAACTTCGTTGGCGACCTGTCAGAAGCCCGGGCCGCAACGGTGACCATCCCTCTGGGTATGTCCCAAAACACAACTGGAGCCACGCCGCAATACTCATCGGCCTCTCCAGGGACCTTGATGCCCAAGCCTTCTTGGGGTCCAGGTATCAATTTTCAAGCTCCGTACCTTGCATATGGCTTTCAGATATCGTCAGAGAGTTCTGTTGGTGAAGAGAGCGTGTCGATGGAGAACCGATATCCTCTTCTCCAGATAAATTATGAAGCAACTCGTGACGAGAAGCGTCCGGGAGCGGGGTTGCAAGGTACATGCATCCAAGAGAAATTACGGAGATACCCCACGACCACGAAAGCCAGCTCAATCACCAGAGGCCTTATCAAGGTGTTCGTTGAACCTCTTCACCTCCACGCTGTTAACCGTATGGCATATGGGAGCTCGAATAAGCATTGAAAGTCTGGAATCCTCATGAAATCATGCAGATTGACTCCGGTCAATATTGGAGCAGTCTTGAAATTGAGCAATGATATGCGATACAAGGACCTCGGAAGTGGAAGTGGAATTGGAAGTGGACGAAAACCCGCTAACAGGGAAGAGTCGATAGAGTTGGGCTTGGATATGACCCGGAAGATACTCAGCAGAAAATCCACCTTGCGATTCCTTCTACAAGAATTGTAGACTTCTCACTTTGCATCCACGTTCTGTCTAGGACCTCTCCTGGTATGCCAATGGTGCTATGGGACTCTTTGTTGTACGTTAGATATGTGTAACCCCCTTCCATCCTTTGAAACACCATGTTTACTTGCAAGTAGAACCTCGTCTCGCTACTGGCAGCCGTTTCCACATACAGCAGCTTAGTCAATGCTTCGAACAGTCCGGGTACATTTAGCCGTCCTTCTACCAGAGTTCGACCAAAGTTCAGATATTGGTCAGTATCTTCCCATTTGATCGCTTCTAAAGCTCACATATTGCAGGCTTCCAGATGCCAGCGTGGACCCCGCCAATGTTGCTGCGGATGTTGTAGGTATTGGTTCAATTGGTGCTGGCGGCATTGAGTTCAACAACGATTTCTCGGTCAGTACTTCTGGCATCATGTACCAGCCACCAAATTGATACAATAATAGAATGGCGGTGCATTTGGTGTCGCGACAGATTGGGATGTCTATGGATTCGGTTCACCAGCATACAATGATGTTCTGAAAGCAGCAGCACAGGCAGCGAAGGACAATGGTCTCATTATGGATATTGCAGTCGGACCTGCATCTGGGTCTGGAGTTCCCGCGGAGTACAACAATCGTGAGACATTCTCTGATCTTTCATCAATGGCGTTACTAAGACGTATGAATAGCTGGTCTTGCATATAATCTCGTCAGTATTTTCGACATAAGTCATGATGTCGCAGTCCATTGACTGCCATAGATTCCGTACAACATAACTGTCGCTCCTGGTGGGACTTATTCGGGAACCATCCCAGGATATGGGGGTGGCGGAATCCTGGTGTCTGTCACCACAGCAATGATTGTCAACATAAGTTCAGTCACCATAACTGGTATTCTGGCAGGTGGGACCGAAGGTTCATATGGCCAAACAGTGTATACGGTATCCTCGACAAGCTTGAAGGACATTACCAGCAACGTAAGCTTAACCGGCACGATATCAGTCAGCTTCCCAGCCAACAGCTCTGCTGTCGAGTACGTCATATACGCTGCTTACTATGAATTATCTGGAGAAAGAGCCTGCATCGCAGGACCCAACCCATCAACATTTCTCCAAAATGGTAGTTTTGTCGTGGACCACTTTTCAGCTCGAGGAGCCCAAGTCACGACGGATTTTCTGGAAGAATATGTCATGGTTAATGGAGTGCAGGAACTCTTGCAAGAGATTGGAGGCTATCGTGGGTGCTCTTGGCGACTATGGATAAATGTTTGTGTTGACAAGTTTTTAGTATGGGAAGACAGCGTCGAGATAATGAGCCCTTCATTTTGGACGCCGAACCTGACAACAACTTTCCAGCAAATGCATGGATACAACATTGAACCTTATGTCATGCTACTTGCTCAAACCAGTGGTCTTCAATTCATGGTCGAACATCCAATTGGGTACATCACGGATGCAGCCGACCGGGGAATGGGATTTGTCCACGATTTCCGTCAAACAATGACCTACCTCCTGGGAACGTATTATCAACATTTCGTCACATGGTCGCACGAGTATTTGGGGTCAAATTACTCTGCGCAGGTAGGCTACAATTTGCCTGTGGATATGGTAAGCTCACTGTGTTCACTTTGACTTTCGCGAGAGGTTTGGCGGACTGAGAGACATTGCTTTCAGACCAAAATGCGAAGCCCTGTCATATGATGTCAAATGTGATCTAATGGGATGCCTCTAGCTCGCAGTACTACCGATCGTCGACGTTCCTGAAGATGAATCTCTAGCATTTGGCGATAATATAGGTAAGGCTCATGAGCTCTCCCAAAGTCAAACTTGGATGCTGATACTTTTTAGATTCCTACCGCCAATATGCTGGACCTGCAAATCTTGCTGGGAAGCAAATCATTTCAAATGAGATGGGGGCAAATGTCCTTTCAGCCTATCAGACAACGATGCCATCAATATTATCTGAGATCAAGAAGGCTTATAGTGGAGGATTGAATCAAATCGTACTCCATGGCGCTACTTACTCATGGGAATTTTCAAACACTACTGTATGACATTTCAAGATGGTTGTATTGGAAGTAATCTTCAGTGTGATCGACTGACACACTGTAGTGGCCTGGATATACCAATTATGGCTACTTGTTCTCAGAACTTTATTCGCGTCGCCAGCCAGGCTGGGAGAATGGCTACCAGGAGGTGTTGGATTTCATCTCGCGGAACAACTTTATACTGCAATCTGGTGTTCCTAAAAGAGATTTCGCATTCTGGGACAAAACAACAGCGACGATATCGCCAGTAGCTGCGCTGTATACCTACTCGGACCTTGCCAGTGCCGGTGAGTCCGTTATGAGTCTGATGCTATTCTGGCTTGCTTAATCGCAGCCTAGCATTAGATCATTCTGTTTCATTGCACTAACCATTTGATTACGACAGGCTATGCTTACGAGTATCTCTCGCCCGACAATTTTCAGCTACCACAAGCTGTTGTTTCGGGATCCGTTCTTGCCCCCAACGGACCAGCTTACAAGGCACTCGTCATTCGATCAACGGATCTACTTACCCTCAATGGGACAGTCGCAGTCGCCAAATACGCACATGAAGGTCTTCCTATCATCATTTCGGGAGGAGTTCCGACTATGATTGACTCTACAACATCTCTTACCCAGGCGGAAAGCAACTTGGTAGCGATTAAATCATTACGAAATGTCCATGTAGTTGATACAGGAGGTGTAGCATCAACGCTTGCATCAATCGGCATCCAGCCACTAACCAGTGTTTCCGCAAACAGTACCTGGTATACAGTCTGGCGTGAGGATGTTGCTGCGAAAACGTCCTACGTATTTGTCTACAACAACGGCTCTCTCAGCGAAGGGTCAATAACTTTTAGAAGTACCAGAATACCGTACTTTTTCGATGCTTGGACAGGAGAGCAGACTCCCATACTTCAATACACTGTCGCTGCAGGCGGTCTGACCATTCCTTTGAAGTTGGCAGCCGACCAGTCAGTCATCATCGCGCTTCTGGCTACGGGTCCGTCTGGCGTCCCAGCTCCAAAAATCTACGTGAAGTCCACTTCCGTACCCATCCTAGGACTCTCATACAACACATCAGCAGGTCTCATCGCTAAAGTCCCGGCATCCACTTCCTCGATCACAATCACAACCTCAGATTCGAAAACCCACACCATTCCCAGTCCATCGATCAGCTCTCCCTTCGCTCTTGGAAACTGGACACTTATAGCAGAAGCTTGGGGTCCTCCTACAGATCTCACAGACATAAACACTATCGCCTCAAAATCCAACACTACACACTACCTCCCAACACTCCTCTCATGGCCTCTCATCCCTGGTCTAGAAACAACCTCAGGGGTGGGATACTACAACACCACATTCTCATGGACGAACACCAGTATTGGGGCTATCATCGATTTTGGTCGCGTGGTTCACACCCTTCGAGTCAGGATCAATGGGAGCCAAGTCCCGCCTCTAGATCTGACAGGTGCAAAGGCGGATATTAGTGCGTATTTGGTGGAAGGAATAAACACGGTGGAGGCCACTGTGGCGACGAGGTTGTATAATGTCCTGGCGCCAATTTGGGAGAGTCTTGAGACTGCGGGTAAGGGGCCAGGAGTTCCTGCTTTTGCGCCGCCTGTGGAAGCGGGGTTGGTGGGGATTGTGAGTATTACCCCATATGTAAATGTTCGGTTGAGTTAGGTATAATCGTGTATGTACTTGATTGATATGGGTTCTGTGTATACATACTCTCAATGGCTATAAATTGAGGTGAATTTCAACAATTTAATTTCAATCATAGTCTCCAGAAGTCACTGAGACAATGAAAAAGAAATCGAAGTGGAAATCGATAATCGGTCGGCTTGAAGCATGAAAAGGCTAGCCGCTGGTAGAGGGAAGCAATTGTAAGGCTCAGCCTCTCCATCAATCTATGAATACCAAGCAACATCCACACCGAATATCAGCATCCAATCACACGCCCAGGTGTGGTAGCACCATCTGCACCAACACGCCGCGACCCCCTGCATAGGCTGACACAGCCTCCAAGATCTCACCAACATCGCACCATGCAATCCAAACTTTTATCCAAATCCAAATCCCAATATCGTGAGAAAGTTCATCTTCTCTCTTAAAATCAAGACCTCCCGGGAGATAAAGACTTCGCGATTCGATTCCTGGTAAACTTGTTCCAAGATACAGTACAGTACTGTGATCGTGCGATGGCTGCCCCACTACAAAACAAAGAGGGCGGGTATACATCCCAACCCCAACCTCAGCCTCAGCCTCAATCTCAACCTCAGATATCAGCCAAAGACCGAGAAATCATAGAAGGGATGGAGAAATGGAGGAAGATTCGTGAACAGAGGAGAGCGGAACAGGGGTTACCTGGTGTAGGGAAAGAAGGTAAATTATTTTCCCAACCTTATTTTCTTGTATTTTGGTACTCGGAGGTTTTGGCGTGACGTACGTGTATGGGGGTGATATAAGAAACGGGGAATGGAAAATATGGGAAGGGAAGAGAGGGTAGAGAATAGAGAATAGAGAGTAGAGGAACTGATGAATGAATAGATCCGAAGAAAGAGAAGAGAGAACGGAATAAGGCCGGGTGTTGGACGACGTGTTTTATGTCTTGTGCTTGTTGTGGGAGTGGACCTTGAGAGGGGAATATGAGGGGTTGATTTGGATGTGAGGATGTGAGGCGTGAATGTTTATTTGGTTTGGAATGGTTGGTGTATGGAAGGCGTGGATTGGTTGGGTTGCGTCTTGTTTGGGTTTTATTTCTACAGAGATTCTTGATGTCGAGTGGTTATTATGAAGGACTATAGATATTGCGTGATAGATGAAAGTTGAGGTCTTGAAGTTGTTGGTATAGCATTATATCCACATTTCCATGTTTTCATATAGTAGCAGTATGTTGGATATCTGGGATATGGAAGAACATTCTCCTGGGTTGTAAGTCCAGATATCAGTAAGGCTTTTGCTCTCACTTTGGAGATTTGTCCGAAGATAAAGAAGTGATGGGAAAGCAGTCTTTTCAAATTCTTGTTGCTTAGGGATCAAATCTATTCCTCGTCATTCTCTCTTAACATGACATTCACCATCATCTCACATGAAAGTAGTCACAAACTTAGGCTGAAATTAAACATTCATGCAAGCTCCTCTGAATCATCCATTCTCATCAGCCAAGCATAAAAGATCCTTTCAAACCTACTCCTAAAAATTCATCATCCTCCAAGTCTAGCAACAACTCGAACCTCATAAGCTCCAACCAATATCACGACACCATATCATCAACATGGAAGTTCTCACAATCCTTCTAGCCTCCCTCATGAACTCAGTCGTCACAGCCAAACCTGTAACCGCTTCTCCTTCTACAGCCGTGATCGAGACCAACATCAGCAACGCCACTGAGGGCATCCGCTCCTCACACAACACCGAGAAGGTCCCATGCACTAACCAGAACTGCTGTGTAAGCGACGCATGCAGTTCGGCGACGGACGTGAAAATGGGAGGAACTTTGATATTGAACGTCGGACTGCTTGTTGGAGGAGTTCCGCTGCTTTTGTAGTAGAGGAACTAGGAGAGAGAAGTGAGGCATCTAGTTTGCTAATGAAGGATACTAGTTTGATACTCTGATAGGTGTTTGGAATGTAACTGAAATGGGATACCATGCTTGAAGCTCTCAGTAGAAGATATGGGATAGCTTAAGCGGAACCATACATTGCGGCGGAAAGTAAAGGCAGATGTCGAGCGCTTAGATGGTGTGGAAATGGGATCATGGATTACGAGAGTTCAGCAAAATTCTTGAAATAAAAACATAAAGTTGCTTTCCCATATGATCAGCGTGAAGCCTGGGTCAAACTACACTTATCTTACGGGAGTATCTGAAGGTGGATGGCGAAAGAGCAGAACTTACTTGCTTAGAAAGCGGAAATTTGCTGTCACTGTTCCTTACTACCAGTTTTTCCCAACTTTTACGTGGCATCAATTCTGTTTGAGCTGAATTGCTGCACCTCTTTGCGGTTCTTAGCGTTTTTATATTACTTTTGGGGAATGGGGGGATCGGTCTACCGAAGCGAAGACGTGTGGATCCGGGAATCGAGGGGAAGTCAACAACAACGCGAATACTTTTTGCTTCGATTTTAAGCAGCCGTGTCTTGTTGTTCATGAAAGCTTATGAGAATCTGGAGGTTCATCGCGTACCCAGGTTAACCGAGAAGCGATAGTGTCACATGGCTCAAGTTCCTCTTCGGCACCTTCAGTTTACCTTTCGCCCTCAGAATGAGTTTGCTCGGGAACTTGAAAAATCTGGCTTCGGTCGATATGAGATAGCGGAATTAAAGGCCGTAAAGCCATCTCCCAGCCTTACAGGAGGTATGACAGCTGCTTGGTGTTGTCCAGCATCTCTTTCGTGGTCAGCGACTCGGGTGATATCAGCCACCTGCCTGACAGAAAGTTTATAAAATGACAACAGGTGTGATCAACGTGGACACCGTTACAATAACTTGCTCGGGAGCTACATATCAGCGTACGGCGTCGTCTGATTGTGCTACTCAACACAAACAACCGAGCACGGTAGGACAACCACACCCGAGCCGAACTCAGGCCTTTCTTGTCCTACACGACCCCACTGAGTATCGGTCACCGCTCAACGGTGCATTGAAGTATAAAATGGTACAAAGACAATGCAGAAGAGTCAAACGGTCAAGACTGACAGCAAGCCCCTCCCCTCATCTCGCGCTATCCGCCAATAGCATCCAACTTGCTTAGCAATTCTCCATTTTGAACGGCAACACGGCCCGATTGACATAGATCATCTCTCGTCCTATAATCTATATATGTTCTCCTTCCTCATATTCATCAAACATCTCTGTGCAAGAGTCCGCCCAAAAAAGCCAACCATGGATCTCACACCAACCCAAGCAGTAGTTCTCAACGAAGGCTGTAATTTGCACTACTACCACATCGGATCCGGACCTCTCATAACATTTATTCCTGGCGGCAATGGCCATGGCCGACAATTCTACGCATTGATGTCCCTCCTTTCCCCTTCATACACCTGCTTAACCTTCGATCGTCGCCAGATGTCCGCATCCCAAGTTGAATCCGAGAAAACCAAGAAACTGTCTCACCCACAGCAAGCCCGGGACGTCGCCGCTGTGATAGAAGCCTTGGGATTCAACAAGAGTATCATCTTCGGAAGTAGTCTCGGAGGCGTCATAGCCTTCCAATTCGGCATCGACTTCCCCCAAATAGTCGACCGTCTCATCGCCCATGAAGCACCAACAATGTGTCTCCTCCCAAACGCAACCGAGCTATACGAAAAGCTCTACCTCTGCCAATCTCTCTTCACCACCCTCGGCATCAGTGCCGCACAAACAGAGTTCCGCAAGATGTTCGCTGGATACGATGATGATGGTGTTCCACAGACAGGCGGCACGGAACCAGGCAACGAGGTGAACTTTTGGGAGAATGAGTTTTGGACTGCGAGTGTGTACACGCCTGATTTGAGGAAGTTGGTGAAGAGCGGGATGAGTGTGGCTGTGATGGCCGGGGAGAGGAGTGAGGGGGCTTGGTTCACAGAGGCGACGAAGGAGCAGGCTGATGTTCTGGGGTGTGAGAGGCTGGTTGTGCCGGGACATCATCAGGGGTTTGAGGCTGAGACTGAGGCATTTTTGCCGTTTTTGGTGGAGTTGCTTGAGCGGATGGGGTTGGAGAAGATGAAGAAGTGAGGGAATGGAAGTGTTGTGTTGTGGTGAACACAGATTTGTAACAGCTTGGAGGAAAGTGTGTTCTATCTGATGAGTGCATGCGACAGTTATGAATAAGGATTAAGTTACTAGGGTGCTTACTTAGGTTTTCGCAATGATTTCCTTCAAGAGTACTTGCAACTACACGCCCTGAGATATAGTTCAGGGTCGTGCCTAACCACCAACGATTGCTGTGCTCCATGCATCAAATCCTCCAAGACTCACCTTGCTGCCATTCTACCAAAAACATCTCAATTGCCTTCTGCACCGAAGACGAGCTACATGCAGGTGTCTATCTGCTCGGTGAGATGAATATTCGAGTGGCGCTTCCACTTCAGCTCCCTTCGCAATTCCAAAGCATGCTAGAACCATAAGAAACAACCGCCTTCCCTTGGCAGGATATCAAGTCCACGCTCTGTTACCGTAGGTAACACTGAAAACGTTGAACCCATCCGAACTATCACCAAACCCAAAATTGCCTTTTGCATCGATGTTCCAGAATACGCCATTACACTGAAGACTGTATCCCTGCTTACCACCCAGGTACACGATGTTCACATTCTCAATAGATCTCTTGTCCACGATACTGTAGAGCTTGAACATCGTCCCAAAAGCTTCATATTGTTCCACGACCCATTGTTGAGTAGAATCCTGGTGTTGCGAAGTTGCTGCCGTGCTTCCAAGGAAACTTTGGCCGATGTTCGACAAGGCGTATCCGTTACGTTCAAAAACCAGATAGCGGCCAACTGTGAGGTTACCACGGACTTGCTTGAAGCCTTGCTCAGTCGTGAGAGTGTCGGCTCTGACCAAGTTTGTTGGGACAGCAGGCTGACTCGCGCGATAGTTGTCACAGAAGTCCATGGAGAGATTGGCGGGAGGCGCGGCTGGGAAGGTTACTTCAGGAAAGGTGTGGTCGACCTACATATTTGTCAGCAAGAGAGGTAGGTTGAGGAAGATTGATCTGTTCACATTGTCGAAGTCAAAAGCATCGACTAGATTTGACATATAGCGACGTCTCCAGGGACTAATTTCATCTGGATTCTAAGTCAGGTTTCTTCTTTTTCTCCATCACAATTAATGGACTCACTGATTGCAACGTTGTGACCACTGGCTTGCAGCCATTTTTCTTGAAATGTCAGTCGATCCTGACAAAATAAACAGAGGACGGACCTAGGAACATGACTTGTCTTTGTTAGCGTAATGAATATGAGAGATTGGGGTTACATACGTTGAGAAGAGTGATCAGCATGTTCTGTGAAGACATGCCCGCCTCGAGTCCAAGGAGAGACGATGTAAAACGGGACTCGAAAGCCTATTTTCGTCAGAGAGTGGCAACACATTACCTTTTGGAAATTTAATTCACCTGGTCCTGCTATAGTGTATCCGGACTGCCCCCAAGGATCCTGCAGCCATTCGCCAGCCGTTCCATTCAAAGAATGCGTAGGAGGCACGTGATCATACCACCCGCCTGAAGCTATGTGTGGTCAGTGTCCATCGCTTTGCCAAAGGGAAATGCGTACAATCATATGAGATGAAAAGCGCTGTGTTATTTGCTGATGCTTTGGTCGCAACAGCGGCTACAGCTTTCAGTTGGCTGTACATGGCGTCCTGAGGTCGAGATCCGGGAATCTCTGATAGGGCTATATCCGTAAAGACCCAGCTGACTTGAGGTAAAGTATTGTTAACGGCTTGGTCTACAAAAGCCTGAAAACTATTATTCTTATTTCGCAGAAGACCGCGAGTATAAAGAGGATCCCCAGATGCAGATTTATTAAAGTCCTGGAAGCCACCAAGGATGTCTTGTCCGTAGGGATTAAAGGTATCTGCGTATACTTGCCACGAGACATCAGCATCTTGGAGTAGAGCCATGACCGGCTTCCAGCTGATCGGCCAACAGTCTAGTTTACTCGACTTGGTCGAGCTATGGCAACCTAGAGTGTAGACGTCAGTTCACATGTAACTAAAAGAAAAGTAGGCCTGACCTGAAGTATGGTCTACAGGAAACCTCCCAAATATTGGTCCGGAGGTGTCAGGCTGTGGCCCTCCCGGAACTCCTGCCGAACCAGAGTAGAAGAACACACGGTTGGGTTCAAGCCCAGACATCATAGATTCCTCAGAAGTGTCAGTGAATGGTTCAGAACAGCTGAGAAGACTGACCTGATACATATCTCCCACTGTCCAGCCTTCTGCAATCTCAAATTGCGTAGTAATATCGTCTTTCGTGAAGTAAGCCATGCTGTAAGGTGTTTCGTTCATAGGCCAAGCATCATTCGATCCGTGATACCAAGCCGACTGCGTGTTATTCCACGAAGGTTCACCGGTGGTCAAACACTGCGCAGAAGCGTTGTCGTGGTTATAATTAGCGTGCCATGGTAAGACCCTTCCTTGTTGGAATGCTCTGATAGACATGTCAGCTAGTTCCTGAGGGAGCGGCTCTTGAAGACTTGGTAACAAACTGATCAAACACATCTCCTCCATCACTGTTGATTTGATAATTCGGATCCGCAAAGCCTCTAACGCCGGCCATAGTGCCAAAATACTGATTAACATCAGTAAGAAGAGAAAACGTAATGGGAAACGAGTTGTGCTTACATGATCGAAAGATCGTCCTGACTGCATCAAGAAGACCACATGCTGGATGTCGGTGATAGAACCCGCAGCCGCAACCGCTGGCCATAGAAGTTTTGCAACGATCTGTTTCATGGTTAATGTGTAATGTAGAATAAAACGAAGATGTGTTGGGAGATCAAAGGCAAAAGGTTATGGTTGGGAATATGACGGTGCGCTGGAAGGAAATGAGTCAAGAAGGGGTACGATGCTGCCGAGTCGACAGGAGGATGATTCACCAACTACAAAGAAACCTTCTTATGAATGGCAGTGAAAGTAGCGTAAAGATTATATCGATCGGATGCTATATGGCTAGGAGGATATTGGGGAGAGTAGAGAAATGTGACCGTGACTATCTGGAAACCGACGAGGGTGGAAAGCGTTTGGCGGTTCCAAAAACAACCTTTTCCAGACTTTGAGCCACATTTAAGCTGTCAGTAGATCTGATGTCTTCAAATATCGCTGCAGAGCTTGACTCCTCGGATTAGATCCGTAGAGCATGGCAACTACCATCCACAGACAGTTGATGAACAGAAGAGCTTTGCAGTATCAAGGCCTGTATCTTGCAGCCATGTTCGTTTGTGAATATGGTAGACTTCACTGCATCTAACTCCGAGACGCTTGAAATCAAGTTGATAATGATGGTGACGAAGGGAGAGAGGTTCGCGAGATGGGCTTCAAAAGGTAGACATTCTATTGGCTACTTGCTGAATGTCATATGATAACAAGATTGAGGACGCCCATAGGTACTCTGCAATAATTCTATATCTTTCATGCAATCTTGATGGAGGTAGGGAGGTTCGAGGTTTCCAATTTTCCCAAGTGTCGGAACCGCGGGGTACCTGCATTGAAGCTAGTCCCAAAGAAGCGAGCGGCCGCTTTTCCAAAAAGTCCATGACAATTCCTGGAGTTATTGACAGTCCTTTTCCTTCTGCTGCGAAGGTGCAACGACGTACACTCAGAACCGCATGTGACAATGCGAGTGCCGAAACCTCTTATCCTATTTATCGATGCCTACGACAGTTTCTCAAACAATATTATCTCGCTCCTCGAAACCACCTTAGACGTCGCCGTCCGAACGATAAAAATCGATGACCCCGCCCTAGCTACAGATGCTGCATTGCACGAGGAATTGAGACATTATGTGGCGGTAGTCTGCGGCCCTGGTCCGGGACATCCAGTAAAGGAACATGATGTAGGACTTATAAGGAGAATATGGAGACTCAATGAGGTCGAAATACTGCCTGTGCTTGGGATCTGTCTCGGGTTCCAGAGCTTGTGCTTGGAATTTGGGGCAGATATCAAGAGATTGGAGGGGCCACAACATGGAATCATCAGGAGAATATGTCATTTTGGGAAAAACGAGATCCGCGGCCAACGGTCGATATACGAAGGAGTTGAGGAAATTACCGCGACTCTCTACCAGAGCCTATGCGTCGACATTGGTCAGAACTCGATACCCAAAGACCATTGGCAACAGCAGAAATGGTATCCCATGAAGAGATGTCCTGATCTTCTTCCTTTGGCTTGGGTTGAACATGATCTCTCGGTGGCGAATGATGCTGGTATTGACGATGCTAGAGTTTTGGTTGCGGTCCAGCACGTCTCCAAGCCATTCTGGGCTCTGCAGTATCACCCTGAGTCGATATGCACGAACCCAGAAAGCACGAAGGTACTTCAACAATGGTTTGATTTCATAAAACCTTGGAACAAGATCCACCGGCAGCGACGGCTGAGCTTCGAACCACCTATTAGGGGCCAGCGTGCAATACGGAAGAGCTTATTGGAAGAAAGCAGGAGAGTACCAACAGATATTGAGACCATCCCTGAAAACCACATGGAGGATGAATTAACCTGTCATTCACATGCCGTCCATGTTCCTTCAAATGCTTCTGTGGCAGACATCGTGGATGTAATCCAAAACAAACAAGGAGACCGTATCGTTCTAGAGTCCTCCAATGCCCACGAGGAGCAGTCTCCTGGAGCTACAGATGTGCGAGGAAGATTTAGCATTATTGGTCTTGATATCGAGGATTGCATGAGGTTTGAGTACACCACTGGAGACAGTTATGTCACTGCTATATACCCAAAATTTATGAGTCAGGATGCCGAAAAGGTTAGCCTCCTGTCTCACGGAGGTATCTGGCAGTTCCTTGCGCAGTATCTTGATCAGAGACAAGTCTCGAATGTCTTCCCGGAAGAGAACGGTAAAGACTCGCCCTTCTGGGGAGGCTTCATGGGCTACACCACCTACGAGCTGGGTCTAGAAAGTATTGAGGTAAAGGCTACAAATGTCACCCTCGATCAGAATCAGCGTCCAGATTTATGTTTTGCTTGGGTTACACGAAGTATCGTTCTTGATCACCTCAAGCACATAGCCTATGTCCAAGAAATTGCCCCAAAGCGTGAAGCAGACAAATCAGCTGCTTGGCAGCGTAGTACTCGCAAGATTTTGGAAGATGCTCTGTTTTCAGCGTACTGTTTCGAGCCATCTACTATCACATTCACAAATATCAAAGACTACAGCACCAAATTCGAGATTTTGCACGCTCTGGCACAGAAAGGAATTGATACTCAGCGCTCGAAAGTTAGAGTCAGGATACACTATGAGGGCTTGATCCCCATGGCGCCAATTTTCACAGGTGTAGCTACAGCACACTTCTTGGACAACCAGGAGCCACCCTCTTTCTTCAACGGCGACATCATCCTCAATGGGCACACCATACACTGCCAAAACTTGACACGACCCTTTAACCACGACTTGGCATGGAGAAGCTACAATGACCCTCCAGAACACTTTCTCGCTGAGAACCTCTTCTCCATTCTTACCACTCATAACGACGAATACGAAGATAAAGTCCGCAGGTGCCAAGAATACATCCGTGCCGGCGATTCCTACGAACTCTGTCTCACAGACCAGACTCTCGTCACCGTCCGCAAAACAACATATAACGCACCATGGGACATTGCAGAAGATATTCATGGATACTCCGCCACCAATTCTTGGACACTCTATAAGACCCTTCGCGCCCGTCAACCAGCTCCTTTCGCCTCCTACATTAAACTCGGCTCCGCAACACTGGTTTCTGCATCTCCAGAACGCTTTCTCAAGTACTCTTTAGACGGAAAATGCGAGCTCAGACCAATGAAAGGCACAGTTCGAAAATCATCCACCATCTCAAGTCTCGCACAAGCAACAGCCCTCCTCGATATCCCGAAAGAGAAAGCTGAAAACCTAATGATTGTTGATCTCGTGCGCCATGATCTTCATGGTGTATGTGGGAGTGGGAATGTATCTGTACCTCAACTAATGGTCGTTGAGGAGTATAAAAGTGTGTTCCAGATGATCTCTATTGTTCAGGGACAGATTCCTCCTGCTATCAATCCAGAGCTTGAGGCACATATGTCGGAGGAGGAGATCTCAGAAGCAAGGTGGAAGAGGTATACAGGTCTCGATGTCCTCGTTGCTTCTCTTCCACCTGGTTCCATGACCGGAGCACCTAAAAAGCGCTCTTGTGAGATCTTGCAGGAAATCGAAGGAGGCAAACCAAGAGGGTTGTATAGCGGTGTAGTGGGATACATGGATGTAGCCGGAAGAGGAGACTGGAGCGTTAGTATTAGGTGTATGTTCAAATGGAACGATGAAGATTCTGTTGTTGTCAATGATAAAGGGGAGAAAGTTGAGAGCGAAACATGGCATGTCGGTGCTGGGGGTGCGGTTACGAGTCTTAGTACGCCAGTGGGAGAGAGGGAGGAGATGGTTACGAAGTTGAGTGGGACTTTGGGGCTCTTTAGAGACTAGATCATGGTTACGAGTTCTTGCATATATTGGAGTTGGAAGGTAGAGAGTAGCATGTTTGGCGTTCTTGTTTGGTGTATTTGGTAGATGGTGGGAATACTCAACGTATTGGGGTCATGAAGGCGTTTGATGCATGGACGGCTCTTCACTCAACGATACCCATTGGAGATAGATAAAGATATAGAGAACAGATAGATTTGAATATCAAGATTCGCGCGCTACCTTCCTTGAACTCATGAAATCCCAAGACCCGTGCTGTATGCTACATCCCATTGTACATTTACCACCTTCCCTATTGCATCCTTGTTCGACTGGCCAGGCGTGTCAAGTCGTCTAGTCCACTTGTCTCCTCAACCATCATCTCTTTTGCTTTTAATCCTTAGTTCTCCATGGCTGCTTAGAATTCCTGCTCCTCCTCAAAGAACATCGAGAATGCGATGATGGTGCCGTAGATGAGCCCTCCACCGATAATAGACATGACGCAGGCATCCCATCGAATGATCGCCGAGTGAGCCAGCAGCACTGGAAGAGCTATATACCATGTTAGCCTTCAATCGACATAGTATCTCTAGACCTCATAGTCCCTCAAGAACCCAGCCTCATGCCGGATGTGCCCATCCGTATCTACTTCGAGGTTCTTCCCCTTGATTCATCTTTTCCCCACCAAGAGCCCTCAACCAATTCCTCGGACTTGAATAAAGAAAAGAGCAACACTCACCAACTCCCATCAGTACCAAGAAACCCGTACAGAACCTCCCAAAATCCACAACGGCATTCCCACTCGATTCGACGAAATCATCTGGGTTGGCGCAGCGACCGCAGATCCAGTTCGGTAGGGGAGCGAGAACGTAGGTCGCGACGACGAGGAGGGGAAGGTATTGGTGGAAGAGTGCGCAGGAGAGGATTACGAGGAGGAAGCCTATTGCTAGGACCTGGCTTTAGGGTTAGCAGGGTGATAGGAAAAGAGGAAAGCAGGGTATTTGAGCATTGCGATGGACCGAAAGAGACGTACGAAGGAGAGGGAAATAATCGTCTTGAGTCCGGCGGTCATCTTGGTTTGCATTCAGGGTTGGTGGTGGGATGATGAGGTGGGTGTTATCGTGAGGCTGCGCTGATTGAGGCTGCGATGTTTGAGGATGCGCTTGTTTGAACTCTACTTCTCACTCTCCTAGGATCTGCTGCTTAGTCGTTTTGGTGAAGAGTAATCGTGAGAGCTGATCACCAGCGTCGATGAGGTCGAAGTCGTGATTGTTGAAGCTATTACCCTGCCTGCGTGATCCTGAAAGCTGACGTTGCTCCGGCTGCCGCCAGGTGCGAGTGAGGCTCAAGTGCAACTTGCTCCCCCCTGTCACCACTACGGCAACCTTATTTGAATGCTAGACTTTCGAGCTTCATCAGCGTGTCTGCCTCGTCCAGACCACATCCTCTATCACCTCCCAAACCACCACACATCCCTCAATCTACGATTTACCACTCTCTACCAACGATACCCAAGCAGCTAC
This sequence comes from Helotiales sp. EF0021, assembly GCA_000292665.1. Lineage (NCBI taxonomy): Eukaryota > Fungi > Ascomycota > Leotiomycetes > Helotiales > Helotiales sp. EF0021. The sequence continues at coordinate 53,295 of AIET01000294.1, forward strand.
AGCTGCACACGCGTCAAGATGTTCAGGAACAATTACGATAATGACTCTGTTACTTTGTGAGTTCGCAACCGCGTTTGGAGCTGAATTGGGAGAGCTTGAAGCTGATGGAGCGTAATGCGCAGCTCACCACAAGGACGAATCTTCCAAGTCGAATATGCCTCCGAAGCTGTCAAGCAAGGAAGTGTCGTTGTAGGAATAGTCAGCAAGACACACGCTGTTCTGGTTGCAGTAAAGGTATCTCCTCTATATTCCCGTCCATCACCTCACTACCTTTGTAGAATGAATGCTGAGTGCCCTCCCAGAGAAACGCAGAAGAACTCTCCTCCTACCAGAAAAAAGTCATCGCCATCGACGAACACCTAGGCCTCGCTCTTGCTGGTCTCGCATCCGACGCCCGCGTCCTCTCCAACTTCATGAAACAACAATCCCTCTCCTCCCGCCTCACCTACGGCCGCGCCATCCCCCTCGAACGCCTCGTATCCTCTATCGGCGACCGGGCACAGACCAATACCCAGCACTACGGCAAGCGACCTTATGGTGTAGGATTATTGGTTGCGGGAGTCGACGAGACTGGCCCTCATCTCTTCGAGTTCCAGCCTTCGGGGATGACGCAGGAGATGGTTGCTTGTGCTATTGGTGCTAGGAGTCAGATGGCTCGGACGTATTTGGAGCGGAATCTGGATGCGTTCGAGAATTGTGGGAGGGAGGAGTTGGTTAAGCATGGACTAAGGGCTTTGAAGGAGAGTTTGTCACAGGACAAGGAGTTGACTGTAGAGAATTGCTCGGTGGGCGTTGTGGGTGTGAGAAGTGAGGGTGCGAAGGCTATTGAGGGGTTCAAGCTCTATGATGGCCAGGAGGTGAAGCAGTGGGTTGATTTAGTGGCTGAAGGTGCGGAGGCTGAGGAGACTATGGAGGTTGATTCGTAGGGATAAGAGGGAAGAAAATGGATGATGGGAACGACATTGTACAACATACCAAGATGAACACAATGATAGATGGCAAGGTCTAAATGCATTACTATAAGTCTTCATGAGACGATTCTGCCATTTATCTATCCCCGTCTACCTGAACCCATGCCCTTAGTATAAGTCCAACGCCCTAAGCCCTCAAAGCAATACTCGCTCCAGCAAGATGGCAGTCTAGTCTTTTACATAAACCATGTAAGCAAAGTCGTAAAGCCATGCACTATCATCGCCTATTCCCCTCCATATTCACTCTCTATTCATTACCCCACTCCAACTTGAACCTCCCCTCGGCATTCCTATACTCTCTCAATTCATTCACACACTCCTCACTTGTCTTCCCCTCCTTAATGATCCCCCTATTCGTCTCCCCCACAAACCCCGCCTCCACACTACCCCGTACCCAATCTAGCAGCCCATCCCAATACCCCTCAACATTATACACCACCACACCACGATTATGAATCCCAAGTTGATTCCAAGTCACAACCTCCATCAGCTCCTCCAGCGTTCCATAACCACCAGATAAAGCGATGAACCCACTCCCATCCGCACTAGCAAGGACTTCCTGAGCCATCATCTGTTTGCGTGTGTGCATGTCCTTGACCACGGTGGTGCGGCCATATAGATTGTAGTCTGGGAGGAATGAAGGGTCGTTGGCTATTGTGGAGTCGGGGCCGCGTTCGTACTTTACGAGGGGGGCGGGGATGATGCCGTGCACGGATTGCGGGCCAGAGAGGGAGACGAGGGTGCGTGCTACTTCACCCATGAGGCCTACTGTACCGCCGCCGTAGACGAGGGAGATGTTGTTTTCGTGGAAGACCTTTCCTAGGGAGCGGGCAGCTTCCTGGGATGAGTTAGTAATGGTGGTTGGGAGAGGTAGACATAGACAGTAAAAGTTGTAATCTAGTAAGGAAGTCATGAGAGAAGATATTGTGAGTCTGGTGCTGGTGCGGAAACAGGAGTGAATGAGTATGTTCTTGAAGGCAAGTAAGGTAGTGAGTGTAGAAGGACAATAGCAGTACTTACCATATGAGCTGGGGACTTTCCGGGAGAGGCGCCACAGAATACACAGATCTTAATCTTAGGAACGCCATTTGATGTTTCTGAAGGAGCCATGTTCTCATCTGTTGTTCTAAGAATGCTGGCGGGATTCAACTTGGAGAGGCCGTGAAGTGGTGTCGAGGACCTCGACCCTTCTTGTATCGAGGCTGCTGGTGAAGCGCCGCCCGATGCCATAATACTGAGTCACGTTAATTGGTGAAGCTCGAAGATTACGTCGTACAAGATGTTCACTAGTTTGGTATCTGTTTTAGAGTCAATCGAAATGTTGTGTAATAGAGTGTTGGGTTTGTGTATACCACGAAGCTGGATGTGAAGAGGTACAAGGTCAATCAGTTGACCGCTGTATTAGTCGTGTTACTTGGTGGACAGGAAAGTGCGATTCATTGACAATAGTGACAGAATAGGGAAAATCAAAGTTGAAGCTCGTCTCTTATATTGGCCCTGTAGAAGTGAATGACTATGTTCCTCGACCAAGTGTATACCTATGACACATTCTTGTGCGGCTGGACACGGCTGACCGACGTGAAAGAGTGCAACGGACCCACTTGTGCTCTGATTGGCTACCCAGACTGAGGTCGGGATTATCCTAGCTCGTCCTCGAGGACATCGGCGTTCGCGGGTCTCGTCAACGTCAACGTATTGAATCTCAACTCTGAACAAGAGGACGAGACCTTCAATCAAAATGCCTCCTCAAGCTCCAGCTCCCGCGGCTGCGGCAGCGCAGACCGAGAGTGGCATGAGTGTAGGATTCCCATTCTCTACAGATGGAGAAAAATGCTAACGGACTCAACTAGCCTATGATCAAGTCTGCTGTCCAGGGACTTGCTATCTTCTTTGGCATGCAATTCATCATGGGCCAATTCATGAACAAAGGAAAGACTGCTACGACTACCACGACCGACGAGTCCGGAGCTGTGGTCACAGTCCCTGCCAACACCGCTGCGATCCCACCTTTCCTTGCGAGACCAGATCAACTCGATGAAGGAGCCGCATACAGTCCTGTTCCACAGAGACTTGCCCCAATGTGGCCTCTGGAAAGCGAATTGGATATCACAATCGTCGTCTCTCCTACATTTGTCTCGGAGCCATTGGCAAAAGTACCAAAGGAGAGAAAGGTGGTAGAGGAAACTGGATTTGTGCTCGGGAATTGGGATGAGAATCGGGTCATTGATACGAGCTTTGACTGTCCGAAAGAAGTACAGAAAAATGGCACTCTCTGGGCACACTTCTACGTTGCATTGGCTGGAACAACTCTGGACCCTTCTGTTGCAGGATATGACCCAACCAGAGCTTATCACTTCGTCCACCCCATGACACAATATATCGCACAGAAGAAGATTAAGAAGACAAAGAATCTCCTTGCCGCTTCGAATGTCACTGAAGAGGTCAGAATCGCTGTATGCTGGGCCAGGGATGCGCTAATGAATGAATAGGAAGTTGAAGAAATTCCAACAGGACCTATCATTAATTCTCACTATCATCCCAACTTCACCATGTCTTTCATTCCAGACTCTGGTGTCATGCACTACCCGACTCTCAATCCAGCTGTCCGCCAATACGTTCATCCCGAGGCGACTGGTGCTCGAGATGGTAGTGGACTAAATGGATGGTATTATCCCGTCCTATTCGTAAACACATTCTGGCAGCTCCGCACTCATATGATGCCTCTCAACTCCACCGTCACTCGTCTTCCCATTCATATCAACCTCAACCACCTCGCCAACTGGAAATTCAGTATTCTTGCAAGCGTGGATGAAGGTGTGAAGCAAACTGCTAGAAATGCTGCCAACGGCCAAATGCCAGCCGGTGGAGGAGATGGAACTGAATTTGAAATGATCAAGGAGGTTCTTCTCGATACTAACATTTATCTACTAAGCACCACCATTGTTGTCAGTATCTTCCACATGATCTTCGAAATGTTGGCTTTCAAGTCCGACATCAGCCATTACCGTAACAAGAAGAACAATATTGGTATCTCGGTCAGATCTATTCTTGGAAACGTCTTTATGCAGACTGTCATTTTCCTCTATCTCATGGACAACAATGAGAATACTAGTAAGGTCCTCGCCCTTACTGTTGTCTTCTTTACTGATGCATTCTAGGCTGGATGATCTTGTTTTCACAAGGCATGGGAATCGTGCTCGAGCTTTGGAAGGTTACCACAGTTGTCAATGTCCGTATCCGAGACGCACCTGGTGCTTTCATTCCATACCGCATCGCCTTCGAGGATAAGCATGTCCTATCCGAGACCGAAGAGAAGACCAAAGAGTACGATGCAGCTGCATTCAACTACATGTACATGATTGCGGTGCCACTTCTCCTCGCATACGCCGCCTACTCGCTCAAGTACGACACCCATAAATCCTGGTACTCATTCGTCATAACCACTCTTGTCGGCTCAGTCTACGCCTACGGGTTCCTCATGATGGTCCCATCCCTGTATATCAACTATCGACTCAAATCCGTCGCACATATGCCTGCCAAGGCAATGATGTACAAATTTCTCAACACCTTTATCGATGATCTGTTCGCGTTCACGATTAAGATGCCCATGCTGCATAGACTAGCAACGTTGAGAGATGATGTTATTTTCTTCGTGTATTTGTATCAGAGCTATAAGTACAAGATTGATTACACCAGAGTGAACGAGTTTGGACAAGGAGGAGATGAGGAGGAGTTAGAGGAGAAGACCGCGAACAAGCCGCTGTCTGCTCCTGCTGGGTCGGACGCGAGCGTGGAAGTTGGAAAGGAGGGGGTGGAGAAGGCCCAGAAGGCGTTGGATAATGTGGCCGAGAAGGTGACGGGAAGCTCGAAGAAGGGTACTGCAACCAAGCGGAAGTGAACCGATTGTTCAGGGATGAGATGTATAGCAGGGCTGCAATAAATGTTCTACCTGCATATGCGCAATGCCCTACATGCCTTGATTCATCCTACTTATTCGTATCCGAAGGTCTGATGAGTTGTATCATTTGGTATTGTTGCAGCTGTAACTCCTTCGCTACCGCGAGTGCCTTGCAGTGATTGGTTCAGCAAGCGCTCCCGCCAGACCGACAATGGTCACCGAGCAGGATGAGCAGAGTGCATCTCCATTCTACAAACCTTATTGCTTTACCATCGTCACGTCTCTATTGCTGCTTACTACTCACACCGTTTGCTCTACCGCACATTATCATGCTAGATGCAGCGTATTCTCTCCGCCGCAAGTACCTGGATATTGCTCTTTTCAATAGCATGGACTGAGAATTACTAGCTCTTGGCATAAGCCGGGAGCGACTGCTGAACCACGGAAGCACACACAAACCGAAACCAAGAGCTGTTTATATCGAATATCCTATTGAGATCATGGATCATTCCCCTGTCTCTCGAAGGAACCACTCATCAGGCACAGGGCGGCTTGGCGAATATGCTCCTCATTCCATAGACCATCGGAAGGGGAGTGTCCCCTCAATAGATCCAATAATGGACTTTAGATACTCCTCGCGAGTTCCGTTGAGAGCCAACCAGCCAGGTCATCCACCTACTCCGGTATCCCATTCCACTCGTGTTCAGAATTATGAGCAAGGTCCGATTGTCCCTGGGAAATCGGTACACTTCCAATCACCTTCACCCAGTCCTCCACCACTAGATCCTTTACACCACCCACCAACTCAAGGAAACAAAACATCCTCCGACTTTCAACAAAAATCCCAACCTCCGCTCTCCAAAACCTCAAAGGCTCGGAAATCCACCAACATGGCATTCGCCGACGATCCTCTTACTTACAAACTCGGCTTCATAATCACCCTATACCTCCTCCTCAACGTTCTCTGGTTAGGTCCCATCTACGTCTTCTGTCTCTGGTACGAAGGGCATTAATTCCTCCTATGCTCAAACGATTGGTATGGGAATATTTGTGGACATGTGTTGCATCGGATATGTTTGTAGCTATGGTACTGGGAAGAAAAAGGGGAAGGTGTATGCAAAAGCGGTTGATGATGTGTTTTGTTATCTTTTGTATTCGTTGGTGGTTCTGGGGGGCTTGGCGGTGCCTGTTTGGTGGCCGTGGTTCTGGGGGTTGGTGTGGGGCCGATTTGGTGACGGGTTGTGGGAGTCTGTGGTAAAATGTTGGGAGGTTGGATGTTGAAGAGCTCGTAGCTTCAAACCGAGGACCGAAGACGTTGTTTCGGATGGGTGCTTGGAGGACCTCCAAAATACATGGCACAGAGTTGTAGTATCTAGGTCATTACTCTGGAGGTAACGGTTTGATAAGACCTTGTGTGAATGACTGGTGAAGAGGTGGTTACAAGTACACCCAAACAGCATCAAACAACGTACCGAGGAACAAAACAACAACTTTTCAAGCTGATGGGCTCGATAATGTATTGTTGTCCTAACGATTCTCGGGATTCAGAACTGATGTCTGTGCTTATCACTCCCTCATGGCTGGATGTAAGCCCCCTCTGGATATTCAGGAGATTACCTAAGTAATCGACCTGATATGACATCTATAAGACTTATACGAATAATGGAAAGAGATTGGGGTGCGATTAGGGAACTTTTGTCTCGACTTTTCCACCTCTGCGTGCCGACAAAGAGAAATTGATGGCAAGCCTCAGCAACCATTTAGTTAAATTGGAAAAATTCAAAGAAGTGCTTTTTCCCCTCCGGCCTAGTGGTTGACAATTGGACTGATGTGTAGATATGTTGTGGCCAGAAGTTAGATGGTGTGGGATGCCCACGGTCAGTCTGTATTGTGGAGGTTTAGACTGATACTCATGCATGAATTGTGAGCTTTAGCCTTTATGCCAGTTCCGTTGCTGATTGAATTGCACTCGCAACTGACTTCTTTTTCTTTCCTGAGTTGCATAGTGAAGATTAAAGAAGTAGAATTCAGGGCTCTTTCGGACACCTGCAATGTTTTCACCAGTACTGCTGGTACGAGGAAGGCATAATTCAAAGGTAAGGCCGGAAAGGACGAGGCAACCATGCTTGGTCATGGTTTACACGTTCTTCCATTCATCCATTATCACAAATCTAGGCTATTTTCCTTGGCCTTCTTCATGTAGAAACACCGGAACTCCCTGAATGCAACGTCGAGGTATCACACCCGCTCATTGATATACAACCGTGCAAGTGCCTGTTCAATGGACGCATTTCCAACCAGCCAGACATGTACGAACTCTCTCCCTTTCCAACCCCAGCAAGTAATCCTCTCATGTGAAGAATCTCCAATACGTGAAGATGATAATGAACAGTCCAACACCGGCGAATGGTCCGTATTGCTTCAGCATCAACTCCCAATTGATCCGTACAGCTGCCTTTCTGTACTTCCTGCTGTCCTCCCTCAACCGACTGCTGACTTCACCCATGCGCTCCAAGCTATCTCCGCGGTATAGCAAATCCTCGATGTTCTTGGTCATGACTTTCGTGACATCGCGTAATTCGTCGTTCAGCTTGTCGAGGTTTTGTGTGGCGCGAGAATCGGAGTAGGTAGTCTTAGTGCGGGAGATGAATGTGTCGAACTCCATGAAGGCATATGGTCGCATGCTCGAGGAGAGGACTTGTTGGAGTGGGTAAGTGGTAGAGAATTCGCCTGAAAGGTCGGAGAGGTAGGTGAAGGCAAGCTTTCGAGGATATGATTTCTCGCTAATGCACATGTACACAATATCTTGGGAGATGAGGTAGCTGTTCTTCTGGTTAGCTGTAATCCTGCTTGAGACTTTGGTAAGTATGGAAGTTGCAGCAGAGAGTAGTATTCCGTATATAGTCTCGTACTAAAACAATAATCCACGACTGAACTAACAATCTAGGACTGGAGGGGCCTTCCTGTCTTCGCTTGTACAATGTACTGGCTTTCCAACTGTAGGCTCCATTTATGCGTGCTAACGTTACCATTGAAGCTGCGAAGTGGGTGTTTCTGCCTTGCTCATCCAAATGTAAAATCACTTACTGTAAAGTGTACGGTCCACTTTCAATGCTGGCCTGCGGCTCCGAGTTTCGATTTAATCTTCGAAGGACCATCTTCACCTGGGATTTGATCTCATCGAGTGAGGAGCCGGCCTGCAACATCGTCAGCTACGGCCATTGGCGTGAACTGGGAGTCCAGACTTGTTCATCGTCGGTGGATGCACATAGCATGAGGCCTGGTCCATAATCAGTCTCTGCCACCTGCTGAATTCCAGGGACTTACCATCCAGCCTAGCAATCTGTGTTGACTTGATCATCTTCAACAAATATCTCAAAGACCTTCGCGTTGTCGCAGATATTCCGAGTCGTTGAAGTGTATCGCAGGGCCTAAGCTTCTCGTTGAGCTGAAAGGACAGACGACGAGAACAAAGATGCGCCTTTTGCAGAAGGATGGGTGTACATCTTGAAAGTCGAGGCTGAGGACGCCAAAAGGACACGGCATGTCGGAGTATGCGGCCGCTTCATTCAGAGAGAGACTTCGCTTCCCGGAGAACTGCTGGGAGGGAGATGAATTGGAAAAAGGGGATAGGGCTGTTTTGTCTCTACAGACAATAGCGTCGGAAGCTTGAGCGGGGTTGGTTTCACAATAGCACTCCTGTAGATCTTCTAGGATATGGTATACATATTGGCGTTCTCGATTTAATCTTCGAGCTCATGGGGCTCAGGTTCTATAATGGTCTACCATAGGTAGCTTATGCAAGGCACCCAGCGCAGTACTACGATATTCAGGTCAGCAATGCCAGATGGTAGAAATGCTGTTGCATCGTCCTGAGAACTCAAAGCGACAGACTCGCTTGCCACAAAGGGGGGAGAACTCCTTTCATACCCGGAAAATACCTTCCGGCAAGCAATGGAAGACTCTGGGAGATGCTTAGCTATCACATATAGCATTGAAAACATCCATATAAGTCAAGCTGGACATCATCCAACTTTCTGATGTCTGTTTGACCTTCAAGCTTATCGATCGGGTTAGCACCACCCTAACAGTGGAGAACCACAGCCTTGCATAAGAGGCTGTCAACTCCATCGCTGCAACGAACATCCCGTACAACTCAACCGCCACAACAACATTCCGAAGAATGAATCCAACCAGATCCAGCGCACGAAAGCGTACTGCTCCTCGTACCTATGGGGAATCTCCAAGTCCGCCCCAGAAGCCGCGAACCACTCGTGGTGCTGCACGGAAAGCAAAGACGGTAGAAGAGCAGCTTGGAAACCCGAAGCACCTAATTTTCGATGAGAGCGTCGATCTTGCGGTAAATGCCCTGATTCGAGTGTGGTATTCTGAAGAGGGCAGATCTTGTACTGACACTTGAATATGCAGGCCCTACTCAACTCCGAAGAGGCACAGAAGATCATACTCGAGCAAGGCTGCCCCGAAATCCTCGAATTCTATCAATCGATGCTCGCCAATCCAGGAACGATGCACAGAAACCTCGCCAACTTCCAACGAGATGGACGTGCTGGTTTCTACGATCTCGAATGGCAACGTCAAGCTCGACAGGCATTCTGCAAACACAACGACGGCGAATTTGATGTGTATGTTAAGTGGAAGCTACATCAAGACTGGCCCGAATTGGCTGAGATAGAAGAGAGAAAGAAGGCCGAAGCAGAAGTGGGCTCAAGTGGTTCGAAGATGGGAGAACCCAGTGCCGGTACTACGTCTCCCAGTGCCTCAGCAGAGGATGGTACCTCGAAGGACAGTAATATGGTTGAGAATGCCGTCAATAACGAGGCTGGTGAGACTCAAGGCAATTCGGTTCCCCAATTTGATGGAACGATGGAGGAAGACACCGAGCCCAGCCAGAATATGCACCCTACTGAACTGGCTTATCGCCGTGACGATGACCATGATGAGGAGAATGATCCACAAAGTTTAGGAGGACTTCTTATTGACTCTGCTAGCCTCGGCGGATCCACACAGCTCCAATGCAAGCCGAATAGCCAGGATGGAATAGGTCTCCAGGGTGAAGGTAATGGTCAAAGCGAACACGACCATTCATACGCAAATACTATCCAATTGCACGCCAGCCCTGATGCCCTCCCTCTTACCCCGGAACAGATGCCCCAGCATGCGACGAGCGAGCTCAAGTTGGATACAATGTCCCAAGGTTATGATTCTAGGGAGGATCTGGTGAATGGAACCTCGATTTCACCGCCTTGACGCCGAGTCATAGGTGTCCCGATAGCAACCTCCAATCTCTCCAGTCTCACTCACTGGCCTCTCAATCAATAGCCCCACACGCATGTTCGAAGCTACTGAAGCTTCTGGACCTCCATCCGCCTGTCATAATCCTTGGGCAACATAAGTCCTTCAGAAAACGACATCTCAGGGTTCCTATACGATGTTCGATAGTCTCATTTATCTCGTCGAATCGATTCGCCATTTAAAGACGGTATATGCTCTCACCCGAAAAGCACCGATGAAAATCATCCTCCCGCAACAATAGAGAGGAGCCTGTTGCGCTTGTCTCAGGCTTCGGGAGCCAAGCAAACAATCATCATCTTCGTAACCACAGTCCCATATTGGATGTGGGCCCGTTTCTCAACGATCTGGGCGTTTGATGTGCGGAGGATGGATATATGGTCCCCCATGGAATGACGAATTCTGCTCAACAACAACATCGCGTGCGTCGAGGATGTAAGAATCGAGTGCCCTCTTGCCTCGCCCTTGAGCCAACCTCTTTCCCAACCACATACACCCAAGAACCTTGAAACTTCAAGCAGTCAAGTCTCTTGGACGATGCCAACGTCCACGCCCACCTCAAACCCCTCTTTCTCGGAAAGGGCCTCCAGCTATCCAAGTGCTGATATCCAACGGAGACCAAACCCAGCGGCTACTTACAAGTGACAAAGAAGTCGGTAGAGTCGAGCAGGTTGCTAAACACTCCCAAGAATAGTCTCTTCGTTCCCAAATTCCGGCCAAGAGAAGTGGTAGGGTGTTCGCTATCGAGCACAGCATTTCATTGATGAGCATGCACTCGCTATCCCAGATCTACAAGGACCCATCACCGAATGCTAATCTAATGTTACTCGCAAAAAGTTCTTTCGTCAATCCTGCGAGCTTGCCCTTATGCTATGGGCTTTCATCTCGGCAGGAAGTCGCGAGTAACGCCCCCTTTCCCCCATTGACCCTTTCTCTTATCACTACACTTTCATGTCACATTTCTCTTGTTTCCTCCCTCACGAACCACACAATAGGGTCTTTCCAAATCAAAGACCATATGCCACAAAAAGTTGGGAGGTTTCGAGGCTTATGGAGAGAATGGTTCATATTTGTTAAGATACCCTTTCTTAGTATGCATAGAAAATGGATTAGCGGCTTCGGTTCCCAAAACACTGCTATTCGCAACGTCCGATGCACAGGTCCAAGTGCACTCACTCATCAACTTCGAGAATCATAGCCTTGATAACAGGCGGAAACGGAGCAGCTAATGCAGGACACCTCTCTCTTTTCGCTTGGATACTCGTTTCCAGAGCTTCAACAGCCTTTCTCAACTTCCTCACCTGTACACTCCTCTCATCAAAACAATTCTCCACATCACCATCCCCATCCCACCCCACCATCCTTTCTACGCCCACGAGTCTTAACCCCTTTCCCTTCATGACTTCCTCTCCTTCCAAACCTCTACCACTCCCCACTCCCAAATCACAATAAACAAAGACCTCCTTCCCGTCCCCCTTCCAGGCCAGCTCATGACCAAATTTTCCATCAAATTCCCACACCTCATCCATCGGTATCGCGATCCTTGTAAACGGCGCACGACTCAGGTGCCGGATCACGGAGTTATTGATGTCGTTCTCATGATTCCAGTACGAAGAGGAGAGGATAGGGAGGAGAATGTCAGATTGAAAGTTTACCCATATCTTTGCTTCTTTTGCAATATCTAATCTTGCACCGCCGAGTTCTTTGTTGAGGTGAACGCCGAAGTACAATTTGTAGTGGTTGCATGCTATAGAGCGAGATTCCATGGTGACGTCTGGGGGTTGTTAGATGGTGCTAGATGGAAGTTTGGGTGATGGGGTGATGAGAGAGGATGGAGGTGAGGAGACTAACGGAATATAGATGGTGGGTTGCGGGTGTTGGTGTGGAAGGAGATGCATGTATCAGTAAATGCTTCTCCGACGTCTCGGCCGAGGATTTTGGCTGAGCCAACTGCATGGGGCCAGAGATCGAGCACGCGGGGTATGAAGCAAACTTCTTTCCCTGATGATCGAAACCCCCGGAGTTAGCATGCACCTTTTCGAGGCGGTTTCAAGAGCAGATATGTATGTCTTAGTAGGGCATTACTTCAGAAAAGTAATTGAGGGATGACTTGAAAGACGACAGTTGTCTCCGAGAAATCGATACTTACAGATCTTGCGGCGGAGCTCGGTAGGGAGGAGGGGAAAGTTGGAGAAGGACATGGTAGGGTGGGGTGAGGTTATTGGCGTTTGGCAATGGTTGAAAAGTCACGCAAGAATCCAACCATAGGTTATTATGAAGGGTACGGTATATTAAATAGTCGTAGAATGAGAGAGGGATGTTCACGAGGGTTGTCATTGTCGTTGTCGTTGATATCATGTCGTCGGCGGCGTCGATCATCTCCATGTTAAGACTAGATCTATTCTGCTCGTACACGTGATTATGTCGAATTTCCGGTTTGCCTGGGTCCTCTCTCTGAATGTGGGCTCTGAGCATAGTACAGTTAGGTGATCTGAGAGGAAAAGGAAGTATGTTCAAGGGCCAGGTATGAATTTCTAACTTGTTGGGGTCTAGGTCACTGGACGTTGGCAATTCTACTGAGGATGATAGGTATTCTATACGCATTGATACTCGAGCTCATGCTTCACACATGAATGAGAGTGTAGCTATCACTGGAGCTTTTGTGTGTAGAGAGTTCTGGTTGTTGAGGGGTGTCTTCATAGTGCTTCCTGCTTTCATCCGTGGTCTCGAGCTATAGGAAGTCGATGCAAAGTTCATTTTCCTGCCTAATGAGGTAGAGACTCTTCCCGAGACACTTCGCAAAAAGATGATCGTAGGCGCATAAACTTGACTATAGGCGCACACCAAGATGGATTCTTCACCTGATGCGCTTCTATCGCCTTCTTGAGATCTTCGACGTAAGAGACCCATAGGTCTTCATCTCCAATCACATCTGGACCGCAATACTCGAGGTCGAGAGGTCGTTCAGGGTCCCACGCGCGATTATGTGCGTTCTTATACACGATGAGTTCCTTCGGCATTGCGAGACTCCGAGTACCAAACAGCTGGTGACTGACTTGTGGGAAATCATATATGCTGATCTCTTTGGCATCTCGAAAATCATAGATGTTGATCGCAATCCGAGAGAGCTTGATGAGAGATCTTAACCTCGACCATAAGGTCAAGTTCAGCTGCCAGTAATCTTCGTACCCGATAGGACAGATAACGTCTCGAAGCCAGTTGACATAGATCTTTGGAGAGGTTGTGATCATGTAGTGGATCTCGTCTATTTCCTCGTCGAAGTGGCAGCCGAAGGAGAGATCGTAATGCTGCAACCCTACTGTTCGAGCCTCTCTGCTTGTGTGCAAGATAGCAGGAACACTTAAACCGTGACTGAGATAAGTAATAGGCAATGTCATACTCTTGTCTATGAACGTGGAGTTCGCTTCCGGTGAAACGAGGAGTCTCGGTGTCAGGTCGATGATCCGGGTTACATGGCAAGCTTCAGTCCATATGCTTTCGCGGAGCTCATATGGGAGCAGGGAGAAACTTGGAAAGCTGGAGGAGCTGGTGCCTGGTAGCGCCAGGGACGAGGTGGAAATGGTACACGGTTGCTTGAGTATATTGGTCGGACTTTCTTCCTGGGGTGTTGGTGGTCCTTGCGCTCTCACCACAGGTGGAAGATTGGGCGGTGATACCCGGGTAGGTGGATGCTGGAACTTTCCCATTCCCAGGAATGAAGTCATGGTTGCAGCTCACAATTGAAAGTCTGTTACCAAGTCAGAATGGTAAAATTTGTCCAAGAAGCGGATCAGACATAGACTTGCTGGGAAGAAAGCTGGCGAGGATGTACGTCCAATATTCTAGATGCGATCTGGAGCGCATCCACTGGCTGAGACAGCTTATTCGTTCAAAGGGTTTGACACGAAGAGTGAAAGTAGAACGTACGATGCTGAGAGTATTTGAGTCGTCAGATAGAGACGTCTCTCGTTTGAGCAGACGCTCTGTTCTGAGGATGGCCGTCCTGTCCTTCAAGCCGTAGGACATTTACCAGCTTGCCTTATTTATGGGTAGACACCTTCGCTAAGTAGACAATAGCAACTATTGTAGACGAAAAATTTGAAGAGGAGGAGGAGGAGGAGGAGGAAGGAAGGTCAGATCATTTCATGGTGTTGGAGTGCGCGTCCTTCCCAGGTCGCCATGTGCGTACCTACAGTCACGTGTATGGACGCATTAAAAACCTTGGAAATATCCAACATCTGCAGTGAGGTAGATTGGTCTGATAAGCAATAGTGCAGGAATAGGGAACTATAACCGTGTAGCAAGATACACACTCCCGAATATATGAGTGGTCTCTTTGGCGTCTGTCTTTTCCGAATCCTCCTTATATTTAGGACATTAATTTGTTCATGTTGTTCCAAGCTTTTGGTTGATTCCAAAATGGGGGCCCTGGAAACAGATAAGAGATCAAATCTTACAATGAAACTTGAGCAGAATTTGATGGGAATTTATACTCAACGAACAGTCTCGTGCTTCTTCCTAGGTTGCTTTGGTGACCTGTCCTGATTAGCTAGTAATTCGCAGCTACTAAAAGGCAATTGAGTACATACCGCAATCCTCGATTTGCCGCTGTCTTTCTCTGAGCTCTGTATGTAGAAAGCAGATACGGACTGTTCATTAGCGGAATATCGATGTCGGTCTTTTTAGAGTCCATTTATGATGAGTTGAGTGTGCTGAGCAGCTTCGTCACGGTGAGCTTTTGGGGCAGGATCGCCATATGCAGTCTCCAATGTCAGAGAACTATTGAATCGTTGTAGTAGTCCATCGTCTTACTGAACCTGTTCGGAAGTTGCAGACAATGAAGAACCCGAAGTTTCGAAACTAGGAAAGCATGAATAGCTCTAGCATCGCCAACTTGCTCGATCTTCCCGGATGTCTGTCTGCATATTCCCTATATCTGGTCTCCTCCTGCTCCGATCCTTTTCCCGACCTCTTCTCCCCCTCAGGGACGGTATTCTTGATACCATCAACAAATAGACTCTTCAGACTGCTACCCTGAATAAGTTATGTTGACGTGGCTGTGATATACTTATTGGGCACAAGCCTGGAGACATAATACCAAATCAACTTGTAGCCTAGAAGAATATTTCGAATCTGGTAGAATACTTAGCTCAAGAAGCAATTATCAGAACGGGTGGGAGAATCCTTCAATTCGCTTTGACTTCGCTACCATAGCCCTCGCACAAGGACCTTCTAAGCTCCTCTTTTGGCCATTCGATCTGGGGAATTGCATATGACGTGGCACAATTTCCCTATGGCATCTCTCATATTCGAGAGAAAGAGGCAAAGAATGAGTTGTCTTGTCTGGACCCTGATTTTAGCACAATAGGTTGGTCTTTGGGAGTTTGGATGTATGTCTGTCTCGAGGCCAGCTTTCTCTGGGGTTTTGTATTGGTCTTGAAGACTGTAAAATACGCCGCTCATAGCATCCAACTCTAATGCAATTGACTCAGATTTCAAATCTGCGCTCTGATAGCTAATTGATGAAGTCTGCGATCAAGCTAATGATCTACGCTGTGAAATTTACATCAGACAAATGCAGCTATAACTGAAGATTGGCCTGCCATCTTGATACAAGATGATTCTATGAGTACACAAACGATACAAATACTGTCGCGGGCTTTCAATTATAGTACCTCGTGCAGGGTTCGATAAGCTGGTTCAGATTGCAAGCTGGGGTGACAGTATAAGAGAAGAGTGAAAGCTTCAATATCGAGAAGAGACAAATAGGAATCAAACTTATGATGTCAAGACGAATAAGGAACAGGGCTTTTCTTTCTAGAAGAAAAAGAGATATCCAAGGAAGAGAAAAGCGAGAGGGGGTCAGCCAGAGCTTATAGATAGGCTCAGACTGCGCACATACCTTTTTGTGAAAGCCAATATCGAGTAGAGACAAGTATTTAATAAATGCAGATTTCAAATCTGGCGACGATTCGTTACTCCTCGGTGACAGCCTTTTCAGTATATGGATAAGCCAAGGAATCATATTATCTATACATTATGTAGAAGGAGGTTACCAGTCGGGATATTATCACGTGCACGGGCCCACTTAAAAGTCTCAATGTCCCCAGCCTTCTTCAGCCTTAACTACAACTCAACACCCACATTTCAAACACACCTCCAACCATCCAACCAAATTACAACCCTCTGAAATGGCAGAACCACCATATAAACGCGCGCGCCGTCCAGACAGCAAGCAAATGTGGGACCAGTCCGATCGCCGCAACCCATTACCATCTCGCGAGCGCGACGAGCCTCGAGATCGCAACCGAGAGCGCACCAGACACGATGATCATGACCGACGGGATGACCGAGACCGCAACCGCAGATATAGGAGCAGATCACCCCGCGACTCGCGAGCTGGAAGAGATCGTGGTGGCAGAGATCGGGAGCGTGACGATCGAGGCGGTAGGGAAAAAGATGATAAGGATAGAGGTGAGTACCATGCTGGCAGCATGTCCATGATGCTGGAGTTTAGAGGCAAAGGCAACTCTAACCATTTGAAAGATGGTGGTCGCGATAGTCGGTATGTACGTGGGGGAAGAAGGGACGAGGGACGTGGTGGAAGAAGAGCCGATAGAGATGGTGAGTTCCTTGCTGTGAACCAGTACCACTCAATGGTTCTGGAGATGAGAGGCAGATCTAATGCTTCTCAAGATGGTGGACAAGATTCGAGAGATAAGCCGAGGGAGAGATCGACGTCAAGAGATAGGGCGAGGGGTTCGAGAAGAGACACTAGGAGTAAGAGCCCGAGACGAGACCAGGAACGAGATTCGAGAGATTCGAAAAGCATTAGGGATACCGAGAGGGATGCGCCAAAGGCGAGATTTGACGAAGAACCTACGAAAGAGCGGACTGCCACACCGCCTGTAAGCTTCAAGGTCGGCGGACAGGACCATGACCGAATGGATGTTGATGCATCACAACCTAAGAAAGGCAAAGGCAAGAAGGAAAAGGTCAAGGATGATCCTGAGGACGATGACGACATCGTGATTGAGGACGATGGACTGGCTGCTATGCAGGCAATGATGGGATTTGGAGGATTTGGAACCACACACCAGAAGAAGGTCGAAGGAAACAACGTTGGAGCTGTTAGAAAAGAGAAGAAGACCGAGTACAGACAGTACATGAATCGGGTTGGTGGATTCAACAGACCATTGAGTCCAAGTCATGATTAAGAATGGGCAGGAATGGAGCTGATGCAAGATGGAATATTGACCTGTATGTTCTCTATTGTTGGTCCGTGGAGTAGCTGTCATTAGCTGGCTCGAAGCTATCTATGAACAGGCAGTCGAGTCTCTCCAGAGCCTGCTTTAGTAAGTACCACCTACCATGAAAATGATGACAAAATCACAGCGAACAAAACAGAATCTTGCTACATCTTGAAAGTCATGCAGTGCATAAAGGTAAGTGAAAAGTGTGTGATTGACTAACAGATGCTCTCCCTACATTTGTTGCCTGCCCTGTAAAAGGCTTCCATTCTTTCAACCAAACGCTGCTACTTCGTAGTGTTGCACATTCTCGACACTGGACCTGACTTGATTGATAGATGCATGTCTTGGCGCAATACCTAGTCACAGCCTTGTCAATTCTTGTAAATACCTTCACTTATGACAACTTAACATATGACGCTACAACAAATTCGTAGACTCGGAAATGTAAAATTCCATTATTGTTCCAGCCAAATTATTTGTCCAGGACAGATTGCATTCGTCAACTCATTACCTCTGGTAGTCTAACGGCCACCGGGCAGCCTTCCCACAGCCTCGCATCACAGGCTGAATGAACTTGGCAAAACGTGTCTTCAAACCCTACCCCAGATTGCCTGCAACATTCCCCTCAGAAAAAAACACAACATTTTCCTGAGCTCCCCCTTCATTACTGGAGCTCTGGAAAGCCATTCTCTTCACAACTGAGGCGACATGCAGCTCCTCAATCCTCTTTCGCTGCTCACAGCAGCTCTGGTCGCTACTGGAGCTGCCGCGGCTGACGACGCTGCGATTTTGTATAAAGAGGTTGCGAGGGATACAAACCAGAGCTTATTATGGGGACCATATCGGCCGAATTTGTATTTTGGGGTCAGGCCGAGGCTACCTAAGAGTTTGATGGGGGGTTTGATGTGGTCGAGGGTAGACAATTTTCAAGATGTCAACAATAGTAAGTGGCCTTGTCCGCTATTCTGGAGAGACGTGAACTTGGGAATCTTGAATAGGGGCTAATTGGGTCGCAGACTTCAGACATACTTGCGAGCAAGGAGATAATATGCGAGGTTATGGTTGGGACGAATACGATGCACGATTAGGAGGGAAGCAGACCATTTACGACGAGCGTAATGGAATCGATATCACAACTTCTTTCGTTAAGATTCCTGGTGGAAGTAACGGCGGAAGCTGGGCCACGAGAGTACGAGGCACTGTGAGGGACGATGCTCCACCTGATCTGAAAACTACGGTTGTATTTTATGCTTCTCTCGAGGGACTAGGAAGTTTGGAGCTCGAAAATATTGAGGACGTAGGGTACGAGGGAGATGTGAATCTGAAAGGAAACTCCCAGGGCCTGGGAGAATACACGTTGACGGTTACTGGTGGAAGAGGATACCACCCAAAGCCTTCTCACCCAGCGGACGATGAGAAGCCCCTCGACAGGACACTGGTACAATCTATCGCTGTTCCAGAACAAGCACTTTGGCAGGCGAAGCCAATTGTATTCAAGATGCTGAAAGATCAGATCGACCAGTACTTGGAGAAGTACGGGGAAGAGAATGCGCCCCCACCATGGCAGACATACACTATTCAAAACAAGCCAGGTCCTGGCAATCTCCATATCATCCAAAAGACGTTCGAAGGAAACTACGAATTCGATGTCATTTTCAACAGTGATTCATCTGAAAAGGTCTTTACCAGCCAAGATGTCACAGGCTTAATTGAGAACACGTCGAAAGCATTCTGGGATAGGTTTATTGCGACCTTCGACCTCCAGCCCCCATTCGCTGTTGAATCTCTTCAGCGATTTTCGAGCAACCTGTTCTCGAATCTCATCGGAGGTTTAGGATACTTCTATGGCGACTCTGTTGTTGATAGGTCTTATGCGCCAGAATACGATGAAGAAAATGAGGGATTTTATACCGAGACTGCTGAAGCACGTGGCCGAAAACAGGAGAAACTTGAAGGCCCAACTGAGCTTTTTACCACTGTTCCATCGCGTTCATTCTTCCCTCGAGGCTTCTTGTGGGATGAAGGCTTCCATCTGATGCCAATCGTGGACTGGGATCTAGATCTCGCTCTCGAGATTGTCAAGTCCTGGTTCAGCTTGATTGATGATGACGGCTGGATTGGCCGTGAACAAATCCTTGGTGCCGAAGCTCGAAGCAAAGTTCCTGCAGAATTCCAGGTCCAGTATCCTCACTACGCAAACCCCCCAACATTGTTCTTCATCATCGACTCATTCATCAACAAACTTGGGGCTCTGAACGGCACAACAGGTGGTGACAAGACTAACACGGAGAGCCTAGGAGCCAAGCCAAATTCAGTGCACCTCCGCAGCCCAGAGCTTGGCCTTCAGTACCTTCAGGAGCTCTACCCGAAGCTCAAGAAGCACTACTATTGGTTCCGCAAGACCCAATTCGGAGACTTGAAGTCCTATGACCGCGATGCCTTCTCGACCAAGGAAGCTTATCGCTGGAGAGGACGCTCAGAACGTCACATCTTGACCTCCGGTCTTGATGACTATCCTCGCCCTCAACCTCCACACCCAGGAGAGCTTCATGTTGATCTCATCTCCTGGATGGGCATGATGACCAAGTCCTTGAAGAACATTGCCACACTGCTCGGCGACGAGGACGATGTCAAGGAGCTTACCACTATTGAAACCGCTATCCTTCGCAACATCGACGATCTCCACTGGAGCGAGCGCGACAAATGCTACTGTGATGCCACCATCGACGACTATGAGGAGAACTTACTTGTATGCCACAAAGGCTACATTTCCCTCTTCCCATTCCTCACCGGACTTGTTGATCCTCAGAGTGACAAGCTTGGACATATTCTCAAGCTACTTGGAAATGAGAATGAGCTCTGGTCTGATTTTGGAATCAGAAGTTTGAGCAAGAGTGATCAGTTCTATGGAACAGATGAGAATTACTGGAGAGGGCCAATTTGGATGAACATGAACTACCTTGCTCTTTCGCAACTCCTTGTAAGGTCCCTTCCCTTTCAGTTTGACTGTACTCACAATTGTTAGAAATACGCACAAATCGCCGGCCCCCACCAAGAACCTGCCAAAGACCTCTACTCCCGCCTCCGCCTCAACCTCGTTAAGACCGTCTTCGACGCCTGGCAGGAAACCGGGTTCGCGTGGGAACAATATAACCCAGAAACAGGCAAAGGTCAGAGAACGCAGCATTTCACAGGATGGACGAGTTTGGTGGTGAAGATTATGGGGATGCCGGATTTGAGTGGTGGGAAGTATGTGCTAGAGGGTGCGGAGGGAGAGCCGAGGGGGCATGATGAGTTGTAAGGGAGGAGTGTACTTTTTATGTATATAAAAAAACTCAGAACAAAGGAAGTGGGAAGAAAAGTTTAGATGGATGGTATATTACCAGGCTGGCTTTTGAGAATGAAGATACCATGCATTGTGCTTCATTCTTCGGTACTCTGGTTGCTACACGTCTCTGCATATGGTTGATGGCAAGCGCCAAGCACGAGAAATTCTGTTGCAGAGGTTAGATATTTTGTCTATTTCAGGGCCACTCAAGTCACCTAAGGCGCCTTGCCTACTCACATGTCAGAAGTCAAACGGCTCGACATTTTCAATTCTACCATGTCTTCAAGATGATCACTGCTTTTGAGCAGTACTGCCACATTTTGGAGCATATCACGACGATGCCCGGACGTTGGGAAACGCGATCACTGTAAAGTCTAAAAGGATGATGTTCATCTCCTATCAAGAGATTTGGGGCTGTATGTTTTCTTCTATTAGTTAGTCATTATTGACGCTGTGAGCGGTTTGGAAATTTGTTGGGAAATTTTGGTGAATTACATACAGATATGTGATGTTGTGCAGTGTGTGGTGCAGGAGAATGTGTGGGCCAGATGCCAAATTTGTTTTGATTGGGGGAAGTGTGGGAGGTCCTCTCCCTCTTTTGTATAGCGACCTCTTGCGAAACAGCTAAACAATTCGTTGAGCGCGTGATAAAGTTGATTGGCGGTACCGAGCTCAAATTATCAAAGACTGAGTACTCAACCCTTGCCCGGAATTTCAGCATCTTAATGGAGCCATTTGGTTTTGGTGTGTTATGAGTCCAACTTCCAAAAGTAACCTATTCAACCTTTGTCTTTGGGTTTGGCCTCCCTTTCTGACTGAAAGTTCCTCGATTTCAGCCTTCTTTATAGCAACCATTTCCAGACGCTCCAACTCTTTCGCTAGCCTCACAATCTCTTGTTGTGGAGTCAACTTGAAGATAACCTGAGACATGGTAAGAGTTGGAGGCTTCCATTCGACAGACTCGGACTCGTCCCTCAGGGCTTTGTTGCTTCTTCAACAGACATGGGATGGGTCTATGGCTAGGGTATCATGTTCCAGTCTCAGAAGCTTCCCTATTGGATAACCCGACGGTAGGTCTTTGAGACGTGTGAGCTGGCAACCTGTCATATGGTGATGGACAGGAGCATGATTAGCTTCGGGTGGTTCGTATAGTAAGACTTTCTTCGAGCCTGCACGTGCTAAGCAGCTTGTCGCCTACTCCGTCTGGTTCCATGCTATGGTAGTTCGCGGAGATTGCGAGTCGTAAAGATTGAGAGCGACTGATATTTCGAAGATCCCTGCGGAAATATTCACTGATGAACGGACATGGACTGGTGAAATCTTTGGAGTTGAGCTTCGATGCTACTGGCATAGGACATATGACATCGCAGGCCCAATTGACGTAAATCTGCGCTGCTACTTTGATCTTTTTGCCAGCACTCATATACTCTCTTCCAAAGTCCAGTGTGTAGTACTCGAGTCCGACCTCACGTGCTACTCTCGAAACATGTAGAATGGCTGGGACTGCGGTTCGACTTTGGAAAAAGTAGGCCTTGGTCCATCGCGTGAATTTATGTGCTTTCTCCATCTCGAAGTCCTCCTTTTCAGCATCGGTCAAATTCATGGGTATCGTCCAAAGGTCGATAGCTCGAGGTTCAGTGCTTTGCAGACGTTCCTTCCAAATCGCGATTTTGAGCTCCACAGGAAGCCGCTCAAACTGGTGGAAAGTCTTGTCGATGTTGTTGCTCGTAAGAACCATTGTGGTGGTAGGGGCTGGAAGTTGAGTACTGGTGGTGACATTGGGCAATTGTGAGGAGGTAGATGAATGTTTTAGTTCACCGCCGGTGTTATTCGGAAACAAAGTTAACATCTCGACGGCATCTGCTTGTACTTGAAGGCTGGTCTTGGTGTTGCTCGAAGTTGACGAAGAAGCAAGCGCAGCGTATAATGTTTCGTCCTTATTATCGTTGATTCTCGAAGCTGATATCTTATGAGGAGAGGCTGAATCTTGGATCTCGTCCATGGTTCTTGCCGATGTAGGAAGAAGTGTAGGTGCTTGATTTGGTCCCACGCCACTGCTGTTCGGATTTGAAGTTGACATCGCGGAAGTCGACGCGGCAATTCAATTGTCGAACGAAGGCGCTATTAGCTGGAATGAAGTAATATTGCCAGGACTATTGTTCTAGATGCTTTGAAAAGATCGCTTGGGGACTTAAGAGCTGGAATAGAGGAAGAAAGGCGCACACCTT
The DNA here is from genome assembly GCA_000292665.1 of Helotiales sp. EF0021. Lineage (NCBI taxonomy): Eukaryota > Fungi > Ascomycota > Leotiomycetes > Helotiales > Helotiales sp. EF0021. The sequence goes on from AIET01000294.1 coordinate 76,283, forward strand.
GAGACTTCGATCCCATTCACTAGGAAAGGTCATTTATTCTTGGACATAAATGTTTGTTTGACGACCCAACAATTATTTGAGTCTTGCCAGCAGCGAGGGACAATGCTGCATGTAAGTTGATGCGCAGAAAAGTGGCGCAAATAAATAAAGTTTGCAGGAAGCGCCGATAAGGCGGTTTGTATAGGTACCATAGGTAGGTCATTTGGATGTCTCACGTGACTTACCTGCTTCTATTTTCCTCCCCTACTGTGTTTCAGCTCAGCCTTGCCTTCATTGTGCACAAAAGACAACCTTCGATACTTCAGAGCCAGGTTAATTGCCACAAGACAGTTGACAACAGTCACAAAAACTCCTGACATCTCTCAATCTTTTGGCACATCTTCCCCTCCAAAAGGCCACCCTTCCTTCGACCAGCTCCCTGTGCCGCGCTCCCACTTCCCAACACTCTCAACTTCCTCCCTCCCAAGCTTCAACCCAGCTTCATCTCCTTCTCCGCCATTCGCATGGATATGTGGAAATAACCCTTTGGTTCCTTCGACATCCCAACACCCACCCTTTTCGTCGGGACCCTTCCTGCGTCGAATCAGCATACATGCCTGCAGATACCTCAACAATGCCGCGAACCTCAATATGAAAACAAAAGCAGCACTATAACATGCGTACCATAATTCTCCTCCACACATCACATATCTCTGCTGAGAAAGAGACGAAAGCTAGACACATATTCTAACGATAATAGCCCCGCATCTTATATTATTGGCATCGGACAAGCATTATCACCCCCCACAAACAGTACTCAAACACGCGCACAGATACATACCCACAGCAAACTTCAAGACAGCCACAAATCACCTAACAGAAATCAACATACCCCTTCGAATCCTCCCACCTTATAAACTCCTTCACACCCTCAAACGGAACACGGAGGATATACACGTGCTCTGCATCTCTAAAGAAGTTCCTCAAAGTTCCAAGGATCTGAGAAGAGGTTGACATGTGGAGAAAGCCATCTCTGCGGTCTAGCGCAGAGAGTGGCAAGTTAGTAGGGAGCGGTGTGGGTGGTTGGGAAGCAGGGGGGATGATTTTGTAGATATATGTTGGGAGGGGAGTTGGATGAGAGTTTGCTTGTGAGGACATCTCGAGGGTGTTTCGAGGAGGATGTGGTGTTTCAGCAGAGGAATACAATAGGGAGGGCCGGGATGGAGGGACTGAGGTTGAATGAGAAGCGAAGCGAGGTCGGCATTTTGTTAGTCCGATCCGATACAGCTATGTGTATAACATGATTTAAAAAAAATAACCGAAAACCCCCTGCCAAACTCAAGAATACTAGAATCTCGAGAATTTAAGAAATACTCTAATCGATTATAGTATAGATATATTTCTACTTATAAAAGCTTTTAAAATATAAAAAGTAGAAACTTAAAGTATTTTTTTATAATTATATAAAATATATATTATATTATATTAATAGAATTATAAAGTAAAATAAAGTTATTAATTATAAAGTAGAAATTTTAAAAGCTTTATTAAAATTCGATATAATATTATAATTAAGTTTATTTTTTAATTATTTACTTTTATATTTTAAAAAGTAAATATATTAAAAAAAATACTTAAACTTATAATATTATTATTTTTATTTTAATAGATTGTTTTAAAAAAAGATAATAATTA